>CM030368.1:188976881-189432953 GCA_017893485.1 Hemerocallis citrina | reverse complement strand
GAGCATGAGGGTACTTCACAGTCTCAAAAACCAAGCGATTCGAAAGCGATTCTTTCCGGTTTTCTCCTCCGCCTTTCCTCCGCCAGATCCGGCCTCCCTTCACATCCTTCCCCATACTCCCTTCTTTATTTTTGTTCAGCGCTTCCATCTCTCCAGACCCATATCCCCAGTTTCCCACTCCTCCCTTTCCTTGGCGACCGACTTTCTCCCCCTCGGTGTTTCGATCCGAGCTCTCCGTCGCCTCCAGGGTTAACGCCGCGTCCAGGTTGCGTTTCCTCTTGCGCCTCCCCCCGGTGACGCTGTTCTCCGCTCGCCGGAGATCCCCTGCTCGGTGGTTTTTTCCTGCCAGTGTTGCTCCCCCCCCAGCTATCCAGGCTTCCCTGTTAACTGCTCACTGTGAGTTTTCGTATGCTTTAGTCGTTAGCTGTAGATTCTAGTTGAGTTTGTTTTTGGGTGTGTCGTTGGGACTTTACTTTTGCATTACTGCGTCTACTGCTCCTCTTTCCCTGGGGATTGGTACAGTCAGTGGTTTATTAAGCTCCTTACTGTGTACTGACCAAGAGCTTGTTCAAGTTCGGTCGTTCTGATTATCCTTTCGGATTCAATTTTATCTCCTTTCTTTTTCTCCCTATTTGGAAGGTGTTGTTGCCCCTCTTTGAGCGGCGCTGGTTTGTTCTTTGGTAGTGCTGTTTTGGTGGGATTGGATCTGTACTGTGAGTGGTACCATTGTCCAGTACTTTTTCTCTGTTGGTGCTTTGCTCTGAGCCGTTCTTGGGTTTGCTTCAACCATGAATCTCATCGAGTCCGAATCTAGCTCTTACTGTTTAGAAACGGCTTAGGACTTTAAGTGGGACTTATCTTCCCCTTCTTTGGATAACACCTATCACCCTCGGTGCTCTCCCATTTTCTCTAATTCCCCTTCTTCTTATAGGCCCGACCCTCATCGGGTCTGCTTCAGGTGCCTCCTTCCTGGACATTTTAAACGTGAGTGCGTGAATAAAATGAAGTGCATTTTCTGTGATAAATTTGGTCACTCTCGCAGTCGATGCTTTCCCCTTCAAAAACTCCTTGGCTTTCCCAGAGGTCATCCCTTACCGGCCAAACTCCTCCCCTTTCTTAATCACCCCCTATTAAAGCGCAAGCTTCATACTTGCTTGGCTAGCAAGTTCAGTATTGATACTGGAAAGGACCTCCACTCTTCTGTTGTTGTTTCTCTGCCAGCTACGATCTTCTCTACTTCTATCTCTCCTTATCGTGATTCTCTTGCTACTCTTCTACCTCCCAATACGACCTCCACTCCTCGTTTGGGTTCTTACAAGGCTCGTCCCCGTTCTAACTCAGTGGCTCATTCGTTGAGTTGGAATCTGGATAAAAATTCTGAATTGTTTAAACCTTATTTATCTTCTTGTTCGAGGTCATGTTGTGCGAGGAGGCACGCTCTGCACTGCCGCATTTCTAACCCCCAAGTGCATCTTGACAGGGCTTTTGTTAATTTTAAGGCCCTTTCTTTATTTTATTATCCTCCCTGTGGCTTGAAGATTTCTTCTCCCAAATGTTTTACGTTCTCTTTTCATTATCCAGGATGCTTATTCTCTTGGTATCAACATTTAGGGGTTCAATCGTGGCTCAATCTGCTCCTGATGGAGGTTAAACATATCCTGCACTCCCTTTCCCTTAAGTCTTCTCTGAGTCTTGATGCATCTTCTTTACCCTGTTGTGCCGACATTACCTATTCCATCCCAATAGCCTCAACGGTCGCTCCCAGTATTCTCTTTACCCCTTCATGCCCTATCATAGTCGATGCTTCATCATCTGACCATGCGGCCATTTCGCCCCTTTCGATGAAGGTTGCCCCTCCCGTCAAGCGGAGATACAATAAGAAAGTCTTTAATCAATTGCAGATTCGAGTGAGTGCTCGTATTCTTGCGAGGAAAGTAGCTTCTGTGTCAGCTCATCAGCTTGTGCACAGTTGAGTCTTGGCTTCTCTTTGACATCCTTGGTGTAGGCAGTGCGTTGCCTCCGTTGTGCCGCTAGAGTTCCCTTGGATTGCTAGTGGAGTTGGATGTTTTCATGTGGGGAGGGTTGGCTCCCTGTTTCATGGCTTAGTCGCTTAGGTCCTGTTCCTTACTCGGGTGCGGCAAGTTGGTGTGGTTCCATCAGTTAATTGTTTTTCCTGGCCGATTGCTCTGCCCCCTTGTTTCGGTGTGGTGCTTCCGTTGTTGCGCAGTCCTCTGTTTTACTGGCTATTCAGCTGTTTTTTTATTTCTTTTTTGTACGCTTATTTCTGTTTTACAACTTATAAAATCATTGATTATTTGTTTGTACCTTAACTGTTTTTATTGATTAATATATTTTTTTGATGGCTGGAGCCGTTTGGCTCTATCCGATATATCAAAAATATTCAGTAGAACACTACGAACTCTTGTTTGTTATTTTTTTATTAATGAAACACGATGGCGTCTGGCATCTTTGAACATTACTTTTAAAAAAAACTCAAGTAGAACTGCAAATACAGTTAAGTACCCAAATCAAGCAATTTTTTGGAATTTGATAATTTTTATTAATTCTTTTGTTGTTAAAAATTATTGCAGCTAATAGGGAGGACCCCGACAGTTTATCTAAACAAAGTGACTGAAGGATGTGAGGCTCAGGTGGCTGCTAAGCTGGAGTTCATGCAACCTTCCTTCAGTGTTAAAGACAGGTTGACATTTAATTTCTTTTTCCCCCTTTGTGAATTGATTAAGCAGTAAATTAGTTATTGTTTCTTTTTTTATCTTGAAAGAAGAGTACTATTTTTGTTCTGTTTGTGATCAGGCCAGCTTATGCCATGATAGAGGATGCAGAAAAGAAAGGGTTGATTACTCCTGGAAAGGTTATTGTTTAAATTGTTGTATTTTATATATTAGATAGTGTTTGCAATTGCTAATGCAATTTCTGAAGGTAACATATAATAATACCGGAATCTAAAAATCACTTCTGTATTGTTTTTGTTGTATAAACAGGATTATTTATAGAAAAACCCCTTTCTAGAAAAAGTCAAATCACTCCATAAGTTCAATGGTTTGGCTGTTGTGCGTGCCTAGGGTTGACAGATAGGCTGGGCCCGAACCCGGCAGATTTGCCCGAGGTCAAGGCGGTCCCGGGCCGGGTTGGGTATAAACTCGGGCTGAGTGGAGATTTCAGAAACTCAACCCGAACCGACCCGCGACCCCACTCAGGTCTAACTCGACCGGGCCGGGCCGGTTCAGGCTAGCCCCTAATTTCCAATTTTTTTATTACTAAAAAAATGTACGAGTACAAAAGTGAAAAAAATTTGTATATATTATTCATCTCAACTTGGAATAAGTTTTACAGCAAGCAAAATTACCGAACAAAAACATGTAATTAAAACAAAACTCTAGAGTTCGAGACAGTCTAAAGTTAGATTGAAGAGAGGGCATTGCACTACTGTTGTGTACCTCAACTTATCTAAATCTAGGATCTTATCTGCCTAAATTCCCTATTCAGCTTCCACATGATCTTCAGGAGAGTTGATTCCACTTGTTGAGGTGTCCACTACTTTTTCTTGAGCCCTGTTCTCTGCTTTTATCCAAACTTTAGTGCACATGAGCATTTCCAATGAATCCGGCTTCAAGCGATTCCTGTAATCGGTCAATACCCTGCCACTTGAAGATAAACACTTTCTGATGCAACTCTAGATACAGGAAGGGTTAGTAGATCTCTAGCCATGTGTGAAAGAATTGGAAGTAAGAGTTTCATGCTCTTTCCACCATTGTAACACCTCAATCTTGACAGTAGAACTCTCACTATTTTGTGAATTATACCTGTTTAATTCATTAGGTGCATTAGTCATAGATTTTTTAGGCTGAATACGAGCAAGCAAATTTGCAATGATATCTTCTAATGTATTCTTACCCTTACCTCTAAAAGAAGTTGATATACTAGTTTGTCATGTGGTACCATCTAGGTTCTATCATGAAAATCATATAAATTATAAAATGTCAATTCATATCTAGCTACATAATCATTACATTCATATTGAGATTCTTCTCCAAGAAAAGCAAAAATTATTTCAATCAAACTCTTCTTACCTGGTAACTCGATACGAGGATCCATTACAATAGCAATCCAATACAACATAGGAGAAGGATTGAAATATTTCAAAAATATATCATAAGCGAGAATAATAATATGGTCAATGTAAGTATCCAAAAGCATTTCTTGAAAATTTTGCATCATACTAATTATTGAAACAAAAATACTAATAGAATTAGAATTATAAGGTTTTAAAAATTTCACAGTTGCCGTCTTAAAATGTTCCAAAAATTTTGACAAATTTTTGGCGTAATACCAAGATTCAGGAGTTATTTGAAAGTTTTCCATATTTTTTGGCATACAAAAATCATTTATAACCGCTTTGTATTGAGTAATGACATTCAATAAGTCGAAAGTAGAATTTCAATACTATATGATGTATGCAAGATTCAATATTTTTGGAGTCAAATTGGCACGATGTCAAGAGTATTGGAGTTAGCACGTGTAAACTCTCAATAAACCCAACGAAGAGATAAACAATGAATAATACGATAACAAAGAGATCTATTTGCAAGAGTTTCAATGAGACTTGGATTTGATACAATTAACAATTCAAGAGGACGGTGACTTGCCTTATGGACGGTGAAAACGAATACCAAGAATATTGGGATAAGAATCCCGAAGCAACGAACTCACGAACACACAAGATTGCACGTGCAATATACGTGCACACAAGGAGACAAAACAACATAGTAATTCAAAGAGACGGAACAGTGTCAGCAACGTCAGAGGCAAAGGGGCAGCGTCGCTGGCGGCTAGAGGGCGGCGGTGCTCAGGTCTGACGTCGTGGTGGCGTCGACGGCTATCGACGAGCTGCGCAACGGTGGACGGAGGGCGGCGCTACAGTTGGCGACGAGCGGAAAGGGGCAGAGCAGCAGGGGGATTGGGGTTGGGTTCTGATGTTGACGATCAGAAGAGGAGGGAGGTGCAGGGGGGTGCCAGGTGGTGGCGACACATCGACGAGGGGTGGCAACGAAGTGGGGGGGGTCGCCAGAGGTCGGGGCGACGACTGGCAGGGTGAGGGGTGGCCGGAGTTGGCCGGATGGTTGGGGAAGAAGATGAACAGTAAAGGCTCTTAGGATTTGGGCGGGAATCAGTGACCGGGAGAGAAACGGGGGAGGAGAGGAGAAAGGAGAGAGAATAGGCAGCTAGGGTTTTAAAATTGTGCAATTTTTTAGGGTTTGCATTAGGGCTGTATTTATAGGGTACAATTAGGGTACTGGGTTGGTGAATTAGGGTCCAATAACAGCGGATTTGGGTTAAGAACAAATGAAATTGGGTTTTAGGGTTCAATAAGGGATAGATCAAAATCAATAGGGTTCAAATAAAAATATCCACAATAAAATACAAGAAGATAGAATAAACAAAAATAGCTCAATCAAGAAGAACAAATAATTTCATGAACAAATATTTAAAACCAAATAGATAAATAAATAATACAAATAAAAAGAATATCAATTGGGTTTGAAAAATAAATTGGAGTTCACCACGAAATTTAGATCAAGTACAATAATAAAATAATTCGATATATAGTTTTAATAAATAATCAAGAAATAATAATTAATAGTTTTAATCAAAATAAAAAATAAAATGAAATTATATAACAAATTAATATTCGGGTTTAACATTTTATTACAATAATCCAATAATAATATATATATGATTTGGGCTCAAAAATAAATATCCGATCAATTAAGATTATACAACGAGTTTAAAATACACCATCATTCGAAATAATATAATTTTTTATTGGAAAATATTTTAATAGAAAATCCCAAAACGAATTTAACACAATTTTTTTAATCAATAAACCGAAATACAGAAAATAATCAGAAAATATGTATTTACGGGAATGGGGGTTACAATGGGGGTACGGCAAAGCTACAAGTGAAATGATCCTCTTTAAATGAGTCATTCACTATCAATCCAATGGCAAGTTATGTCCATCATCGGAATATCGTTACAACCTTTCCAACCGTCGGTTGTTAACGACACTCTACAAGTTAAAGAATACAAAAGAACAATTAAAGCATCTCTCATTTCGGAATAGAGTTTAAAACAATCGCTCTTGATGGTGTTTCTGAGAATTCGTTTGAAATTGGGACTTGGGGCATTTTGGTTAAAGGCCTCTAGGTTTCTACTCTCGGAATAGGAAAATGGTAACTCATCCTTAATAGCTAGTCTAATCATTTTCCGACGAACGATTTCGGGATTATAGCTATGGCTATCTACATGGAGAGTTAGTTTTGTACTAGCTCGGGATGTATATTAGTAATGTGTTGACTAATTGTACCCGTCCCCTCACCCTTCTTCCATTTGTAACGTCTATGACAAGTTTTACACCTTATATCCCTCTTTCGGATTGTCCATGTTTGGGACAGTCATAAAATTTGTGGATTTCGGAAGTAATATACTCGTGAGGAGGAACACTTTCATAATCTATTTTAAGATTAGGATTATAATCAGTCTCTAATTGTGGAATTAAATGAGTGTGATGAGATGAACTAGTGATTTATTGTCTACTTTGGCTACGGCCACTACTGTAGTGTAGTAGCGTAAATAGTGTAAGTTAAAAATCTAATAAAAAGAATGATGAGTTGAGAGAGTTGAGATAGTAGTAGTGTATGTGAAAAAACTAAAAACAAGTGCACTGATGAAAAAATTAACAAATAACAATTAAAATAATTTGATACCGTACTTCACGAATCAAGAGTTGAGAGAGTTGAGTAGACTTGAGAAGTTGAGATTGAGCTTCTTCACTTGATCAACTTTATTCTTTCTTCATTAGATTGAGAATAGTAGAGAGAGTTGATAGTAAGTCGTTGGGAGAATAGGACATTGAACTTCTTAACTTCTTTGTTGTTTCTCCAAGTCACTAAATTGAGAGTAGTAGTAATAAAGACAAAATAGTAGTAGTAGTAGAGAGAGAGCATTGAGAATTAGTGAAGAAAAGTTAAAGGAGTAAGTAGGTTTTTATAGAGGAATAATCCAACAAAAGTCCATAAAAAAAATCCGACAAAAATCTGGGTTGAACGTTGGAAAAATCCTGGTTGACACGGACACGAACTGCACCGGTCTGGGTCGGGTCGGGTTTGTTCGGATTGCGGGTTAAACGGGCCAGGTCGAGCGGGTTGCATACTCAAATATTATGACACGGTCTGACCCGCATCTATTGGCAGATTTGGCCCGGGCCCAGAACGGGTCTTGGCGGTTCGGGTCGAAGGTCGGGCGGGCAGCGGGCTGACACGGCCCGTCTGCCATCCCTGTGCGTGCCCCTACCTTTTTGGTTCTTGCCCAAAACAATTAGTTTTGATATTTATTTTGGCCAAAATGTCCTTTCAGAAATAGGAATTAGGGGTAATAGCCAAACAATAAGAGGTAAACTTGTAATCCATTAAAAAACTAAGGGGGGTTCTATATATTAACCGTTAAAATTATTTAAGAGACTCACAGAAAATACCTTTCATATATGCAAGCATATCTTTTTTATAAAACAAGCGGATAATGAAATATATTTAATTATGATTTCATTTAAATAAGTGAAATACATAATTGGTTCAAAATAAAGGAATCTTCGCTAAAAGGGAGAATATAGCAGCTAGTAGAAGATCTACAGAGGCAGGACATAGATATTTCTTTGGAGACCAAGTGTAATCAACATATGCACCCTGTTTCACATTATCGCTTGCTTTCTTGATGTTTCTCCCTTCTTGGAGAGCTCCTCTTCATTGTAGAGACTTCTTCCCAGGTGCTTCTCTCCCTAATGTTACTCTTCTCTCCACTTTTGCCTCCGATCATGATGTATCTCCGAACACAAAATCAAAAAAATCGTTGTCTATGCGTTAATGTTTAGATATATGTATATTTTCAAGAAGGGGTAATAAAAATTCCAAGACAGATAGCAAAGGAACCTCACTAGTCACTAGTTTCAAAAATTGAGATGAATTTTTGAAACACAAATATTTCACCAATTCTATATATCAAGGTTTATGTCATTACACAGAAAGGAAAAAGTTGTACCTTTGAATCTATCGTTCTTTTTTACTTTAGGATTGTCTCTGATATTTTATTTACGGTTCACTTCAGACAACATTGATTGAGCCCACTTCTGGAAACATGGGGATTGGACTAGCATTCGTTGCAGCTCTAAAAGGCTATAAGCTTGTACTCACCATGCCCTCTTACACAAGCCTTGAGAGAAGAGTGGTGATGAGAGCATTTGGAGCGAATCTGGTACTCACGGACCCAACCAAAGGAATGGGAGGAACCGTGAAGAAAGCCTACGACCTCATGGACTCATATCCCGATGCAGTCATGCTTCAACAGTTCAACAACCCGGCTAATGTTAAGGTAGCTTCCGTTCTCATCTCCACATGATTTTAAGAAAGAAGGATAGTTTATTCAAGTTTTTGTCCTATATTATCTTTCATTCTCTTAGTAGTATTTCGTAGAGTATAAAAATATAAATCCCTCAACACCTCACCTCCAACTTCGGAGTTTTGTTGCAATGCAGTGTTATTTCACATGCTATCAGAGCCACCACCACGGTTCAATTCCCACCTGTTACATATTTTCGACAGATTATTCACAAACAAAAAAAAAAAAAAAAAACCATTACACAAAGTCCAGGTCACTCCCCACAAAATGGGCCCTTGATTTGAACAAGTGAGCAGTTTTGGTGCACTGGGAAGATATTTCACATCAAAGATATTGACAATATTAACTAGTACTCAAAATAATGATTCAATTCAGCCAGTGTGTTTCTAATTTCTTCTTAACAAGTAACATGTGAAAAGTGATTTAAATTGCATCAAAAAGTGGAATATAGTATGTTTGTATACTTTACAGGATTGTGCAGTCTTCCTACTACCTATTGGCCTTCTAACATATTAATGTTAACATTAGAGGTTCTGAAATTCTTCTTACCTATATGTAGGAAAATAGTTTTGGGGAAGTCAATCAATCACAGATTGGAATATACTTAGGAGGTCAAAACTTTATAATTTTAGAGGGAATGTAATTCAACTGTTAATTGCATAATATGGTCTTGGTTAAAACAGAACATAAATTGGTGTAATTTATAGGGAAAATGAATTATATAGGCTGAATATGATACATCGTATGCAGTATCCAATTCTAACCAATTCATTTCAACCTATCCAATTCTAACCAGTTCATTTCAACCTATTGGTACAGTAATCAGTAACCTAAAGCATCCTGCTTGACATGACCTGTATTACAACTGGTGAAAAAATAAAATTATATTTTCAGATACATTATGACACCACTGGTCCAGAAATATGGGAGGACACTCTCGGCAAAGTTGATATTTTTGTGATGGGAATAGGGAGTGGAGGCACTGTTACTGGGGTTGGCAAATATCTCAAAGCTATGAACCCTAATATTAAGGTATGTTTACTTGTATTTTATTAGTTATGTATAAATCATGCTATTGGTGTTGATTCAACTACTTGATACCTTTGGTTATGACCTGTAGACCATCAAAAAATTCTCTCTTTGTCATTTGAATACACTGAACCTATTTAACATTTTCTTATAGATATATGGAGTTGAACCTGCTGAAAGCAATATACTAAATGGAGGGAAACCAGGTATTTATGCACTGAACTTTTCATTTTGAATGCTTTATTCAGATTCTTTTAGTATCATGTACATTACTTACGAGATAAAAAGGAGCTAATATGACACTGCAACTTGCACGCTGCAGTGGCCTGGCATGGCCCTGTTTCTAAATATGGGGTCAAAAGGCCAAAATAAGTGATTTTTTTTAGCCCTAGCCGAAGAAACTTATTCAGTGGTCACTGCTAAATGTTTTTTGTCCCAAAATATTTGGGGTTGCTTTTCCAATAAACACTGGTTTATATTAAGCGAAGTACATGAATCAGAAAATGGATTATACTAAATTGATGTAACCTTAATAGTAGGATATACCATATCCAATCTCTACTTATATATATAGTTATAGAATCTGGTATGAGAAAAAATAAAAAATAACAATCTATTTGCTCTCAGTTCTTATTCTAAACTTGTCCATCACCGGAGTCAAAAACTTTATTACTTGAAACATAAAAGGCAATCTTAATGACCATATAATTTCATCTTGGCTAGGTCCTCATCTGATTACTGGTAATGGGGTGGGCTTCAAACCTGATATTTTGGATATGGATGTAATGGAGAAAGTAATTGAGGTAATTAGTTACTTTTGTCCTAATAATTTTGAATATAATTGCAAACTTTTGCCAGGTCTGAGTAATCATAATTAACAGGTGAAAAGTGATGATGCTGTGAAGATGGCAAGAGAATTGGCAACAAAAGAGGGGCTTCTGGTAAATACTTAATTACATAAAGAATAAGATGCATTTGAGCAATTGAACTGATTATATAAGCTATTATAGAAGACAACATTAATTTTACCATAAGTTAAGAAGTGTGGAATGTTCTCTGCAGGTGGGAATATCTTCTGGAGCCAATACAGTTGCAGCACTTCAGCTTGCAAGGTTGCCAGAGAATAAGGGGAAACTTATTGTGGTATGAACTTCAAATTTCTTGCATTTTATGGAATTTATTGCATTAATTTATTATCTTTTGATAGCCCTTTTCATGTTTTCATGTTGCATTTTGGTCAGAATCATTAGTATATAGATTTGTTAGTATGACGTAGGAACTTCTCAGTGGAATTGATGTCCTTGTGATTGAACTATTCATCGATAAAATTCAGTAAATTCATATGCTAATCTTTGATTTCGCATGTTCTCCTCCAGACTATTCATCCGAGCTTGGGCGAGAGATACCTGTCGTCGGCATTATTTGAAGAGCTGAGGAATGAGGCCGAGAACATGCAACCTGTTTCAGTCGACTGATTATGAGTTGCTCGCATTTCCGATAAAATATCATGAGAAGGGTCAAATGATAACATTCTCTTGCCTGGTAAAGATACAAGCGAAGTGCATTGTTAAATTTCTACTAGCTACTGTTGTATTAAGAAAGTCGAGGCTCTTGATTCGTGTGGGATTCATCAGAAATGCTAAGAGTATATGTGTGAGATTGTGTGGGATTACTCAACATATTTTTTTTTGGATATTTGGATATTGAAGATAAGATATATTTTAATTCGAGAAGTCCTTATTTTATGTTGGTCGTCTTCTAATTTCTTGGTGTTCACCCAATGAGATTGCTTACATGTAGTCACCTAAAAAGAGGAGCACTTTCATCCTTTCAGGTGTGGCCTCCTATGTAATATCGTGTTGGGTTTGCTTTGAGATGCGTGCCTCTTGTTAGGGATTCACTATTGAGTCTGCCATTACCAATCACTACGAACAAACCACCAAGCAATAGTAGATCAAACCAAGGATACAATATTTGTTCCGGTTTGGGCATACCTTAATTCGGAGGAGAAATAACCAAGATATTAATTAATTAGAGAAGATATACGAGATACAACACTCTCATCGAAAACTTATCTCTCTCTCCAGATACAACAGTCACTAGATATACTATTTACAATGGAGAACTTTCAATCTCTCTACAATAAAATACTCTCTTACCTCTCGAATGAGGCTTTACAATAATATATATATAATTCTAGAGAAACCTTAGGTTTAATCTTGATACAATAACCGTCCGATATATCTTAAAGATAAAACTACATGATAAGAACCGTTCGATCTAACCTGAAGAAGAAGATGGGCTCAAAACAGATCACTCAGACCCGGCCCGTATTGTTGCATCAGTCGCCGTCGGTCGACTGCCCTAAGGTGCAGTAAACCGCAATGCCTCGACCCAAAGTCAGAGAGCAATCACAGCTGAACTGTCCTATTGGCAATCGACTGCACTACTGCTTCTTCTACCTGCGACGCTTCGAACTTCTTTTCACTTCATCGTATTCACTCCACATCGAACTATAGTATGCAATACACAATCCCAACACCTCTTCGATCTAATCAAGCATACCACTGTAATATTTTGAGAACATGATTGATCTATCTAGTTGTAACACCCCGCAAAATTGAACTATGACAATTTTGCCCCGTCACGTGTTATACACGTATATTTTGTACCGTTACAGATAATATCCGTAATATTATATTTTTCGTATTTTGTATTACTATTGTCTGAACCTTTCGAATTCATTTTTGATCTTCCATTTGAACCCAACCCAAATAATTTTGGATCATTCTAAAATTCCCGAATTTTTGTAGAGTTTAAATTTAAATTTTAACTCTAATTAAATCTTTAATCCTAACTCCTAATTCTAATTGAATCTCTAATCCTAATCCAACAGTCCCCAACGACATTTTACGGCATTAAATGCCCACCTCCCTACCCTACTACCTCCACCTCCTCCTACAAACACCAACTGTCGTCTTTTTCTATTTTTTTTCTCCCTCCCTATATGACTCTAACCCTAAATCTAAATCCTCACATGCACTCTGTAGCACCCTCACACCCCCTATAAATACATTCATACAACTTACTGCCTACCCTATTTCTCTCACATTTTCTGATAATAAAGATGACTATAGTCATCGTTTCATTAATGGGAGTATAACGAAACAAAGTAGGATCAGTTACAGAACACGATCTAAGTACATCCAAAATATCAAGCATCACTACCTTCCTATGCTTGAGTACTCAAAATAAAGTAGAGTAGAACAAAATACAACAAGATAGGCAATCTTCACAAATGTTCCTCTCATGTCATGTACAACAAGAGAGGCAATCTTCACCAATATTCCTCTAACACTGCCCTTTTAGCCCACCGAAGCCGTTTCTTCCTTTTCCAATCGCAGCTTCTTCCATAGCCCCGCATTGCCTGTCCAAGCATGGATAAAAGCGAATATTTTATGCATAAGTACAGGAAATCTTTGATTGCAGTTACGAAAACATAGATTATTTCAATCTATCCACAAGCCCCATATAGTTTTCGCAATCGCTATATCCCACGCCTCTCTATCCTCTTTTCTAATGCTCCCCCCTCCCCAACTCCCAAGCCTGCGAGAAAGAGCCTGGACTATCTAAACACTCAAACTCGAGACAGATGACCTCCCACGCAAGTCTAGCCCTATGGCAGTTGAAGAAAATGTGTTGAGTGTCCTCGTCACCATTGTTACAACTTAGACAGGCCCCCTCAATCTGTATGTCTCGCTTTTGTAGGTTGATTTTTGATAAGATTGCGTCATTCATGACCAACCACAATAATGCCTTAATATTCAAGGGCACCTGAATTGTCCAAATAATCTGACCATCCTTGCATCTAAGTCCTCCTCATTTAGGTTTGTGTATAAGGATGATACCGAGAAGTTTTCATCTAGTTCGGCTCCATGATCTTCCATCATCTGTGCCTTGAGCGATCCTTCCTTCCGTTCTAGTGAAGTTCTTTAGACTGTGTAGCTGAATGACCCCTTCCTGAGTTAGTTCGCCCTTGATGTGGATTTTGATCCTGTCGTGTTTCCAGACCTCCGAGACTAGTGAGTCAATCTTAGTCGTGCTCTGAGCTTCTTCTGGATACATACTTTGCAAGGTATTACTACCATACCATTTATCTTTCTAGAATCTTGTTCCTTTTCCATCTCCAGTAGTGTAGGTGGTGTTTGTGTGATATATATCCCCTACTCTCGCCACCCCCTTCCACATATACAATGTTCTTCCATATACAGTTCTTCCTCCATACCTCACCTTCTTCCTTTTTCAATAGTTTTGGAATGATTTGCACCACCATGCGTTTCTCCTCCTGCTCATTTTCCACCACCACTTACTGAGGAGAGCCTTTATTCATATATCGGAGATCAATAATTCCTAGCCCACCAAACTCTTTTCTCTTGCAGACTCTTCCCCATTTAACCAAATGGAATTCCTTTCCAGTTTCATCTGTCCCTTTCCAAAGAAATCTTCTCCTACATCGATCGATTTTGTTGATAACCCACTTCGGTAGCTCATAAATCGACATGAGATACATTGGTAGGCTACTAAGGACTGAGTTAATCAGTGTGATCCTCCCCCCAAAAGAGAGTGATTTACCTTTCCATCCTGCCATCCTCTTTTCTACCTTATCAATAAGAGGTTCCCAGTCATCTTTAAGCAATTTCTCTGGTCTGATAGGCATTCCGAGGTATGTGAGTGGGTAATTCGGTACCTCACATCCAAGCATGGCCTTGATGGAGTATATCGAGGTAAATAAGTTACTGCTAAGAGGTATGACGCAACTCTTAGACAGATTAACTTTTAACCCTGCCCATTCCTGAATACATTTCAGAATGATGTTAATTGCGAACACCTCCTCTCCCCTAGCTTCCCCAAAAATAAGTGTGTCGTCCGCATACTGTAGAATCGAAATGGTTTCTGAAACCCCTTGCACACTCCCCCCTTGAATGATTCGTTCTTCTCTTCCTCAGCTGATCATTTCTGCTATCCCATCAGCTACTAAGGCAAAAATTAGAGCTGATAGTAGGTCCCTCTGTCGCAACCATCTCTTGCATCTGATTTCCTTCCCAGACTTTTCGTTAAATTGTACATTCGATTTACCACCTCGCACACATTTAATGATCCAGAGAATCCATTTTTCTCCAAATCCCTTAAGCCTGAGGACCTCTTCCACACAATCCCATTCAACTGAATTATAGGCTTTTTCAAAGTCCAGTTTTAGCATAAAACCATCTGCCTTATTTATCCCTACATCCTCTGTATGCTATTTCAAGAGCAGAAGCCACACTATCCATAATGTCTCTTCTCCTGATGAACCCGCTTTGAGACTCACCTATTACATCATTTAGATGAGGTGCCAACCTTGAAGCCAGTACCTTTGTGATGATCTTGAAAGATCTGTTGAGGAGGCTAATGGGCCTTAGATCCTCACATCTTCGCACCTCACTCTTTTTGGGGATGAGAATTACGTTTGTATAATTGAGTCTGTTGATATCAGCCGTGACATTGTGAAACTCTTTAAAAATCTCCATGAGATCTCTCTTGATTATTTTTCAATAAAGCCTATAGAAAAAAAAAAGGTAATCCATCTGGACCCGGAGATTTGTCTTGCCCTAGACCTTTGATCGCCTTAAGGACTTCCTCCTCTGTGAAAGATTCCTCTATTCCTTCAGTTCCATCTATTCTTGATCTTTCCCAAAACTCCTGCCGAAGTTTGCATCTATTGCTTTTTGATTTTCCCAATAACTCCCGATATTTATTATCTATGTGTCTTCTGATCTCCTCTTCATTCTCCGTCCATCTGCTTCCCACCTGGAGTCCATTAATGCGATTTCGCCTTCGTCTTCCATTTGCTACCCTGTGGAAAAGCTTTGTGTTCGCATCCCCTTCTTGCAGCCATTGGACCATTGAGCGCTGTCTCCAGTACTGTTCCTCCATCTCTGAAATCTGATGTATTTGTAGCCTGCTATTCTCCAACTCCTGTACTTCCAAAGTCAAAAGGTCTCTATCATCCTCTATCTCCTCTAAAACCTTGACTCTTTCCCCTAGCTCTTCCAATCTTCTTTTTGTCGCCCAAACTCTTGTCTAGCCCAGTCTTTGAGATGCCTGCGCAGCCTTCTAGTCTTTGTGATCCAAGTTCCAATAGCTCCCGATGTGCTGGTCTCTGCATTCCATGACGCCTCTATAATCCCTCTGAGTTTGTTATTTGCAGTCCAAGCCTTCTCAAACCTAAACTGGTGTCGTATACTTCCGTTGCCCTATCCAAATTGTGAAGCCAGTGGGGTATGGTCCGATGTAAATCTCGCAATGGTCCTGACAGTCGCTAGTGGAAAGGCATCCTCCAACTCCGCAGATACAAAAATCCTGTCTAGCTTTGCTAAGATTGGAGATTTTTGCATGTTCGTCCAAGTGAATTTCCTATCTGCAGAGTTGATTTCTAGAAGCTCCAATTCATCTATAATGTCGTTGAAGTTATTCCTCTCAGTCCCACTAGCACCCCTACCTCTATGTTCATGCTGGAATCTAGTGATGTTAAATATCCTCCTATTACCCATGGATCAGTCCATGTCCTTCTGATAGCTCTCAGATCCTCCCAAAGTAGCCCACGCTTTTTGGAATCATAAGGTCCATATATACTTGTGACAATGTGAGTCCAACTATTGTTACGCTACCTAAGCCTTAACGTGATAGTGAAGTTGCCAACCTCCTCCTAAATAATTTCAAAAACATTTGAGTCAACGCTTAGCGCGCTCCCACCTGAGAAACCTATGACAGATTTAAATCTCCACTCATACCCTAGAAGAGATCTAAGCCCTTGAAAGTCCTCTATCCTAGGGTTCTCAATCCCGGTCTCTTGAAGAGCGCAAATAGTAGGTCTATGTCTTGAGATGTTATTGTTAATAAGCCTACTCTTTGATCTTTGCCTCATTCCTCTAACATTCCAGAAGATGTAAATCATTAAAAATATCGAAGCACACCTACTCCTCTACCCTTATCCATGTCATCCCATAACCCTATTAAAGGGTGACCCTACCAATTTCCCCTCTAAGCGAGCTCACTATACTGAGCTGCTCTACCTCACTAGAGCCGGTGGCTAGACCGAATAAATTAGCATACTACAGAAGAGTATTATCTGATATGTAATTCCAAATTGAAAGATTAATACTCTGATTACCTCCGCTCGCCGAAATTGGCTCCTTCGCCTTAGCCGCTACCTTGATAAGGTCGTCTTCACTTGGACCCTGTTCCCCCCATTTGTGTAACTACCTCTTACTCCTTCGTTGATATTCCATTGTTGCTCTAATTGCACTTCCACCCTCTTCGACTCCAAATCTTAATTTTCCCCTTTCTTCGTATCCATTTCTGAAATATGTGGATCGTCTCCTACCCCATCCAAAGCCTCAATTCTATCTCCTCTTTCTTTGCTCGAATATGGAGTCAGCACCTCATCTATATGGGCTTCGTTCTTCTCAAGGTCGACATTATCTGCCTCTTCATTATTTCCACCCTCGTAACTGCTGTGTTCCTTCTGTTCGTCATCTGTTAGTTGGGCTGTGATCAAACGTGAGCTTTGATGGGCTGCAGTAACATTATCGACCTCTGAAGTTGGGCCCAAAACCCGGCCCACCCCCTTAAGACCCTTGAGAACTTCCTCCACTGCCTTTTTGACTGTATCATCAAACTCTTCCCTAGACAACTCATTAATAACGCTCTGACCTCTAGTCAACAAGGTTGTACTCTTCTCTCTGTCTCCCCCTTTCTTGAGAATCCCCTCTGTCAACATCTGGACTTGATGTAGCTTCGGCTGTACAGTGGACCCGTCACCATCAGTTGCTTTTCCACAGTCTCTTTGAAACTCCCCCCTGTCACGCTCAACGATGTGTATAGGCATGGAGTTGGGAGTGCTCTCCAGCTGTACTGAGTGAGTTGGTTGATTTGGGTGGTGTTGGTGCGCTCTCCCTTGATCCAATGGCTGAACATCGTCTGATTTGAATTTTTGAATCCTAGCGTCGTGATCCTTGCGCCCTTGATCCAATGATTCTCTGTCGTCTTCAACCTCACAATTTTTGTTCCTTTCTGACTCTGACGACGATGCAACCCTCTCTCCCGCTCCGATGAATGAAACATTTTTCTTTCTCTCCATAATCACCTTCACCTCATACACCTCACCATCGAATTCCGCCTAGATCGTTGACAGGATATGCTTCTTTGCCTCGATGCCAATTCTGATTCTGGCGAAGTTCCGCCGTGTGTGCATGAGCGTGTCTCTATCGATCTCGATCAGATTACCAAAGCTTCTTATAAGGTTTTGGAATCTTGATTTGACCCATACATGGAAGGGTAGATTGAATAACCTGATCCACGTCGATGGCATAGTCTCAGGTTTGAAAGCGCTCACTTTCCTCGACCATCGAGAGAAAGTGATGTAAAACTCCAGTTGGGCTTCACCCTCTAAACCCTTCAGATCTAGCAACACTTGGATAGTGCTTGCGTCTTAACAGTGGGCAAAGAACTGGTTTTGATAGAGCTGCTGGACTTGCCATTTCGGCTCCGACGAACTCACCATATTAACAGCTAATAGCTTCTCAATGTCCAAGCAAGAGGGATTTCCGCTCTGTGCTTTTATCATTACGCAGGAGGAGTAACGTCGCTCAAACTCTACCATAATGGGTGTCGGAGTTATGATCGCCTTGATGACCTTCCTCCCGCCCTCTGCGCTTTCTTCAGTTTTGCTTTGTAGTGATTCCGTAGCGATGGGGATGATCGACGTATGTGTCGCTGCAGTCGGCGGCCTAGCTGTCGCCTTAACCTTGACGCACTATGTGGAGATATGGCCATACTGCTTACATGCGTAACAGAACCACTGGTTGGGACAGTCGTTCATCGTATGTCCCCGTTGGGCACATTTGTGGCATTGCAGCGTGCTACCCGAACGATGGGACTCTGATGAGCTGCTTTGGATCATCTTCCTCGATCGTTCCACCCTTTTCGCTATCTTGGGTCTTACTAAAACCCATTCCCCTTCCTCATCTTCTTTAATCCTCTTTGGTTCTTCCTCCGACGCTACTATCCTTCGGTTGATGGATCGATCTCTGTTGTCGTTAGCTCTCGCAACTTCGGCGTAAGTCTTCCTATGTACTATCAGAGCTTCATCTGGGTTCCTCTTTGGTGACTAGCTCCTTTGCTTTATTCTTCTCACTCTATCAGACCATTCTTGACCTTTCTCCCTCGAACGTCCTTTATGGACCATTCGGGGCCGCCTCCTATCATCTCGTTCTCCTCCAACATCTAGATCGCCGTGGTGACGACCAACCCTTCCATGTCTCGAGTACCTTCTATTGTAGTCCTCTTCTCTCTCACGCTTTCCCATCTCTGCTTACCTGTGGTGGCTGTCTTTCCTTGCTTGAACCTCTTTGCTCTCCCTCATCTCCCTCACCTCTCTCACATTCTCAGTCACTCACCCAGTTATTCTCTCTCTTATATATTATATATATATACATATAATATATATATATATATATATATATATATATATATATATATATATATACACACGAATTTTTCCCCAAACTATCCTACTTTTTGAAAGTTTTTTCCAAACTGCCCTATTTTTTAAAAAAATTCCCAAACTGCCTCACTCGGTCTTTGAAAGACCGAGTTTAGTTAAAACTAACACGGTTTTTCGAAGACCGAGTGTTAGTCTTTGATTTTTCAAAGTCTAACACTCGGTCTTTCAAAGACCGAGTTAGTTTTAACTAAACTCGATCTTTCAAAGACCGAGTGTGTTATTTTGGTAAATACTTTCGAAAGTGGGTTAGTTTGGTAAATACTTTCAAAAAGTGTGTCATTTTGGTAACGAAAACGAAAATGACTGATTGAGCATTAAAATTGAAAATTCAACCTTAGATGTCATCAACGTCATGAGAATTAATCAAAAATAAATGTTCATAACTTTGTCAAACCATAAATTCAACACTTAACATATAAATCGATCCAAAATTACATAATTTGCTATCATTTGTATAAAATTCTTAAATTTTTATATGGAAATAGATTTTGCAGAGCATATCACATTGAACAATTGGATTTTTAGGAAAATTTTGGGTCATGATGAGGCAGGTCTGAAAGGGTTTTAAGTGAGTTATTAACTTTATATTTACGAGTTAGGTTTCGGTAAAATCCAACTCCATGAATAACTTATAGCAAAATGTAAGATTCTAGTCTTTTTTTTGGTGAAAATATTAAGATTAGAGTTGCATCCCAAAGATCGCTTACAGATCTACTAATATAGCTGTCTGGGGTGTCTGAGGAGTTCAGACTGTCCTAGGTCGTGTTCAGATATCTGGGGAGTTTACAGAATAAATAAAATTAAGAAAGAGAATAAAGAATCGGGGGATATTACCGTAGCTGCAATCTTGTAGGGATTGTGGCTTGATCGTAATGAATTTTGCTTTGATAAGATTGATCATAGACTTCTATTTTTTATGCATATTTGATAAGATTGATCGTATGAAAGAAAATCCTAAACAATGGTTTTCTAGTGTCTGATATCCAAACAATATTTTCTATTTTAAGATTATTGTCGTGTTAACTGGATAATAAAAACAACAATAAAAAGTGACAAACGCAGCTATAAATAAAAGGGAACGTTCTTGAAGAATACATGGATTTCGTGATAATCCCGAAGGCCATAAAGAGATTATGAGAAGCACTGCATGCATGATCAGATTGAACGATAATGTCATATTGTCATATATAATACAAAATTTAAACAGTTCCGTAGATCTGTTGACGAGCTATGATGTGACGGCTATCACTCCAAAGAAGGCAATTGCACTGGCATTGCTGAGAATGTGGATTATTTGGTCAAGCAACGAAACATATATCCTATTCATTATATCATTATTATTGATTTATTTTTATTGTGTAAAGATGACTTCTACTTTTGTATTATTGCTTTTAACATCTATATTGTTTAGAGGCAAACCTCCACTAAGAAATGGAGTAACATTATAGGGAACAAGTGAGTCATACAATCATGAATTTCAAGGAGATAATACGTGGAGGGACATTCCTTGATCATGGTTTATCGGATTATTTGTCCAAACCTATTTTGAAATCTTTCAGGTACTCCATAGAAAGAAGAAGAGTGGCTTGCAATTGTAATTCTTGATGGGCCAAGCCATCTTAACAGTGCTGATGTAGATGTGTTATTATTACTCTTCCTAAAACTTGTTACCAAAATGACCCACTCTTTGAAAGTATTTACCAAACTGACCACTTTCAAAAGTATTTACCAAAATGATACACTCGGTCTTTGAAAGACCAAGTTTAGTTAAAACTAATTCGGTCTTTGAAAGACCGAGTTTAGTTAAAACTAACTCGGTCTTTGAAAGACCGAGTGTTAGACTTCGAAAAGTCAAAGACTAACACTCGGTCTTCGAAAAATCGTGTTAGTTTTAACTAAACTCGGTATTTCACAGACCGAGCGAGGCAGTTTGGAAATTAAAAAAATAGAACAGTTTGGGAAAAAATTCTATATACACACAGTTCCCAACTCCCCTTTCATCTTCTTCATTCTTCTTCTTCTTCGACAGAAACCCACGCCACCACCCCCGCCATCTCCATCACACTGCCACCACTGAGCTCCCTCCGAAGCTCGTCACCTCCACCGTGGCTGCCTTCTCCCGCCAATCACCACCACTACCTCCTCGCCTCGTCGCTGCAACCATCTCCACTTCCTCGTCGAGCCTCCGTCAACCTCCATCGCCATCGCTACATTCGCCAACTCCGTCACTTCGTAGAACCACCACCTTCGCTCTCCACCACCGCAGCTCCATCCCGACCTCATCGTCAACCGCCCGCGCTGCTCGCCTCGACTTGCCGCTGCTCTCCTCGACCTCCCTCATTCACTACCCCCGAAGCTCCCTCCGTCGCCATTGAGCTCTCCCGAAGCTCCAGCCTCACCCTTCATCGCCACCGCAACACTCCCCCCCACCATCGCCGCGAACCCACTCCCACCGAAGCTCCCATCCTCACCATTGCCGCCGCTCCACCATCGCTACCACCTTCGAAGCAACTCCTCAAGCCTTCGCCGTCACCCCGTGCTCCTCTCGCCATCGTCGTTGCCATCGCCTGACTCCACCACTGCAACCTGTGCCATCATCGCCGAAGCTCCTCGCCATTGCCGCCTCGTTGCTACCTTCTCCCGCTAGTCACCCTCTCCTCCTCTCCTCCTCGCTTCGACGACTCGAGCCTCCGCCAAAGCTCCTCCAACTCCGAGCTCCCCTCCTCGCCATCTCCATTCTGCCACCAAACTCCACCTCCGAAGCCACTCCTCGCCATCTCCACCGCTGCTATTTTCCCACCGCCAACACCACCTCAGCTCTACCCCATCACCGTCATCAACCTCCGAGTCCCCTCACTGTAACTCTCTCACCCTATCTTTGTCTCTCTCTCTCTCATTTTCTCTCTCTCTCTCTAACTCTGTCTCTGTCTCTGTCTCTGTCTCTCACTCTATCTAACTCAGTTTCTCTCTCTCTAACTCAGTCTCTCTCTCTAGCAAATTTTTTCCCAAACTGCCCCACTTTTTAAAAGTTTTTCCCAAACTGCCCTACCTTTTTTCTTAATTCCCAAACCATCACACTCGGTCTTTGAAAGACCGAGTTTAGTTAAAACTAACTCGGTTTTTCAAAGAACGAGTGTTTGTCTTAGATTTTTTGAATTCTAACACTCGGTCTTTGAAAAACCGAGTTATTTTTAAGTAAAATCCGTCTTTCAAAGACCAAATGGGTCATTTTGATAAATACTTTCAAAAGTGGACCATTGCGGTAAATACTTTCAAAAAGTGGGTCATTTTGGTAACAAGTTCCTTAACTCCCCTGGGCCAATGCACAAGACCCCCAAACTGTCGCTTTTGAAAATTACGTGCATTTCATGTGCACAATTTGGACGAATTTACCCTCCCATATTTTATTATCTCTCTCCCTAAAGTCCTTCATCTTCCCCATTACCCAACCTCCGTTTCTCTGACCATCTGCGAATGCAAGATGTTCTTTCAATGGGAAAATTCCTAAGATAAAGAGAGTTTCAGATTATGTGTTTGAGAGTGAAATAGAGAGAAATTTAGGAGGGAAAGATTGAAAAATTATGTGTTCTTTGAGTCTTTCAATGATAACCTCACTAACCTAATTGATAATCCTCCCATCCTTTCTTACATCAACAATCAATTCCCTACATACTTGTCATCTCCACCCTTCCCTCAAGAACCCAACTTCACCAATCTCCTCGACCCTTCAGAGAACTTTGGCTGCGTCCAAATGGAATCCATACCAATGGATCTATCAAATACAACCTCCTTCCCAATTGATATGAACCCTATTGATCCTAGGACCATTGTTTGGAACGAAACCCTCGATATGAACAATGGTCATACCCCAGTGACCTACCATCATCTGGGTATTCTGCATTAACGAGCCTAAATCTAGCAATGGCTGTGGATTTAGACACCCTTATATTGACTGAAACTCTTGACCCAAACATGTCAGAACTTTCTACCAAAATGACTCACTTTTTGGAAGTATTTACCAAACCGACCCACTTTCGAAAGTATTTACCAAAATGACCTATTCGGTCTTTGAAAGACCGATTTTAGTTAAAAATAACTCGGTTTTTCAAAGACCGAGTGTTAGAATTCGAAAAATCCAAGACTAACACTCGGTCTTTGAAAAAACGAGTTAGTTTTAACTAAACACGGTCTTTCAAAGACCAAGTGGGTTGGTTTGGGAATTAAAAAAAAGTAGGGCAGTTTGGAAAAAACATTCAAAAACTGGGGCAGTTTGGGAAAAAAATCCTCTCTAGCACTTTGTCTCTCTCTCTCTTCATCAGTCTCTTTCTCTCTCTAGCTATCTCTCTCTCTTTCTGTTCGTCTCTCTCTCCTTCTCTGTCACTCTCTTTATATATATATATATATATATATATATATATATATATATATATATATATATATATATATATATATATATATATATATATATTATTGTTTTATATATATGATGAATATATATCTCTATATATGTATTAATATAAATTTTACTTCGTTCGCTTTTCGAACTCGGCGAACAATTGCAGTTTGTAATACCGCGCGTCATCATCGACGTGGTTATTATCCGTAGAGCCATTGTCGTTGTTCGTGTTGTTGTCATCTTCAAATTGATAATAGAATAGATCAAATCCAGAAACGATAAAAAGTGGGTAACAACTTTAACCAACTCTATTTTTATTATAAGGTATATGCATGCTAGATAATAAATTGAGTAATCGTGCTTAGATTGCGTATGAATGTTGTTTGATTATAGGTGTTGATTGCTGTTAATTTATTTTTGAGATTATGATATAATTATCTGAGAAACGTTATTATAATTCTGTCCGAAATTTGATCTCACTTCAGAAAATCGTTTCTTTTTAAATACATGGATTATGAGACTGAAACTTTTGTATGTGTATTATGTATGTGTGTGCAATATCTTCTCAAAATTTTATAATTTTTGGATATCGTTGGTATTTTAATAAAATCGGAATACATTACCGGTTTAGAAATGAAATAGAATTTATTTCATAAATTCTGGCTGAATATCATACTTATTTTCTAAGAAATCCAATTTCCAAGAAGTATGAGATTTTTTATGATTTTTAAACTAGCAACAGCTGCGATTTCTGGATTTTGAACATACTGTCTCGTAAATGGTTTTAGACAGATTTAATTAGGTTGAAACTAGAGATTCTTAACTACAATGCTGCAGTAGACTCATTAAGGTTTCATATGAGACTAAGAAATCAATTTTCACAAGTATTGGAATTTATATAATATTGGAAGTTGTATTCACCTGTCAAGGGGACACGTGCGGTATTGTCTCGACTGTTAATTTCTGGAATCTAGTGTTAAGAACGGTCGGAACTTTGGGGATGGACCCATAAGTATCCGTTGATGTTCTATGTTATCAAATACGAATGAGGCGGAGCAGGTAACGCCTGTCGGGGCGTCTTATACTCGTGATAACTTTTAGTGAGATCCGGTAGCGGAGAAAGACCGCTGGAGTTCGAGCGGGGTGGAATATGTACGGCCGGGAGTGGCGAAGGACTACCGGGGCTGTGCATCATTATGGGGCTGTGCATCATTATGGATGCTCAGGAGTGGAGAAAGACCACAGGGTTCGGCATGACCACGTCATTTGACATTGTATACACACATTCATTATGGATGCTCAGGAATGTTTTTACTAAATTGCTTATACACACATTCATATGACATCGTATATTTGACTATTTTCTGTTTACATTTATTGATTCTAGTTTTATTTCTATTATGCTATGTATGTTGTATATTATTTTTTGAGTTAGTTAAACCTGTTGTGATTCTTATTGTCAGCCTCACACGCTGATGAACCCACAGATTGTGTTGTGCAGGTAAGAGTACCTGGAGTTTAAGCATAGAGTTGTGACGTCCTGTGCCCGTCATCTTATCAATCCAAGAGCTTTGGATTTATATTAAGATTTCCGCATTTTCCTATATTATATTATGTTTATGTACTCAATTGAAGGAAAAGATTTCTGGATGTGCTACGATTTTTCTGTGTGTAAAAATCGGGACGTTACACTAGTGGTTTAATTTACTGGATGGTTGAAAACAAAATTATCAAGAGTGACTATAATAGGAATTATTGGCTCCAACTAATGGATGAATACTCTAAACACTAGCTATTGAATAATTTTAAAGGCTAATACAAAAATTCCAAGATTTGATGAATAATCTAAACACCAAGTACTGTTTCAAATTCATCTATCATACCCCCAAATGTCATATTTCTTCTTTTTGCTGCACACATGTTTTTTATTAGTATTTATTAAATAAGACTAACATACTTGAAAGAATTGGAGATATTAGGAATACATTTATTATGAATAATTAAATTTATACAAATATGCAAGTTTGAGGGAACTACATGAATGGAGATGGAATTAATTACGGATGTTGCAAAACCCCTCTCTCCCGAATGTCTCTCTCCCGAATGTGGACGGCTACGACCGATTATATATATATATATATATATGTATATATATATATATATATACACTAGGTTTTACCGTTGACACGCGCCTACGCCATGTCTTCGGAACGGTGCACTTGGTTTGATTATACAAAATAGTTTTGGAGGTTTAACAAATTAATTGAAGTAGCAAACATATTATATGAGAAAGCAATATATCTACCTTTAAGTTCAACCATCGCCTTCTTGATCATTAGCTTGAACTTACCTGGAATGCATATAGTTTGTTAGAAATATTGCATAGAGTTTTTTTTACTTCAGTATCACTTTTAGATGTTTGTAATAGTTATTCAAGGACATTATCATATAGGTTTTATAGAGCTTACTCTAATCCCATAACCACTATGAGCATGTCTAAATACAATGGTAACGCACGTGCATGTGTGAAGGTATCTACAATACCAATAATCTAAATATTTGTTTGTCTAAGACTCAGTTCGCAATTGAAATACCTCTTATTATTATTTCAACCAAAATGAAATACATGAAGTTTTCAAAACTCTAATCCAAGCTAATCTTTTCTTTTATCTCCACTTTGTCTCCCCATTACACTTTTATAAAATAAAATCAAAATGGATAAATAATAAATTTACTTTAGCTGTCTTTCTTGAGTTGAGAGTTTGCATCTTTCACTGGTAAACTCCAGTCATCCCAATCCTATATATCCAAACATACACTAAAAGTTCTTATATGTTATGTTATCCATGGTTTCTAATAACCAGTGAAGGGAACACTTCACGATAGTATTTTCTCTTGTAGTAAAGAAATTAATATTGCATATTTGCCAAGTTATTTTAGGTTTCTAGTCAGCTTACCTGTCCTGCTATGGTTTGGAAGCCCAAATTGAGGTCATCAAATAATCCATCTATTACTTGCGTACACCTTAAATCAAAATCAATAAAAAACTCATCAAATAAATCACCAAATTAAAAAATTTTAAACCGAAAAAAAAATCATACATCTCTGAACTTAAATTCCATGCACACACAAAATTCGAGTCAGCAAAAAACTGAGTAATCCACTGCATACAAAAAATCAAAAATTAGAATGAGAATTTGGTTAATGAGATAAAATTAGAGTTGTCGCATCGCATATAGAGGCTCTCGATTCAGTGGAGGGGAGTCGCTGATACGGAGTCGCTTGATATTCGCGTTCGATTTGGTGGAGGGGAGTCACCAAAACGGAATCAGCAGCGGATCAGATATCGGCGACGACCTCTTGATTGGGGTTCGACATTGGATTTGGATTTGCTTTGAGATTTTCAAATTTTTCAAAATTTCAAAATTTTATAAATTTTTTAAAAAAATTATGTTTTATTTTTTTTATTTTTAAATTTTTTTAAATTTTTCAGAATTTTTAAAATTTCCAAAATTTCAAAAATTAATTTTTTTAATTTTTTTTAAATTTCAAAATTTTTTAAAACAATTATTATTTTTATTTTTAAATTTTTTTTATAAGTTTTTGATTTTTTTTGAATTATTTTTAAAGTTTTAAAATTTTTAAATTTTTTAGTTTTTTAAATTTTTAATTTTTAAAAAAATTTTAAAATTTTTATTTCTTAATTTTTTGAATAGAGAGAGAGAGAGGGAAATAATTAAATAAATAAAGAAGTTATTTTGGGTGGGGGATTTGAATTTGAGTTTTGGGGAAAAAATGTGTTTTGTGAGGTTAGATCTGGGTCTTTGATTTAGGGGAGATTGAAGGAGAGCCACTTGATAGCTTTCTTTGTGTTTTATTATATAGATATGTGAGAGTTTTGTGTTTTATTATATAGATATGTGAGAGAGAGAGAGAGAGAGAGAGAGAGAGAGAGAGAGAGAGAGAGAGTAATGTTCCGTTGTGCACTAGGTCTTCATGTGCACATTACTCTCTCTCTCTCTCTCTCTCTCTATATATATATATATATATATATATATATATATATATATATATATATATATATCCACATGTAGTGTCCACATGTAGCCTTTGCTGGACTAACGACTTCAAGACTTATCATATCTCCCTTAAAGTGTTGTGATTTGTAATTTTTTTCTTGATGAGATATATATATATGAGTACGATTTTCTCAACCATGTATACAACTTCTAAGTTTTAACGTAGTGATATAGTATCAGAGCATCCAAGGTTTGATTCTCATTGCCTGCTAATTATATACTTCTTATTTTTTTAAAATTGTATATCGCGTTGTGCTCATCCAGGTCTCGCCTCACCATTTGTTCGGCATTTGTTTCGTTTGTTCGACCCATTTAAAATGGGTACTTGATTTACATAAGCGTGTTAAGATATAAGTGCAATTCCAACATTTTCTGCAACTTGGAAGCTTTAGTGTGAGGAAAAAGCCACCCACAATATTAATGTAAAATGGTGGAAAAGAGAGAAAAATATAAGAGAAAAGCAATGAAAAAAGTGGAGGAGAACAAAAAAGGGAAAAGCATCGTCAAACTGTAATTGCAATGTTTATGTACTGATATACTGTAATTTACTGAGAACTTACAAAAGATAAGATATATAATTATAAAGGAATATGTATTATAAAAATTAAATTCTTCGTATCTATCCATTCCACCATCTTAACACAGATTTCTCTATCAGTCTATATATTGTTGCAGTTGCTGCCTGACATCCTCACAATTAACCTCTTAGACTCACAAATTAAGACAATCGGCTGAAATTAGTATTACTTCTTCTAACTTGGCTTCTCTTCTTCAACAGGTCAAGTTTTGCTAAAAATGTATGGAGAGTGAAAGAAAAGCTCTTCTGAACATTGAAAAAGACATGTACGACCCTGATGATCGGCTCTCTTCTTGAAGGAAAGGCGGCGACTGCTGCAGCTGGCTAGGAGTTACATGCGACAACACGACTGGGAATGTTGTCAAGCTCAACCTTCGATATGTCTGATAACGACGAAGACATAGTAAACCCACCAGGTCCAAGTAAGCTCAACCCTTGTCTCGTTAATTTAACGCATCTTGAGCACTTGGATCTAAGCAGGAATAATTTTGATGGAGCCTCTATTCCGGGTTTCATTGGCTCCCTTGTTAACCTACAATATCTCGACCTCTCCGGTACTAGCTTCGATGGCACTCTTCCTCCACAACTTGGGAACCTATCAAGTTTACAATTTTTCTATGTTGACTACAACTTCGTTCCTTTTTCTCTCCCATCTACATGTTGATGACCTCGGCTGGCTCTCACAACTTACTTCCTTCCTTAAACGACCTAAGACTGAGTGGTGTCAATCTTTAGAGGGCAGTCAACTGGTTTGAGGTCATTAACATGCTCCCTAATCTTTCTATTCTTGTCTTGGAGTACGCAGAACTCTCATCCATCCCTACCACTCTGCCACTACATGCTCATAATAATTTCACATCTCTCATTTCGTTAAATCTTAATGGAAACAACTTTCAATCTACACTTCCAAGTTGGCTGTTCAATAACATGAGCAGCCTCGTTCAATTGGAGCTTGGTAGCTGTGGGATCTATGGTGGTCTACCAATTGCTTCGGAGCAATCTTTCAGTAATTTGAAATCTTTGGTCTTTATACCGGGCAACCATTTTGGCGTACGTAGAGATATTTGAGACGTTGGATAGTTTTTACAATTTGGAGTATATTGACTTGGGCTCTAATCTTATTAATGGTCCGATACCATGTAGTTTCTGGAATAATCTTACCCATTTGCAAGAATTGTATTTGACCTTCAATCATATTACAGGAAGTCTTCCAAAAACATTGGGGAATAGTACTCAGCTTGTGTATTTGGACTTGTCGGCCTACAATTTGACTGGGGAGATTCCAGAAAGCATGGGGAAGCTCTGCAATTTGGTACAACTTTACCTAGCTAACAATAAGATTAGCGGAAGCATACCTGACACTGTAGGGAACCTCCAGAGTTTGGAAAGTCTTGAATTATTTACAAATTCGATTACTGGTCCGATTCCGTTGACATTGTCTAATCTCACCGGCTTGAAGGGTTTACATGTGTCCTCAAACAATATTAGCGGGTCAATACCAGAATTGATTGGGAGCCTCCACAACTTGGAGCTTCTGGATCTATCAAACAGTAGATTGAATGGTCCAATGTTCTTTCTCAGTATGAGTTCATTACCCTATCTTTGATCTCTCCAACGATAACTTCTATGGAAGGTTTCCTTCGTTCCAGAACAAATCGTTTTTGGAAGACTTTATTTTATCAAGCAATGGCTTATCAGGGCAAATCCCCAACTTATTTGGATCTCTTCCTTACCTCCAATCTTTACACTTGGCCCACAATATCCTCTCGGGTGAAATTTCTTCATCTTTGAAAAAATTGCCGACAATTGTATGCTCTTGATCTCGGTGCGAATAAATTATCTATACCTACATGGATAGGGGAAAGGCTCCCAGCATTGAATCTTGTAAGTTTTGTTAGGAAAGTAATGAGCAAAAACTACCCCACAACTAAAGTGAAATTGAGAAAGTGGAAATAAAGTGGATACAAATATTTTACGTGAGAAACCCCCAATGGAGAAGTAAAAACCACGGGCAATGTAGTGGGATTTTACTGCTGAAAGTAAGGATTACAACATTCTCTCTAAATATAAGGAGAGTACAATTTTTACTTTTTCTTATAATAGGAGAATCACTCTCTCACAAATTTGAGAACAAATACAAGTATACAAATTATCTCTAAGGGGATACAATTTTATCCCTCTTGAGAACACTCTTGTAATACTCTCTTTCTTTCTTAATCCCTCTTTCTTTTCTTAATCCTCACTGAGCTCTTGTTGCTCTGCTCTGCTACGCTCTGCATGAAATCATTCTGAAACCTCTCTCTATATAGCAGAAGGAAGGGCCAATATTGTTGACATTTTTCATTATTATTATTATTTCTTTCCTTGGTTCCATTCAGTTTGTAAAAGTCGGCACCGAATTCGGTGCCGCCTTTGACAATTAGGTAGGAAACCACTTTTTTTTCCGCAAGGCTATAGGCAGCCTTCTTTAACATTTGGTGGTGATGGGGCTCACTCCACTTATTGTTGCCAACATTCTCCCACTTGGAGACTTGGTTGAGAAATAATCATGTCTCCACATAATCCATTCTACCTTGCCATTCTCATGCTGCTTACGTTACTGCTAGGCCACACGAGAATCTATACCATTCGAACTTATCAGTGTTGACTGACTTGGTCATAACATCTGCTAAGTTCTTGTTAGTATGAATTTTGTGTACATCCACACTTCCTTCCTCCACTACTTCTCAAACGAAGTGAAACTGGACTCTTATGTATTTTTTCCGTGAATGAAAGACTGGATTCCTTGCGATGTGCAAGGCACTTTGACTGTCACAAAACAGAACAATCTTCTCCTGCTTGTGCTCGAGTTCCTTTAATAACCTTTGAATCCAGACTGCTTCCTTGCAAGCTGCTGTAGCCGCCATATATTATGCTTCTGTTGTAGATAGAGCTACAACAGTCTGTAGTTTTGAAACCCAGCCTACAGCTCCTCCTGTAAGTGTAAACACACAGCCCATAGTGGATTTGCTTTTGTCGAGATCGCCTGCAAAATATGTGTCCACATAGCCTCTGACAGTTAATTCTGATCATCCATAACATAATGCAGCATCTGAGGTTCCTCTGATGGATCTCAGAATCCTCTTTACTGTGCTCCAATGCTCTCTACCAGGATTCGCCATGTATTAACTAACCGCTCCCACTGCTTGTGCAATGTCTGGTCTTGTACATATCATAGCGAACATCAAACTTCCCACTGCTGATGCATACAGTACTCGAGACATCTCCTTCCTCTCTGCTTCATTGCTAGGACACATCTTGGAGGATAACTTGAAATTAATAGGAAGTGGGGTCGAAATTGGCTTACTATCTTGCATGTTGAAGCGCTGCAAGATCTTGTCGAATACTTCTTTAGGAAAAGCCAAACCTTCCTGTTATTTCTGTCTCGGCGAATCTGCATCCCTAGAATCTTGTTTGCTAGTCCCAAGTCCTTCATGTCAAACTCCCTAGCCAGCTGTGCCTTCATTTCTTGGATTCGGTCTTTGTTGGGGCCTGCTGCCAACATGTCATCCACATACAACAGTAGGATAATGAAGGCATCATGACCATCAAACCTTTATAGTACGTACAATGGTCTGAACTGAGTCTGTTGTATCCAAGGCTAATAATGAAGGAATCAAATCTCTTGTACCAACACCTCGGTGCCTGTTTGAGACCGTACAAAGATTTGTTCAACCTGCAAACCAAGTTTTCTTTGCTTGTTTCAGCAAAACCTTCTGGTTGGAGCATATAGATTTCTTCTTCAAGATCTCCATGAAGAAAAGAAGTCTTCATATCTATCTGCTCTAGATGTAGGTTAAACGTAGCATACATCGCCAAGACTACTCTGACTGTCATGAGTCGAACCACAGGTGAAAATATTTCATTAAATTCGATACCTTCTTTCTGAGCATATCCTTTCACCACCAATCTTGCACGATACCGCTCCACTTGGTCATTTCCATTGTGCTTGATCTTGTAGACCCATTTGTTGTCGATGGCCTTCCTTCCTTGTGATAGCGTAACAAGATCCCATGTCTTGTTCGTGTGTAGAGCTTCAATTTCTTCCTGCATTGCTATCATCCATAGGGATACATCCGAGCCTTTGATTGTCTCCTGGAAGGATGATGGCTCCCCATCCTCTGTTAGAAGACAATATGCAACATTGCTCTCCGTAACATACTCTGAATGCCAACCTGGCGGTCTTCTCTCACGAGTTGACCGGCAAACTTCTGGAGCCTCGGACTCGACTGGTTCTTGTTCATCATGCTTTGGTGATGCTTTAGAAGAAAGTAGATCTTCATCTGGTTTATCTTTCACTTGAACTGGAGTAGTCTCTAGATTTTCCTTTGACGTGTTATCGCTGCCATCTTTCTTTTGTAGCTGATCTTCTACAAAGATCACATCCCTACTGACAACAACCTTGTAGGCAGTGGGATCCCACAGGTGATACCCCTTCACACTGTCAGCATACCCCAAGAACATGCACTTCCTGGATTTCGGATCCAGCTTCGTTCTTTCTTGGGCATTGTACATCACGTACGCAGGACATCCAAACCAATGTAAAGTAGTGTAATTTGTCGGCTTGCTAGTCCACATCTTCATAGTGTCTTCAGCTCAATTACCGTTGATGGCGAGCGGTTTATAACATAAAAAGCGGTTTTGGCTGCTTCTACCCAAAAAGAGTTGGGCTGACATGCAGCCCGCAACATAGCTCTCATCCTTTCTGCAAGAGTCCTATTCATCTGCTCTGCCATGCCATTTTGCTGAGGTGTATATGTGACTGTGAACTGTCTTGTGATACCTTCTTGCTTACAAAGTGCAAGAAACTCGTTGTCTGTATACTCCCTTTCATTATCTGTCCTCAAGCACTTGATCTTCTTCCCAGATTCAAGTTCCACCTGCGCTTTGAAGTCTTTGAACACTGGAAACACATCTGACTTCTTCTTGATTGGGTACACCCACAATCTTCTGGAGTAATCATCAATGATGGACACGAAGTACTTTGCTCCTCCTAGGGACATTTCCAGTGATGCCAGACATTAGAATGAATCTAGTCTAGAATGCACTTACTCCTGGCTTCAGATCTGCTGAACTGCTATGCTGCTTACTTGTAACACAATGCTCACAAAATGATAGACTCACCGATTTGAGCCTTACAAGCAGCTTCCGGTTAAAGAGAATCTTCAAACCTTGTTTAGACATGTGGCTTAGTTCGAGATGCCACATCATTGCTGATTCTTCTCCCTTGCTAGTCGATGTGACACACGCATCAGCTTCCTGCAGTATTTCTCCATTAAGCATGAACAGATTTGCCGCGATCTAATCTACTTGCATGACCACAAGCGCGCCTTTGACAATTTTCATGACCCCATTTTCGACATGGGTCTTACATCCAAGGCTATCTATTTATCCCAAAGACAATAGATTCTTCTTCAAGCCCTACACATACCGTACCTTCTGAATGGTGCGAACCGTACCATCAAACATTTTGAGCTTGATAGTACCAATACCTGCGATTTCCAAAGCATGATCATATTCCATGTGTACAGAGCCTCCCGAGATTGGTTCGTATGTGTGGAACCACTTTCTCCGAGAAGTCATGTGCCATGTTGCTCCTGAGTTCAGTAATCAGACGTCAGAGAACTGATTTCTGCCTCCAACCATCGTTGTTGCCTCGCTGTATAGAACTTCACCATCATACCGGGTACTTACCACATTCTCTTGAGCATTTGATGACTCAGGGTCTCCACTCTTCTTCTTGAACCAACAATCCTTCTTGAAGTGCCTTTTCCTACCACAGTTGTGGCACTTGTAAGTCTTCTTACTTTTGGATTTTGATCTACCATGATTCTGACTCCCACTGGGGCCACGTTCTGTTGATCTTCCTTTTATCACCATCAAAGCTTCCACTTGCTGCGAACTTCCTTGTCTGTCTTCCTTGTTCTTGCGCCTAGTTTCTTCTTCCAAAACAACAGCTGCAACTTCGTCGAAGACTAGATAGTCCGTCAGGATATTGTTCGTTAGGTTTATGATGAGTTGATCATTCGAGTCAGGTAGACTTTGAAGTAGAATCTCCACACGTTCAGTTGTCTCTATTTTGCAACCCAGTGATGTAAGTTGTGAAAATAGGGTGTTCAGGGTGTTGATGTGGTCAGTCACCGATGTCGATTCCGCCATTCAAATAGTGTACAATCTTATCTTTAAGAAGATCTTGTTGTGAAATGACTTGGCTTCGTACAACCTTGTCAGAGTATCCCAAATCTTCTTTGCTGTCTTTTTCTCAGCCACACTGGATAGCACACCATCAGCTAATGCCAAGTGCAGATCGGAAATTACGTTGCTGTCCATCTCGTTCCACTTGCCGTCGTCGGTGATCTCTGTGGGTCTATCTCCGATTGCTGCCAAGCAATTGTCCTTCTTCAAGATCGCCTTGATCTTCATTTTTCACAATGAGAAATTGCTCCCGTTGAATTTTTCAACATCGAACTTTGTTGTAGCCGACATTTCTGCTCTACCCCCGACAACCAAAGCTCTGATACCACTGTTAGGAAAGTTATGGGCAGAAGCTACCCCAAAGCTAAAGTGAAATTGAGAAAGTAAAAATAAAGTGGACACAAATATTTTACGTGGAAAACCCCCAAAGGAGAAGGGATAAAAACCACGGACAAGGTAATAGGATTTTACTGCTGAAAGTAGGGATTACAACATTCTCTCTAAATATAAGAGAGAATGAAAATTGTACTCTCCTTATATTGAGAGAGAAGGTTGTAATCCCTACTTTCAACAGTAAAATTCCACTACCTTGTCCATGGTTTTTACCCCTTCTCCTTTGGGGGTTTCCCACGTAAACTATTTGTGTCAACTTTATTTCAACTTTCTCAATTTCACTTTAGTTGTGGGGTAGTTTCTGCCCATAACTTTCCTAACAAGTTTAAATTCAAATAATTTTGTTGGTTATATTCCAGCACAACTATCCTATCTTTCATCACTTAAAATTTTGGACCTCTCGAGTAACAATTTATCCGGTAGTATATCTCTTTCTTTTGAAAATTTTACTGCAATGGCTATGCCACCTGCAATTCTTGATAATTCTACTAATTTGAAATTTAACTTTGATAATCTTTGGTTAAATGTAAAGGGAAATCATCTTGATTATACCCAGTTCGATTTATTTGGCATAACAATTATAGACTTATCGATAAATAGTCTATTAGGACATATACCGAACGGGCTTACACACCTTCGTGGACTGTACTTCTTAAATTTGTCTCGAAATCACTTTACTCGAACAGTTCCTGAAAATATCAGTGCCATGGTAGGACTGGAGCTCCTTGACCTATCGACAAATAATATTTCTGGCGGAATTCCTCCCAGCATTTCAGCTATCACTAACTTAGAGGTCTTGAACTTGTCGAACAACCACTTGTCTGGGCCAATTCCTTCCGGTAATCAATTTAATACATTCGATCCTTCTATTTATAGTGGCAACCAAGGGCTTTGTGGGTGGCTTCTGCCACACTGCGCGAGTAACACATCTGTGAATGGTTCGTCTAATCCTAATGGTCAACAGCAGGAAGAATATGGAGATGAATCTGAAATGGAATGGATATATTTTAGCGCCGCACTTGGGTTTGTGATCATCTACTTGGCAGTCATAGGTATCATTGTGATTGAACATTCAATATGATACGCATACTTCCGCTACACTGATAACTTTTTTGATTGGATCTATGTGAAGATTGCAGTGAACATTGCAAGGATGAAAACCACTATCATGACATCTGAAGAATAGTGCAGGTATATCGTACACTGGATAATAAAATTTTCATCGCATGTTAATCATTATCAGATATGTACTTAGTTTAGAGCTGTTAACTATACAAACTTATCTTGGACACTCCTTATCGTGTAGATTCTTGACTATGAAGCTAACTAGGAAATATATATGGTTAAGAGAGAACTTTATATATAAGAAATTGATCCCTTTTAATTATGGTTCACCTACAAATTCGAACCCACAATCTCCCTTCATCCGCTCGTTTCGATTTTCTTTTTTATTTTACGCTTTTATTTTTATATATTTGATGCATGTTGTGTTATTTCTAATATTAATAGGCGGGGTGGAGATCATCGACTACTAATGAGCTTGGTGATTCAGAGAACTATTCGCGAGTGGAGTCAGCTATGTTGTAAATTTTCTTTTGAGGAAAAACAACCAAAGTATCCCTAATAATTTTGAAATGCATATTTTGTTTTCTGTACTAAGTTTTTCTATTTTTGGCTGTCACAATTGTACTTGTTTCTTGAATAAAAATAGTTGTTCTTGTTTTGATTGTCACGTTGCATATGTGCTTAAATGGAGAAAGTATCGAGTACTCACTGGGTACCACGTCAACATAGTGATTTGGTACCCATAGGCAATTGCAAACCGACATGTGTCAATAATCAAGAAAACCAACTCCTACTTGTTGTGGGGAGACGGTGGGCAAGCTAGTTCAAAGTATGGGCTCAATTTGAACCTATTCGGGTCAGATTGGGTAGGTGTATGAGGTCACTCTCATGTAAGTTGGCTTGGAGGTGACGTTGGTGTTAACGTTAGTCGCGACGGCAGTTGCGGTTGGAAGTGATAGTGAACGATGGACAAGCTTGTGATGAGAGAAATAGTTCCATTTTGACCTATTCAGGTCGGATTGGGTGGGTGCCTGACTGCCTGGGGTTTCTCCCGTGCCAGGGGGCTTGGAGGTGGTGTTCATGTTACCGTTGGGGGCGGCGGCAAGTGGCGGTTGCGATTGTGGATGATAGTAGACGGTGGACAAGCTAGACGATGAGAGAAATGGCTCAATATTGATCTATTTAGGTCATGTTGGAGGTATGCATGTGGTTTCTCTTGTATCTATGGGCTTGGAGGTGGCGTTTGTGTTACCATTGTGGGTGACAACAGCTTTGGTTGTGGATGGCGGTGAGCAATGTCAAGCTAAGGGATAAGAGCAAGGACTCAAATTTGACTTATTCAGGTCAGATTTTGTTGGGATTAGGGCGTCAACCAACGCCCATTGTCGCAACGGAACTAATTAGAGCAATGAGGAAGTCGAAGAGATGAGATGAATCAAAGATCCACCAATCTAAACACAAACACAACGAGGATTTATCCCGGTTAGCTTTTGCTTAATCCAGGAGGAAATATAGGGAGATCTGATATTCAACTAGAAAAGATCACAAGGAGTTACTGATTCACTCAATACAAAGAATTAAACTCACCCACCAAGAACTCTCTCTCTCGAGCCTCTCTTTGCAATGGAGAAAAGAATCTATGAAGTACACCCTCTCATATTGGAGGAGTTTACAATATATATAGAAGAATATAGAAAACCTGGGTCTAATCTTGATTCTCAGTCATTCGATATAACCTGAAAAAGAAGTAACTGAATATGAGCCGTACGATCTAACTTGGAGTTGAATATTAGGCTAAAACGACCTAACAAATCGAGGCCCAAAATGAACACAGAACCGTGGACGGTCGACCGTCCAACAAGACCGGTCGACCGTACCTCTCTCGGACAATCTTTGTACTATGAGCAGTCGGAGGGCGCGGTCAAGGGGTGCGGTCGACCGTAACTTGGGACAGTCGACCGCAACTATGCCTGCACCTTCTGCTGCTGTTTTCTTCTTCTACTCACTTCGACGCTTCGACCTCCGTGCTTCATCTTATATTTTTCTAATCTGAACAACGAGTATTCAAGACACAATCCTAAAAAACTCCACCTTGGATTGCATACGAGTGCTATCACATGATGTGTCATCTCCAAACTCTACTAAATTCTACTTGCAAAGAAAACTTAGAACAATAGCTTCTTCTTCTAGTTGAACTGATCTCTACCCAGTCTCATTGATTCCAGTATATCCTTTCAAGGGTACACCTCCGTAGATGTACTCACAAAGTTGCCAAACTCTGCATGAACTCCACCTGACCTTAGGCTTTCTCCACCTCTCGACGATATTCGAACGTCGTGGTCTCATCTCGATGATTCTAGTTGCGGCAAACTAGCTGAGCTTGCGAGAATAATGGGAAAAGAACTAGCAACCCCTGCGCAGGATTTTCGAATTCCCCAAAGCTTGTAGAGATTGTGTTGGCTTAGCCCAACCACTCCATACCTCTAATCATCTTACGACGATCTTGAAAAACAGACAAAACTCCACCTTGAGCTGTGTACCTGCAGTCCCGTGTATTAAGAGTTCCCAAGGAAATTAGATTCCGTTTCAGAAGAGGAATATGCAAAACATCCCTTAAAGTGAACATATGTAGACCTGACATCTTCAACTCAGTTGTCCCCTCACCCACTACTTCACAAATCTTCCCAGTTTTCGTCGTCACACAACGGCCTGTAGTAGACTTATAAGTAGAAAAAAACTCCCTCTTGGAGCAAATATGAGAAGAACTCCCTGAGTTAAGAAGCCAACTAGAATCCACTTCTAAAGAATTTGAAATAAGAAGATACGAATCACCTGAATCAAAGACACTAACCACATTAGCAGCTAAACTCTCGTTCTTTGCGCTCTCCTGATTCAGCAATTTCCAACAATCTTTCTTGATATGCCCTGGCCTCTTGCAATATCGGCAACAGATCGAATCCTTTTGCAAAGCACTTTGTCTTCCCCCTGAAGGACCATCCACTGCTAGACAACTTGTAGGAATAGACGATGATGATTTATGGGTCTCATTCCTAAGTTGATCTTCCTTCAATGCTTTGATTTCACCATCTACAGAAATACTCTCCTTGGCATATCTACCGTGTAGCATGGTAGTTATCAAAAGTTCGTACGAATCTGGCAGTGAATATATCAGGTTGAAACCTTTATCTTCCTTACACACAACCGCGTTAATCGCCCGAAGTTCAGATAATATCTTATTAAACTCAGTAATGTGGTCTTGGAGATCGGTACCTTCCTTCATAGATAAACGGAACAACTTCCTCTTCCAATGCATCCGATCTAATAACGACGAATCAGAGTAGTGAGCTATGATTTTTTCCCACAAACTCGCCGCATCAGTTTCTTCAAGAAATCTGCACTTGACCTCGTCCGCCAAGGATAGTCAGATCAGACTTATGGTTCTTTCACGAATATCTTCCCAAACATCCTCCTTCATGTCAGATGGCCTTTCATTGATCTTTCCATCGAACTGCTTGATCTTTAAAAGACTGTGACCTATCATCTTAACCAAGGAACTCAGCAACCTGAAGCTCTAATACCAGTTGTTGGGATTAGGGCGTCAACCAATGCCCGTTGTCGCAGCGGAACTAATTAGAGCAATGAGGAAGTCGAAGAGATGAGACGAATCAATTGAGCAAGCAAGTAGATCCACCAATCCAAACACCAACATAACGAGGATTTATCCCGATTAGCTTTTGCTTAATCCGGGGGGAAATATAGGGAGATATGATATTCAACTAGAAGAGATTACAAAGAGTTACTAATTCACTCAATACAAGAAATTAAACTCACCCGCCAAGAACTATCTTTCTCGAGCCTCTCTTTGCAATGGAGAAAAAAATCTATGAAGTATACCCTCTCATATTGGTGGAGTTTACAATATATATAGAAGAATAGAGAGAAATGTAGGTCTAATTTTAATTCTCAGTCGTTCGATATAACCTGAAAAAGAAGTAACTGAATAGGAGCCATACGATCTAACTTGGAGTTGAAGATTGGGCTGAAACGACCTAACAAATCGAGGCCCAAAACGAACACAGTGCCGTGGGTGGCCGAACGTACAACAAGACTGGTTGACCGTACCTCTCTCAGACAATCTTTGTACTACGAGCGGTCGGGGGGCGCGGTCGGGGAGTGCGGTCGACTGCAACTTGGGACAGTCGACTGTAACTATGCCTGCACCTTGCTGCTGCTGTTTTCTTCTTCTACTCACTTCGACGCTTGGACCTCCGTGCTTCATCTTACATTTTTCTAATCTGAACAACGAGTATTCAAGACACAATCCTAAAAGATTTGTGGGTGTCTCTCATGTCAATGATCTTGGAAATGACGTTTGTGTGCTTGTTGGGGACGACGACAATTGTGGTTGCAAGTGGCGGCAATGATGGACGACGTACAAGCGATGAGATGAGAGAAATAGCTTAATTTTGACATATTCAAGTCATATTGGACTGGCGTGTGAGACTTGCTTTGGCTGGGTTGGTGGACAAGTAGGATTATGTTTTGTTGGATTATTTGATTGTTAATTGTTAGTATTTTTGGTAGGGAACTCACCTGTTAAAGGCAAGTTCTTTCTTTTGTAGAGTATGGGTTTTATGATTCAGCCTTTTGGGGTTTTCTGAACTTCATAATCAATCTTTTGGTTGTATATTTTGTTAAACTCTTTTTGATGGAATGCCGGGGGGGGGGGGGGGGGGGGGGGGGGGGGGGGATTCTGACCTACCGTTAACGGTCAAAAAAAGTATTTTATAATCTCCCTATAAAGTAGTAAATAAAGAAAATGGGCTGGGAATTTCTCCTCACATGGTAAGGGTCTGTTTGGATGTCGTTAAGTGGCGGGTTGGATTTAAAATCCATGGATTTTTACTGTTCCCCGGGTTTGTTTGACGCGGAAGTGATTAGAAATGTTTTCCTACTGTAGCGCTACAGTAGCACAAAAAAAATCTGAAAAAAGCAGCGACACTCAGTGAAAAGTGGATATAAGATTATTATAGCGCTACTGTAGCATTTTTATATTATTTCTTACTCCTACATTTTTACTCTATCCAATAAAATAATTCCACCTAACCTTCTATATTAAATTTCTTTCTCTATCCTCTCTATCTTACAATACAATAAAATTACATCAAACCAAACCACTTTTTTAAAACTCAAATCCACAGATCTTTTTTCTCTACAGTAATCTTACTACTTAAAAAAGTTTTACGTGCAACCAAACACCAAGTGGATATGGTTGGTTTTTACTAACTTACAAATTTGTGCAAATCTAATTAGTAGGCTTCCAGAATAGCTTAATTCAACTAAAAGAAAGAAACAGAAGTTAGAAAATCAACCGGATCCTGCAGGGTTCATCTTCTCTTTTGCGAAAGCCAAATATTTCCTTCACGGAAAAAATAATACAGAAGTTCTTCAAATATCTTGCATTAAAAATAAAATAAATTGAGGAAGCGTTGGCTTGCATTAACAAATAGTATAACTTTGAACAGATTCGTAACTAATCTATTCCTAATATAAAAGCCACAAAAAATTTGTCCATAAGCGATCTTAACCATCAATTTTTACGACTTGATCTTACTCATTCATTTAAACATCATCTGAACCAAAGATCGGATATGATCATCTTAATCTTGGCCGTTAAATTTTCACATGATCTTCTTAATCCCTGCATTCATATCACCCAAAGAATTCCGATCGAAACCCTCAAATTGAAAAACCTAAATCCAAAATTTATCAGGTTCTCAATCGAAACCCTACATCCTCGTATCATCCTTCTCATCTCTCAAACCCTTTCCCCAACCCCGTCAACGGCACGTTCCTCCGATTTCGTCCCCTCAATACGCCCTCAACACCGACACTTCCCTATTCGTCTCGCTCTCCACTTTATCGTCATCGTCTTCCAGATGTAAAGAGGAGATGCCGTTGGAAGTGGAATGGAGGTAAGGGTTAGGGTTAGGGAAAATCGCACCTTTAGCAAGTTTGGATTGGACCTATTTGAGGAAATGGCCTAACTTTGATTGTATCTTTTTGCAGGAAGAGGTGTAGGAGACTTACATTATGATTAAGCATGATGGGACTCAGAGAGGGCTGGTACGGCGTGGCACCAATTTTAAAGCATTTGTTTTTTTTTCCTTTTTCTTTTTGTAGGTAGGGGAGATTATTTATTGATTCGAGAAGAAGGGGTTTTTGTTGAAGGGGTTGAAGCTTTATCAATGCCCGAAAGACCTAGCTTATAACTTCTTTCTCATAAGTTAGTTTCCTACTATCTGTTCATCAAAGCATATTGTTTCTCATTGAGGTATTTTCATTCAAAACTACTCGGAATTGAATAATAGAAAAATTGAAAGGTTTGTTAAATTTTCAGGGTTAAAATTAGACTCAACGCAGAGGGTAAGATAAGAAAACTGACTATAGTCTTGAGGATGCTGAAAGAGATGAAGCTTGACAGAATAAGTGTCCACATAAATAACAGAAACATCGTGAGGAAGCTGTTCTCGAACTAGGCTAAGATTCTCCTCCAGCAAATTGTTGTAATCAACAACTGCATTGTTATATGTGGTGCGCATCCATAGCTGTCAATATCAGAGTTACTGTGAAGAAGCTCAAGTGAGGATTGCAGGGAAGCAACCAATTGGGGCACCGTTCATCACGAAGAATGTTCGTACTCTAATCTCGTATAATTCCTGATGCATTTGAGTATATCAGGTCGAGTGAGTGAGAATTTATTGAGCAAAGCAAATGGCCACAACAATTTATGATACAGAGACAAGTCAAGATAACTGAAGCTTAAACTTTGGACTGCTCTGATCTTTTTAAAAAAATTGAGATACATTATCTTAACATAATGTGAGATACCAGGAGGTAATTAAACTTGTGTGCACCTTGTTATTTTTTTACCTCCGTTTTCTCTTTCTGTCACTAACTGAAATTTGTTATCAAACACTTGCATAAAGATTTGAACTAGGCTACTTTCTATGCAAATTACAATTTAAAATGTAGCTTTAGTTATCACAATTCCAATCAATCAAACAGAAAATGATATGAACTAGGCTAGCTACTTTCTGACCTTTATTGTCCAACCAATCTGAGATGCCACTTAAGGAACATACTGCTTGATTCCTTCAACCCCGAGGGCTCCAACATTTCCTGTGAAATCGTTCTGGCCAATGTCTAACGTGTATAGCAATCGACTGGAGACATTTTGAGAAGGGAGATAATCTGTATCATGGCCTAAATTGATCAAACAGGGTATTCCATTTTAATTCCTCATTTTACTTAAAATTCTGTTAGGCTCCTTGATGTTTCTTTTGTGCACTTTAATGTGCTCAGGCTTTAATTTTTTTTCTAGAGAATTCTTCCCTAAGAAACGAACAACTCTTATTTGGAAATTGCAATATAATACCTAGATCATGGTCCATTTCGAGGACTCTTGTATGCAGCTCTTCCATTTTGTTCAATTGAATAGCCAATATAATGGGCTAAGCCCTGTAGTAACAAACAGGGATGTATTTGGAAGTAAAACAGTAGAAGCTGCTGTTGCGAAATTCGACCCATGCCTGAAGTTTGAACCAGTTGAGCAGATATGGGCTCAGAAATGGCAATCCAAGAGCTTGAGCTGAATTAATGATTTTTCCAAGGAACAATTTTAGTTTAAATTCTCTTATTTGATCATGATATTTCCATTATGCTTTTGATAATTTCCTCCCCACAAACTATTTTGCAAAACAATTGTAGACATCTATAATAGTATAACAACTACGTATACTTTTTTATGCAAAAAATACTGTGAACTCGAACTGAAAGAATCACATCTAAATAAAAATCAGAGTGAGTAACAAAATAACTGATTTCCATCCAAGTCTCTTCATTTACAAGTATTTTCTAATTTGTTATCTGAAAAATGCTGATCTATAATAGATACTCAGTTTAATGGTATTGGTCATAGATTTTTTTTATATAAATTCTTCACAGTTATTTTAATTGAAGTTGGCCCTAACAATGTATGAACAGAGTAGAATATCATCGTCAAATGTGTAGGTTTAATACAGTTCCATCGTACAATATTCAGCAAGGTCAAGAAAACATCTCTAATCTCTAATATTATAATGGGAGAAGGCCTTAGTGTCATTTGTAAATATTTTGTCATTCTATCAACCCGTGTAATATATGTGCATAACTATTACAAAGGATGTTCTAAGTTCAAATCCATACTATGTCTAAATTTTTATTTTAAAAAACTATATTTATTAAGACGTGCATCGCACGTGTAAATTACTAGTATATATAAACTAGAGAAAACTGAACTACTCATAATTGTGAACAAAATATTTATATAGGAAGTCAATGACAGAATATTTATATAGGAAGTCAATGACAGCCCCGACATCAGATGCCCAGCCGTCGGTTTCTTGAAGTATGTAATTCCATATGGGCTGTGTTGGGCGGCCCAGAACCCCCCTGTATTAGAGTTCGAATCACCAAAATTGAAGATGGCTGGAAATTTGCACTTGCTGTTATTGGCATGAACTGCTAGCGGAGCAGAACATGGGGAAAAAAAATAATATGCCTTTTTTCAAAACTATTTTAAAAAGATTACACTTGCCAAACCTATTGTACTCGGGCATTCAACAACTACACTCGCCGTTCCCAACAGCGAGCTTAGTTATTTTGCGCTCGCCGTTGAGACACGGCGAGTGTAGTTTTTTTTTTTTTTAAATTTTAAAAAAAAACTTGGCGTTCCGAAGAGTTTAGTTCAACATTTTCAAACAAGAGTCACCATTCCCAATGGCGATGTGCTCTATACTAGACTCGTTCTTGGGAACGACAACTGTACAATTTATGAAATTTCAGAATGTGATACTCTCTGTTGGACTTGGTGAATTTCCGAAAAAAATTCCATAGAAGAGCTCGTTGATAGGTTCAGCGAGGAAAAATATACTAAACTCGCTGTTGGGAATAGTGACTATACAATTTTTGAAAGTGATACTCTCTGTTGGACTTGGAAAATTTTTGAAAAATACTCCATAGAAAAGCTCTTTGTTGGGAACAACGAGCAGAAATTAACTAAACTTGTTGTTGAGAATAGCGAGTTTGGTATAAACTGTGCATTGTCCCCAACAGCGAGCCCAGAACAAATTCTAAAATTCCGAACCCAATTATGTGTATTGTTTCTCTTTACAATTATCGATGACAATAAATTTCCAGAATTCAACATACGGAGCACAATTCGGCAATTAAACGACCATCGTATATACAAACACAGCTCAAGACAACAAAAGCTATATACAAAAACCAACAACATCGAACTTCAATCATCAAATGTGCTCCAACATCAGAAGAAAAAAAAAACAATAAATAAATAATCATTATCACAACATCACAAACTTACAGTATGTTAACACAATTTATATATACAACATCACAAGTTACATCGGGAAAACTCAGAAAACTAAACTAAAACCTGCACAAATCTAACCCGGCGCGTTTTTATTCATCTTCTTTCTCTTTCAGACCGAGGTTATTTTGCACTTCTTTGGAGTTGGGGTTTTTTTGTTACCTGAGATCTGAGAAGCGACTGTTGGGAATAGCGACTGTACAATTTTTGAAAGTGATACTCTCTATTGTCATTAGGTATTCTGTGTTGTTCGTGCCCTTGCCCTTCATCATGCGGTTGCCTCTCTTCTTCGGGTTACGGTGGCGTAGTGGTAGGAGGCGTAGCCACATGATAGCTTGTGTGTTATGACATAAATGCATCAAATGCGGGGACCTCACCCACTGCATCAAGGGATCGCTTATACGGTGCAAGAATCTCGCGTACGAACTCTTTCATAGCATCGGTCACATGGAGGCAGTACTCGACAACCGTCGAGCACTTCTTGCAATCTCTCATTTGTTCTACTCCATAGAAGAGCTCGTTGTTGGAAACAACGCGGAGAAATATAGTAAATTCATTGTTGGCAACAGCGAGTCTTGTTTGAAAATTATGAACTGAACTCACCGTTGGGAATGACGAGTTTCTCAAAAAAATTAAAAATATACTCACCGTGTCCCAATGACGAGCACGAAATAAGTTTCGCAAGTATCCTCTTTTTATAAATAGTTTCAGAAAAATGTATATTTTTAAAAAGAATCTAAATCTTGGACACTGTATAATACGACATAATCTCTATCGTATTGGAAAACTGAAGTGATTGAGTTGTATCAAGTGGAGCACAAGATATAGTGCATGATCTTCATAGTATCAATGGTAAGCTAACGTAATCCTCTAGAAAAGTCTTGTCCTAGAGCTGGATCAAAAGAAAGAATGAAACTGTTCATCAATCGATTCCTTAAACGTGTGGATTCAATACATCTATCTTTGACGAAAAGTTCTGAGAAAACAACCCTTCCACACTCACATGCAAAGTAAAATAAAGAACCAAACACAGATGACAGAAACGAAGACCAAATCACGGAGTTGCAAAGACAAATCAATATTTCCATTAGAATTCAAGGTACAGAGAGATTACAAGATCTATCATGATCATGGGAGATTGCAAGTAACCCCTGTTAGGACACTCCCACGCATATGTAGACAGATGAGTAACCCCTGTTCCAATTACCTGCAATATTCGATTAGTGTTAATAGTATAGAGCATAAACCAAAAGCTATAATGGAAAAAAAGAATATAATAGTAGGTCAATGAGAGATACATACTCCGAAGTATAAATATGGGAAAACTTTCTGCTATAGGCTAATATTTACTTCATATTTTTTTATTATACTTTATTATTATTATTACATTTTGATAAAATCGTGTGCTTCCACGTATAAATTGAATGGAATCTTGAAGATTTTGCAGCTTTCTTTTTGGAATATCTCCTTCTCATAATGAAATTTAGCCCAAAGTCATATAAATAAATGCAGACCGGATCGAAACCTCGTCACAATCCAAAAATCACATTCTTCGCATAAATAAAAGGCAAGTTAGAATGAAAGATTGGCGCACTAAATCACATTCTTTATTATTATCTACAAAAGGCATATTAGAATGTAAGGTCTATCAACAAAAATCACATTCTTTGTTATTATTTATTACACTTCCAAGAGCCTGCAAATGAAAATAAGAATGAAAAATGTAAAGTCAGGACAATATTGGTGTATCACCATAATTTTTACAACTCATGCAGTCTCCTATTCACATAAGTATATATTTTACACCGCCATCATAATTATTACAATAGAAAAAATGTACTCTAGGAAAATGCAAGCATTAGGAGCAACATGCAGTACTCAAAAACAAGTAATTCATTGAGATCAAGCTCAGGTACTCATCATTCAGATATAAGCCACGGCCTAGAAATCCAAAATCCAAAGTCTCCCTTACTGTCATCTCAGGAATATGGTCATCATGGCTCACATAAGCTGATGGTTTCTTAGGGACGATCCCTTCCAATCTGAAGCCATTATAAGTTATTTCTCCTTACTAACAATATAAACCCAAACAAAACTTGTATAATAATAATGGTGACTTTGAGTATTAATGATGACTTTGAGTATCCAGCATGTCAAACTATACACAAGATGCAGGATAATAATAAATTTATCAATGGTTCCTAAGCCACAACACTTAAGTACGAAGGGAATTTGAATTTCATTTGGCAAAAAAATATTCAATCTAAACTTGAACGTAGTAAAATATTAGTGGATTTAAAACACTAGATCATACACCATCAAACAAACGGAATAAAAAGATCAACCCATCACCAAAAACTAACTAAATACACCAAAAACAAAACCAAGATGAAATCTTACGGCAAAAGCAGGGTAGAAGATAACTTGAGCTGTGATGTTAAGAACATCAATAGCTGCATCATGAATCCCAGGGAGCCTTCTGGTTTCGGATTGGAGAGGGGCATTGGGATTAGCAGTGGAATTGGGGTTTGGATTAAGAATTATTCTATCAAATTAGGGTTTGGAGGGATTGGGGGTTTCAGATTGGAGAGGGGCGTCGAGATTGGGGTGGAATTGGGGCTAGGGTTTGGGTTTTGAGAGATACAAGGATTTTAGGGGGAGATCAGGAGATTTCACAGATGAAGGAGACAGGTATCAGTCGTTTTAGTTAGAGAAATATATAAGTATTTTTTATGGCCGAGATTTGATCTAGAAATATAAGAAGCTCTGTTAGTTAAATGCAAAAAGTGAGAGCCAATAACCATGAGTTTATCAGACTATTAATGTGAACATCCGTAGCATGCTTCATATTGGAGGTGAGATCTGATTTGATTTTGTCATTCTCAAAACACCCTTTCTTCATATTTAATTCTTCTTCTTCTTCTTCTTCTTCTTTTTCTTCTTCATATATATATAAAGATTCAGTCTTTATAAACCTGTCACGCTACGCTTCCCAAAAATACGGAATACGAGAACGTAACATTGGCCCAGCGAATGACTAACGTCACCTATAAGCTGTTTATCCGATCAACTCAACAATATAATCAATACAGAACAATTGTGCAGACAATAATAATAATCTCATGAATAATAATACTTTGAATGAAGCAATAAAAATATCTAAATACAATAATAATCCAACGTCTGGAAACAAATAGTAATATTCGGGTCATAAGCCCAATACAATGAAATAACAATAGTTCAATAAAACAATAAGCAATTAGAAAGCATTAAATCTTCAGAATCTTTGTTCTCCAATCCCAACAGGAAATTTTCCTTCAACACCTGTAAACATTTCATCTAAAAAGAGGAGAAAAATTATCCTTAGAGCAAGTCATGGACAGCAAATAGAGAAAGCAGGGAACAATAGAATAACGGTATAACAATGAAGTCAATGAATCAATAGGAATCAATAACATGAGACAATCATGATAATCGATGCAATTGGCTATAAACAATGGTACAATAATCGGTAACAATAATCAGTGGTCAATATCAATAACACTTAGCCAATATTTGATATCAATAGGAACAATGATGAACAATATGCAGTGTCGATGTGGTGTGATCCTTAAGTCTATTAATTATTTTAATCCTAACTAATGCATGTACCACTGCATCCCATACTACAGGTTCGATGCATACAATCAATTTCATTTTAGACTTAAGTGGAAGATTCTATAGATCATGTACTCGGCAACGATATTCAATAATGACCGATGACCGAATCAATCGAGATACTGTAGTCAGTAATCTACAATTAATCGATGACCAATATGACCAATAGAGTAATCTACAATTAATCGATGACCAATATGACCAATAGACCAATAGACCGATAGACCGATAGACCGATAGACCGATAGACCAATAAATAAAGAAACAAGGGCCCCTCCTCCGAGTACAGTCCCTATATTGTCCACTACTAAAAGTCAACCCTTAAACCCCGGCTTGTTAATTATTTATCAATGCAACAATACAATATGCAATTTGAGACACGAGATGAACGATAGTATCAGTAGGAGAACAATAGGACGATAACTTAGATAGGACAATTAGAATGATGACAATGAGACACTAGGATCATGCAATGCAACACACATACGTTAATTCATGCAATACTATTATATAGGAACAATTAATTCAAGAAAATCTGAAAAGTATAATTCTGGAAATAAAACACAGTTGTAGTAAAACTGACATAACTTTTGCTACAAAACTCGGAATTTGAAAATTAAAAATGTTCTGGAAACTAGAAAGAATAGACTACAACTCTTGTTCAGAAAGTAATTCAATTTAAGATTTTTTACTGGGTCAAAAACAACAGACAAATTTCAGGCAGCAAGCAAGATACAAGTTTTAGGGTATTTTTCATGAATATAAATTAATTAAACATGATGGATATCGATTCTTTAGTCAATAAATTGTATAATCGGCATGATGAGTTTCGAAACATGATAAATAAAACTAGAACACGCTCTACATCAATTTATCATCAATCAACAATCAACAATCGATCAAACAACATACGACCTATCATTTGTCTCTACAATAATTTATTTGTGTCGCGACTATATGTGTAACTCTATTGTCCATACTATATGATGTATGCAAGATTCAATATTTTTGGATTCAAATTGGCACGATGTAAAGAGTATTGGGGTTAGCTCGTGTAAACCCTCAATAAACCCAACGAAGAGATGAACAAAGGATAATACGATAACAAAGAGATCTACTTGCAAGAGTTTCAACAAAAATTGAATTTGATACAATTAGTAATTCAAGAGGACGGTGACTCGCCTGTTTGATGGTGAAAACAAATACCAAGAATAATTGGATAAGGATTCCAAAGCAGCGAACCCACGAACTAACACAATCCACCAATAGCATGTGCAATATACGTGCACACAAAGAGACAAAACAACAACACAGTACAAAAGAGACAACAATGGCAGCAACAATAGCAAAGGGGCAAGGGGGTGGTCAGGATCTGGCCGACGGCGGTGGATGGCGGCGTCGCAGGGGGCGTCGCTGGCTGTGGTGGCATCGCTGGCGTTCGGGAGGGAGGAGGCCAGAGTGGGGCTGGGTCTGGTGTCGACGAAAGGGGAGAGCAGCGGGGGTGGATCGATGGGAGTCTGGGCGAGGGCGGCGCTCGGGGTGACGTCGCCGGAGGTCGACACGACGGGAAGGGAGGAAGGCTGGGAAAGATGTACAGTAAAGGGGATTTGGGTTTGGGTGGGAATTCCAATCGGGGAGACAAAAACGGGAGGAGAGAGGAGTGATGAGAGAGAATAAGCGGCTATGGTTTCAATTTATGTGCAATTTAGGGTTTACATTAGGGTTTTATTTATAGTGTACAATTAGGGTACTGGGTTAGTGAATTAGGGTCCAATAATAGCAGATTTGGGTTAAGAACAAATGAAATTGGGGTTTAGGGTTCAATTAAGAGATAGATCAAAATCAATAGGGTTCCAATAAAAATGCCCACAATTAAAATAAAAGATAATAGGTTCAACAAGAAAAGCTCAATTAAGAAGAAGAGAAATTTTTCATGAATAAATTTAATCAAAAAGAAAATAATCAAGAAAGAACAATAGGGTATTTAAAAATATATATATATATATATATATATATATATATATATATATATATATATATATATGTATATATATATATATATATTTATATACATTAAATCAAATAGTGAAATGCATATAAAATTGAGCATGTTCGGGCTTAAAACAAAATAATAATAATAATAATGCTACTAATAATGATAAAAATAATAATACCGATAATAATAATAATAACAACAATAATAACAAATATTAATACCAATAGCAATAAGAATTACAATAACAATAATAAATAACAATAACGATAATAATAATAATAATACTAATAAGATTATATAACAAAATATAAATTTATTGAAATAACCCAAATATCAAAAATACATTTAAATTGAGCTCAAACACAAATAGCCAATCAATAAGATATAGAAAATAAGATCAAAATACATCACTATTCGAAATGAATAAGATTTTCGATGAGAAAATACTTTAATAAAAGATCCGAAATAATTTAGCACAAAATAAATTTATAAAAAATCACCATGTCTTTAACTAATTAAAAAAATTAACTATAAACTTACCTCCTAGATTAAGAAGCAAGTGTCATCACCATGTCTTTGATATGCCAATGAACCTCTCACAACTCTTCATTACAATTGTATGGAGTTACCCAGATCTGAGATCGGGGTTCACAACCAAGCACATACATGATTTAATTATTTATTTACACATAAGTCTATGTAAATTTCATTCGAACAAATAATACATATAAAAAGTTCAATAACAGAAGTTACAATTACCTGATTATTCGTGAAGGCAATCCTACGTTGTGTATTTTTCTCTTTCCTTTTGTAAATGATTCCCCTTTCGAATAGGAGATCTATTGAAACTTCCTAGGTAGGATACCAGTGGATGTAGTTGAGGTCAATTCATATTTGGCATGAGTAACGCAGTGCTCTCTATATCAAGTTATTGTGATTTAAACATATATATATTTTTAGGGTAAAAGGGGTATGAGCAACTTGCTCATTTAGTAAATGAGCAATTGATTACGTGGCATGCATGTAATACATTGGACAACTAACCTTTTTAAGAAACTTCCAATTACATGTATGCCACACCATCAATTGCTTATTTACTAAATGAGCAAGTTGCTCATACCCCCTTTTCCCTATTTTTTATCATTATTTTTTTGGTAGTCTAAATTGTAACTACTTGTAATGCCTTATCTTATTTTGAGATTTTTTTTTTCTCCATTATGGTTTTACCTATACAACGTGCACTTGGTGCACGGTGCACGATTCAATTCCAACTAGTAGTATAAGTTTGAACATCGTCGTAAGTTTTACTCATCTTCAAGTTAATTATAATATCATTTGCCTAAAAGAGTAATGATAGGTAGCAATTGATCAAAGGCTAAAAAACCTCACACAAGTATTGGTCATTTTAAAAAAAACCCCACAAAACTTTTTTATTTTATAAAAATCGCACTTAACTATGTTCTTAGTACAATTTATTTAAAAACCTCACTCACCCATGCATTGAATCCAACTCACACAAGGGGACAAAGGACTCCTTCTTGCGGAAGATGGAATCTAACTCCAACATGTCGATCATCCCCCAAGACATGTAGTGTAACCCCCGTTCCCGCTAATACGTATTTCCTAAATATTTTCGGTATTTTGATTATTTGTAAATTTATTTTGTGCTAAACTGGTTTCAGATCTTTTATTGAGGGTTTATAATTCACAATTATATTTACTTTGAATAACGATGTATTATCTAATTATAATTGATCGACTATATATATTTCGGTTCGGATTATTTTAATATAAAGTTGATAAGCCAAATTCTTATTTTGCTGTATAATGTTATTATTACTATTATTATTATTATGATCGCTATTGTTTTCATTATTATTATTGCTATTGTTATTACTATTGCTATTATTATTATAGTTTTCATTATTTTTATTATTATTGTTATTATTGAATTACTTTCATGAAAAAGTTGAACAGAAATCATATTTTGTCTTGTATTATTATTCTTATAAGTATTGTTATTATGTTAGTTATATTATTATTATTATTATTATTATTATTATTATTTTGTAAAGCCCATCGATTTGATTTATATTGTATTATTCAACTATTTAAATTGAAGCCCATCATCTAAAGCCCAATTTAATGTTTTGATTTCATTATTTATTAATAGCTAACCCGAGCCCAAAGTTAGCCCAATCTTATAACTAATTTATTAAATTGTTTGAGCCCATAAACCAAGCCCAAATCTAAACCCAGTACCCATATGTATTTGTACAGAATCAATCCTGTATACTTACCCGTATACAAATCTCTTCACGTTCCCCCACTTTTCACAGTTCCTATAACTACACACCCCACTACCTCAACTACCCCTTTAATTAATATATATTATTATAAAATATATCTCCCCCCACTCTTCTCTCTCCCCGTCTCCAACCCTTTCTCCTCTGTTTACCCAATCGAAACAGAGCCTCCCCTCCCATCGTCTTCCTCGTCCATTGCATTCGTCGACCCTCTCCGCTCCCCCGCCTAGTCCAGCAACCGCTCGAACCACCCTTGAGCTCGTTGCCATTGCCGCTTCGCTCGAACCCATCCACCCATCACCTGCACCTCTCATCCGCTTCGTTGTCCACCGCCTTCACTCTCCCCGTTCACCTCGCAACCACTGAAGAACCCCCATCGCCTCGTCGTCGTCGTCCAAGCCTTCGACGCCGCTCGAGCCTCCAACAACAACCACCGCCATCTTCATCCCCTGCCTGAACCCATCGAAGCATCGCCATTCTGAACTCAAGCTCCGAATCTCCTTACAGCCGAAGCCTCTACTTGCCAGTCGCCTCCTGTCCCGCCATTGCTATAGTCGAGCTCACCCTCAGGCTTCTTGTCTTCTCCCCTCCGTCGAGCTACTCTCGACAGCGCTGCCTCCAATTTCTGCCCTCCTGTCTCGCTCCCAAAACAGATTGTCGCTTGATCGTCGACCTCTGCCCTCGCCGCCAACCACAAGCATCACCGCTAGCTCCCTGTCATCAACCACCCCCTCGAGCCGCCGCAGTCACCGTCCCCTTTCCCGTCGTCTCTCTCTCTCCGACGTGTTTGAAAAGAAAGCAGTGTGGGGGATTTATTTGGTGTTTGGTGTTTTGGAGAGAGGATCTGTGTTCGGTGTTTGTGAAGAGAGTGGGTTGTGTTGCTGTGTGTTTGCTGTTGTGGAGGAGGAGATCGAGGATCGGTGTTTGGTGTTTGGGTGGATTGTGTTTGCTGTTGTGTTACTGATCCCATTGTGTTGTTGTGTTTCCTCACATGTGTGTTGCACGTATTACGGTGTACGTGGAGTGCACGTGTCGTCGTCGGGATTCTCATCCCGTTATTCTCTTTATACTCAGAATCGTCTCCTAACAGGCAAGCCTCTCTTGAACTCATTTTATTGTTTCTAGTTCAAGAAAGCATTCCTTGAAATCCGGCAAGTAGTAATCAAATTGAATATCATATCTAATTGAACTCCATTATTTATTTATTGTACCATGTTATTGATTCATAGTCTTCTCATCGTGCTATTATTGTTGACTTCAATCCCAAACCGTAAATTTATTGTACTATTGAACATTCACATATACTGCCTTGTCATTTGCTTGACTTTGTACTGAGGTTTCGACCCGGTTCCTGACACAGAAACTTAAAACCTTGCACTTGATAGTTGTAGTACACTGAGTCCATATATTGTCATGTTTTGCATATAAACTGTGTTTTCCATATTTAATAAATTGTACCATGTGCATTTCATGTATTGTATAGTCTTGATATCATCTTGAAATTGTACTAGTGCTACCGGTCTCATCGATTGTACCTATTGCATGAGTATTGATATCATCGCTCACATTGAACACATGCATGTTCATAACTGATTGTTAATAAAATGTTAACAAGCCGGGGTAATAAGGGTTGACTTAGCAGTGGATAATCTCAGAAAATGTACTCGGTAAGGCCTTATCGTTATATTGTATTATCATGGAAGGAGGAGTATCGATTGTGAATTATTGATTGTCAATTGTTGATTGTAAATTTTTGTTATCGATGCCGAGTACACACTCTGTAGATCCTACCACGAAGTCTAAAATGAACACTATTTTGTATGTACCGAACCTGTGGTATGGGGCGGAGTAGTACGTGCATTAGTTAGGATTGATAAAAGACTTATAGGCAACACTGAACATTGACACTAATACTGAATACTGATTATTAAACATTGATTCTTGATTTCTGAATTATTGATTCTCAACTTTTGATTTTGTTACCGTTTATCATTTATTGACTCCGATATCGTTCCAATTTCTGTTCTTGTTATATAGTCCTTTATTTCCTATTTTACTGCTTCCTACTATTTGTTGCCCGAAGCTTGCCCTAACGGGTTCTCTTTCTCTTTCTTTTGAGTTATGTTATACAGGTACAGTGATGAGTAACCGAAAGGAACTCATCGAACTGTTACTGCATTGCATATTCTTGAGCAATTTGGTAAGTGCTTGTATCCCAGATTTAGTTATTGGATTTTATTCTGTTTATGTGATTATATTTTTCTGCGTGGTTATGATTATTTCTTTTCATGTTGTCGAGTTAAGACTGGTACAGCTTATGGATGATGTTAATATCATTCGCTGAGCCTTCGTCACGAACTCATATTCCCGTATTTTGGGGAGCGGGGCGTGACAGGGTTTTAGTGATATCAGAGCCAGGTTAGGCTCTAACTATGTTGGAGTTTAGCCAGGTTTGGCTAATGTGTACGTTTGGCTGATACGTTAGTCAAGTTTGGCTCTAGCCAATCTAACTCAATAATATGCGCACCACATCAATCACATGAATATGTAATAACCAACGTATAATCTGGATACCCCTCTTATTTGATTCTTCTTTGATCCCTTCACATCCAGTTTCTTCATTTCTTAGTTATTTCGTCCCTTCCATTCTCACATTCATTGATTCCTTATTGGGTATAATTTTGTTCGTTTGTACCCATAGTCTTTTGATTCCAGTGGCTTATTCTTTTTCTTCCTGTCCGGTTCGTCGATTGGTGCCATGTGGTCTACAACGTCATGTTAGCGGCGTGGAACGTCACCATCATAGTAGCGCAGCGAAAGCATGGTGGGCCCACAACCCACAGGTCCCAGGGTTTTCTTGTTGCTTCTTCTCCGTTGTATTGTTTGCTTCTCTCTATTCCTTGCATTCATCCTCATCCGTTGACTCATTGTTTGATTCAATTCTTCCCTGTTCATTCTCCCTTTGATTCTAGCTCTACCCACTTCTTCATCGTTTGCTTGGTTATCTTGTGTTGTTTCTCCCCTTTTTATACTGTTTATTTTCTTTCATGCATTCCATTTGACATCATTGTTGTCCACTTTCTTCCTATTTGAGTATTGCCACCACTTTGTTCCTTCCCCTTTAATCCCCTGTTTTGTTACCCCCATAAGAGTGGCTTTGCCTTGTCCTATATACAACCTACGCAAATTTTGAGGACGAAATTTTGTTGTAAGATGGGTAGGATTGTAACCCCCGTTCCAGCTAATACGTATTTTCTAAATATTTTCAGTATTTTGATTATTTGTAAATTTATTTTGTGCTAAACTGGTTTCGGATCTTTTACTAAGTGTTTATAATTGACAATTATATTTACTTTGAATAACGATGTATTATCTAATTATAATTGATCGACTATATATATTTTGGTTCGGATTATTTTAATATAAAGTTGATAAGCCAAATTCTTATTTTGATGTATAATGTTATTATTACTATTATTATTATTATTATTATTATAGCTATTATTTTCATTATTATTACTGTTATTGTTATTAATATTGCTATTATTATTATAGTTTTCATTATTTTTATTATTATTGTTATTATTGAATTACTTTCACGAAAACATTGATCAGAAATCATATTTTGTCTTGTATTATTATTCTTATAAGTATGGTTATTATGTTATTTATATTATTATTATTATTATTATTTTGTAAAGCCCATCGAGTTGATTTATATTGTATTATTCAACTATTTAAATTGAAGCCCATCATCTAAAGCCCAATTTAATGTTTTGATTTCATTATTTATTAATAGCTAACCCGAGCCCAAAGTTTAGCCCAATCTTATAACTAATTTATTAAATTGTTTGAGCCCATAAACCAAGCCCAAATCTAAACCCAGTACCCATATGTATTTGTACAGAATCAATCCTGTATACTTACCCGTATACAAATCTTTTCACGTTCCCCACTTTTCACAGTTCCCGTAACTACACACCCCACTATCTTAACTACCCCTTTAATTAATATATTTTATTATTAAATAAATCTCCCCTCACTTTTCTCTCTCCCCGTATCCAACCCTCTCTCATCTGTTTACCCAATCGAAACAGAGCCTCCCCCTCCCATCGTCTTCCTCGTCCATTGCATTCGTCGAACCTCTCCACTCCCCCTCCTCGTCGCAGTAACCGCTCGAACCACCCTTGGGCTCGTCGCCATTGCCGCTTCGCTCAAACCCATCCACCCATCGCCTGCACCTCTCATCCACTTTGTTGTCCACTGAAGAACCCACATCGCCTCGTCGTCGTCGCCCAAGTCGTCGATGCCGCTCGAGCCTCCAACAACAACCACCGCCATCTTCATCTCCTGCCTGAACCCATCGAAGCGTCGCCATTCCGAACTAAAGCTCCGAATCTCCTCACAGCCGAAGCTTTCGCTTGCCAGTCGACTTCCGTCCCACCATTGCTGCAGTCGAGCTCACCCTCAGGCTCCTCATCTTCTCCCCTCCGTCGAGCTACTCTCGAGAGCGCTGCCTCCAATTTCTGCCCTCCTGTCTCGCACCAAAAACAGAGCACCACCTCATTGTTGACCTCTGCCATCGCCGTCGACCATCGCTATGTCGCCCCTCGACCGCGAGCATCACTGCCAGCTCCCTATCATCAACCACCCCTCGAGCCGCCGCAGTCGCCGTACCCTCTCCCGTTGTCTCTCTCTCTCTCCATCGTGTTTGAGAAAAAAGCAGTGTGGGGGATTTATTTGGGGTTTGGTGTTTTGGAGAGAGGATCTGTGTTTGGTGTTTGTGAAGAGAGTGGGTTGTGTTGCTGTGTGTTTGCTATTGTGGAGTAGGAGATCGAGGATCGGTGTTTGGTGTTTGGTGTTTGGGTGGATTGTGTTTGCTGTTGTGTTACTGATCCCATTGTGTTGTTGTGTTTCCTCGCATGTGTGTTGCACGTATTATGGTGTACGTGGAGTGCACGTGTCGTCGTCGGGATTCTCATCTCGTTATTCTCTTTATACTCAGAATCGTCTCCTAAGAGGCAAGCCTCTCTTGAACTCATTTTATTGTTTCTAGTTCAAGAAAGCATTCCTTGAAATCCGGCAAGTAGTAATCAAATTGAATATCATATCTAATTGAACTCCATTGTTTATTTATTATACCATGTTATTGATTCATAGTCTTCTCATCGTGCTATTATTGTTGACTTCAATCCCAAACCGTAAATTTATTGTACTATTGAACATTCACATATAATGCCTTGTCATTTGCTTGACTTTGTACTGAGGTTTCGACCCGGTTCCTGACACAGAAACTTAAAACCTTGCGCATGATAATTGTAGTACACTGAGTCCATATATTGTCATGTTTTGCATATAAACTGTGTTTTCCATATTTAATAAATTGTACCATGTGCATTTCATGTATTGTATAGTCTTGATATCGTCTTGAAACTGTACTAGTGCTATTGGTCTCATCGATTGTACCTGTTGCATTAGTATTGATATCATCGCCGACATTAATCACATGCATGTTCATAACTGATTGTTGATAAAATGATAACAAGCCGGGGTAATAATGGTTTACTTAGTAGTGGATAATCTCAGAAAATGTACTCGGTAAGGCCTTATCGTTATATTTTATTTTCATGGAATGAAGAGTATCGATTGTAAATTATTGATTGTCAATTGTTGATTGTAAATTATTATTATCTATGCCGAGTATACGCTCTGTATATCCCACCACTATGTCTAAAACAAACACTACTTTGTATGCACCGAACCTGTGGTATAGGACGCAGTAGTACGTGCATTAGTTAAGATTGATAAATGACTTATAGACATAAATGAACACTGAACATTAACACTAATACTGAATACTGGTTATTAAGCATTGATTCCTGATCTCTGAATTATTGATTATCAATTTTTATTTTGTTATCGTTCATCATTTATTGACTCTGATATCATTCCAATTTCTGTTCTTGCTATATAGTCCTTTATTTCTATTTTACTGCTTTCTACTTCTTGTCGCCCGGACGTTGCTCTAACGGGTTCTCTTCCTCTTTCTTTTGAGTTATGTTATACAGGTTCAATGATGGGTAACCGAAAGGAACTCGTCGAACTGTTACTGCATTTCATATTCTCGAGCTATTTGGTAAGTGCTTGTATCCCAGAGTTGGTTATTGGATTTTATTCTGTTTATGTGCTTATATTTTTCTGCGTGGTTATGATTATTTCTTTTCATGTTGTTGAGTTAAGACTGGTACAACTTATGGATGATGTTAATATCATTCGCTGAGCCTTCGTCACGGACTCATATTCCCGTATTTTGGGGAGCGGGGTGTGACATGTAGAGAGGAAGAAGTACTCGTCACCAGAGCAGAGTTTCGGAACTTCAAAGATGAGATTCTTCAAGCCATCAACCTCATTCCTTGCAGGACCCGACAAACTAGCCTTCACCGCTCCACTCCTCCACGACGTAAGGAGTCCCATGGGTCCACTAGATACGAAGAACAAGACAACGTCGGCCTCCAGCACCTAAAAAAGATGGAAGACTGTCTAACACTGCTGAAACAAGAAGATGGAAGACATGAAGGACCATACCACCCCATCCGACCTCCCTTCTCCAGAAAAATCCTCGAGGCTCCTGTTACAATCAACTTCGAAATTTCCACTTTTGAGTCATACAATGGAGAGTCCGATCCGGTAGACCACATTGAGAGTTTTAAAACTCTCATGATAATCCACTAAGCATCAGACTCCCTCCTCTACAAGACTTTCCCAGCAACCCTAAAGGGATCAGCATGAAAGTGGTTTTGTCGTCTCTCTGCAGGGTCCATCTTCTCCTTCGATCAAATTGAGGAACTCTTCCTCACGCACTTCATCACCAGCCGCAAGACAGAGAAGTCAAGCGCCTCATTACTTGACTTGAAGCAAAGGGATGGGGAGTCCCTCAAAAGTTATATTAGACGCTTCACAGCCGAGTCCCGATCCATCCCCTCACTCGATTCAGCCGTAACCACGACAGCCTTTAGGTACAATGTGAGTCATGACCACCTTAAAGCTTTGCTTGTAAAGACCCCATCGGGACTTCTCCTACCTCCTTCAAAGAGTTGAGAAGTACATCCAAGTGGAAGATACTATTCGACCCCAAGAACAGAATGTGCCCTCATCCTGGAACAAACAGAAGAGCCCCAATGAAGACGGACCCAGGATGTCCCAGATGGATGCCACAGGCCAGCATCGTCATGAATAAATTAAAATGATATGGGAAATAGAGAGCAGATTTAAAAGATTTTTAAACTCATGAAAGAGTGTTGGACTTGGTGGTTAGTGCGCTGTATTTGGGTGCTGCCTGGTATCGGGTTTGAAACTTGGGAGGCTCTGTCATTTTCGAATTTTTATGATTGTTACCGAATAACAAAATTTAAGGAATAAAAAAAATTGAATGATTTATTATCTTGCTTGCTAGTCTTGGGTTTGACCCTGGGTGAGTTATGACAATTTTGCCCACGGGTATTACGCACATTTATTTTGTACGGTTATGGGTAATATCTGTTACGTATTTTAATATAAGTATCCTACGACTTGTAAAACTTTGTCTGTACTACTTTTGATATATGTTATTGACTGTTTGGCTGGAGTCGCAAGACTCTATCCGGTTCATCAAAAAAATTATCCTATGTATTTTGTATTTTGATTATTTATATATTTTTCTGTCATCTCAAAATTCATTTTTTTATCAAACATTAATTTTAATCTTTGTGTTTTTACGTGTTTTCAATGCACATGTAGATTACGTATATTTTACCGTTACGTGAAATATTAGTAACATTATCAATATAAATATTTTTCGTATGTTATATTTCAATTGTCTATAAACATTTCTCCGTTTCTCAAATCTATTTCGTATTTGAATATTTATTGATACATGTGACGCACGTGCTTGCAGTGCACGTGTTGGTTGTATTCTTTTTCAAAATAAAATTTATGAAGTTGTATGCTTATTTTTATTTTATTATTTTAAACTAGTTTTATGTGAAATACGTATTTTTAAAATAATTTTGCTACACGTGCTTTTTATTCTATGCATGTGCTAATTACGTCATTTTTATTAAAAGTTGTGCACTAATTTTTTTTTTAAGATTAATGTAAACAAAATATATTAAAATTAATGTTAAAGAATCTTAATGTAATTATTTATTAACGAAGAGAGTTAAAATGATATAAATTAATGAAATAGGAGTAAATTGAAAATTGCACAAAACACGTGCACATGTGCTTTGCACACAAAAGAGCATGACAAGGAGTGTTGGCCAGCCACTTTGATGAGAGGGAGAGTGGGTGAGTTAGTGAGTGAGTGGAGAGCTATTTTAGGAAGTGGGGAGTTATTTTAACCACTCATTTTTACCCTATAACTAGCCCACTCTTTTTGTCATGAAGTATACAAAAATCAAAACAAAAAAAAAAGGAAGAGAGAAGAGGAGCTTGCGGTTTTTGGCCAAGGAGAGCTTGGAGTTATTCTTTTGCTAGGACATTTTGGAGCATTTTACTAGGAGCTACTAGGAGTTCTTTTGAGGTGGGTGCTTCTTTTGCTTTCTAATTGTTTGGTAGATTTCATGTTTAGGTGAATGTGCTTGAAATAAAAATTTGTATGTGTTCTTTAGTTCTAAATTTTCATATGATGCATGTTAGATTGTCATGTGTAATCTAGAGTCTTGTGATAGATAAAATTAAGAATTGATGCATGTTAGATGATAATTTCAATTGAATGTCATGCATTCAAATTATAAATTTTCATTAGAGTATTTTAGTGATAATGTCATGAGTATTGATGCATTGTAGCATACCATGATATGATCATATATGTAAAGGTGTATATGAATATAAAATTGCTAAATTGTGCTTAGAATTCATGTGAAATTATGTGTAGATTATAAGTAGATGGTGGATGTGAGAATCTTTCACAATTTCATAACAATTACTAGAAATATTCATGCTAGTTTTTATAAAGATTTGAATATTCGTAGCCAAATTGATTAATAAGTCATATGAGTATAAGAGTTCTCAAAATTCTCATTTAAATTGATTTGTGTATAACTTCATGTTATAATATATGAAATTAGAGAAAAACGTGTCTCTGGAAAGTTAGAAGTGTAATATATGAGCAATAATTATGAGGGAAGCAATAAAAATCAAAATATATGAATAAATTAAAATGATATGGGAAACAAAGAGCAGATTTAGAAGATTTTTTAACTCATATATAATCAGAAAGAGTGTTGGACTTGGTGGTTAGTGCGATGTGTTTGGGTGTTGCCTGGTCTCGGGTTTGAAACTTGGGAGGCTCTGTCCTTTTCGAATTTTTATGATTTTTACCGAATAATGAGGAATAAAAGAAATTGAATGAGTTTATTATCACCAACGTGAGTTGGCATATTGGTTAGTGGGCTGTGATTGGCTTTCTTGCTGGTCTTGGGTTTGACCCTGGGTGCAGGCTTTAATACATTTTTGGGGTTTAGTTAACTTTTGGCTTTTCAAACTAAGGGAAAAATTTATAAAATAATTTTTGTATACTATTAGAATACTTTAGAATAATCCTATACCATCCTAAGATTTATTTTGGAGACTTTATTGTACATTACACCTTAGATAATGTGTTACATTGATTGTTCTGAACGAAGATTTTGTTTTAAATCAAAGTGAATTATTTAAATAGATTGAATGCAAACCTTGGAGATTACGTTTAGAAAAAAAAACTACCTTGGAAATCAAATTATTTTAAGAAGCAAAACTGAGATATTTTTCTAAATTCGACATGTTATAAAGATTGGATGCGACGCTAGTTTCTAAAATTGCATGAAAGCGAGTTAATTTGAACTCATGAAAAATGTTAGATAATGTGAAGAATTAAACATATGAAAATTGCTTTTGCCGAGTTGATATGTATCGAGATGTTTGTTATAAAATGTAAGAAGTCAATGTTTGCTTGGTGATCGATAAATCAAAAGAAAAATGAATAAGGGAATTGAACTGATTTTATGAATGAGAAATTTGATTATAAAGAGGTTTAGAATAACCTAGATGATCTCTATGTTGAGATGGATGATTCTAGAAGCTAAGCTAGGCCCGTAATGTCTGACAATTGAGATAAATGAAATTATATGAAATGGTCAATATGGACCTGAATGTTGAAGAGTAAATCAAGTCCGACAGGGTGAGCTAGTTATAGACCATGATAACTAAAATTTAAATTAAGGAGGTACTAGAAAAGAAGATGTGATGAAACATGAGCAAACGTAGGTGGGGCATTTCTATATAGTTGGATGGTGTACTCTAGGACTATAGATTCAGTCGGGCGATGTATTCCGAAACTGTAATTGCCCTGCATCCACTCGGGCGGTATACTCCGGGACTGTGATTGTTATGCGGAGCGAGACGATCCTCAATTAAATCCCGGATTATGAACAATCGGGCGGTGTTCTCCGGAATCATGAATAGTCGAGCGGATAGGAGGCGGATCTCTGATATACTCCGGGTTTAGAGCAGCACTTGCGGGGCATCTACACGAGGTGAATTCTGTATGTTCTGGCGGTGTACTCCGGGGCTGAAATTCATACTTGTGGGATGTCTGAACCTTGTTTTGTTACTGTAGTAGGACTTCATAGCGAGATATTGAACCCTATAATGAGGAGTACGTTAAGGGCTTGCCCTCATATCTATGTAGTATTGGATGCATAGAATCCGAACAAGTGTGCATTAGTGCATCGTAAGTGTGAATGTCTACATTAGGCCTTAGGTCACATCATAAACTGGCATGTTTAGGATAGTCACTTCTCACATTTTGTTTCGCATTCAAGTTTGTATTTGCTAAAGTAGAAGAATCGCAGTATTATAGCATTACATCAATTGCAGCAACTGACGTGCCCACCGTTTTTAGTTACAAGATTGGATTTAACCTGGACTTGAAGTCACTATGAAGAATGTCACATGATTGAAGAGTTTCATTTATCATGTGTTCTATTGTATTCATTTATTTTCGCTGTGTTGTTGTGAAGAACATTGTTGTAATAAAAAGTATTAAATTTCCTTGTAAATTTGTACGAAATTGAAGTAAAATATCATGTTTTTTCCAGGTATTACTTGTGTTTGGAATTCGTGGCGTTACAGCATCGTCCACTCCCAATGCCACGTTTTGAGAAATACACTTCGCTTAATGCCAACATTTCTGCAATTCTCATAGAAGTTGATAAGGAGGGACTCCTTCAACCTCCTCCTAAGATGAACGTCTCAAGCAGAAGAAGAGATAGGAACAAGTGGTGCGCGTTTCACAAAGATCACTGACATCTCACAAATGACTATCGAGCTCTCAAAGATAAGCTCGAAGCCCTACTTCGATGGGGATACCTCGCCAAGTTCGCCCAAAGAAACAACACTGAACCCCCCTCCCCCCCGTAACAGGGGCCAATAAGCGACCAGAGAAGCCTTCTGAGTCCCAAGGCTCGGGGTGCATGGAGGTATTCCACTCCATCCATGGGGAACCTATGGGGATATTGTCTAACTCCTCAAGAAAAGCATTTCTCAGAAAAGTGAACTCGGTGCACAACATCCCCCCTCCCAAGAGCTCGGGGGTTCTGATCACATTCTCAGACCAAGTTCTCGAAGGTGCTCGAACACCTCACTCCGATGCATTTGTAATTAGTATATGTATGACCAATCATGAGGTGCGCCGCATCTTGGTAGATTACGACAGCTCGATAAGCATCCTCTTCCTGAATTTTTTCGAGGGCCTCAAGCTCAAACGAGACCATCTAAAAAACTGCCTGTTATACCTTCCATGGATTCTCCAGAGCCCTTCAGATCGAAGGAATGGTCACCCTTGATGTAACAGTGGGGAAAACTCAAGCTACCCGCACAGAAGCACTCGATTTCATGGTTTTTGACATGAAGACCGCCTACAATGTTATCTTTGGTCGCTCGGGCCTAGAAGCTCTTCATGCGGTTGCCTCAGCCTTCCACATGAAAAGGAAGTTCCCTATAGCAGTAGGGCTAGGTGAAGTCAAAGGAAGCAAGAAGATGCTCGGGCATGTTACATTGCCATAATGGGTGTCTCGGTCCTCCCTCTCGATGATATGAAACTCCCCCAATATAAGGGACATCTAGCTCTGAACCTGTAGGCAAACTAGCAGAAATCCCCTCCTCCCAAGAGGATCAAGCTAAGTATTTTCGAGTGAGCAAGGCACTCCCCCGTCCAGTCAAGGAGCAAAACATTACTTGCATTAGGGAGAACCGAGATCTCTTCATTTGGACCTCCTCAGACATGTCTGACATATCCGAAGATCTAATGATGCACCGGTTTAGAGGTGGTATTAGGGCCGGGCTAGCCCAGGACCGGCCCGCTTGGCCCGCCCAACCCTGGGCTAAATCGGGGTTTAGCCTGGCCAAAACCAAGGGCTGGTTCGGTCCTCGAAAATCCCAAAAAAAACTGCAATTGGCTCGGCCCGGCCCGCGGGCCATCCGTTCTGATTTTTTTTCAAGATTTTTAAAAAAATTTTGTGTTTGTATAATTACTAAAATACCCCCCAATGGATCTATACTAGCTAGTTTTTTGGGGTATTTTGGGAAATTCAAAATATACATATTCTATATATACAACCTCATTTTATTCAATTCTCTTCACAAATTCACTCAACCCTCTCTACTATCTCTTATCTTTCTCAACAATTCAACAACAATCAAAAACATTCAACTACTCTCTTGCAAGGATCAACATCAACAACAACACTACTAGCTCTCAACTCTTTCTACCTTTATTCCAATCTACATTCTACACTCATACGATATTTTTGTATTTGTATAATTTTTAGAATTGGCATTGTTGTTTGTTCTCATTTATTTCTCTTAATTAGTTTGAGTTTTCTTGTACTTCTTCTTCTTCTTTTTAGATTTTTTTAAAAATTTGGTAAACATACACTAGTTTATTCATTTAATTGTTGTTGTTTTATTGAAATATTTGTTCTTTTTGTTTAGAATTTTTTTATTAACATACACCGGTTTATAGTAGAATTTTATTTAACTATATTTGTTTTGTAGAATCATTTTCTAAACAAACACTAGTTTATCTATCTTCACTTGTTTTGTAGAATTAAATTTTATAACATACACTACAATTAATTTTTAAAACATACACTAGAATTAATTTTTAGAATATACACTAGAATTTTTATAACATAGACTAGTGTAGATGTTATCTAACCGATCACGCTGTAGACATAGTAGCCAAGAGTCTACTAGTAGTCACCGCATTTCTTCCATTCCAATTCCATATGTAGAGAGTGAAGAAACACTTATGAATTATGATAGTATTCCCGATTTTCATGAAACACACACGGAAGAAGTAGAAGTAAAAGACATAGAACCACAACCATCGGAACAAGGCCCTTCTCAATCCCGTAAAATAAGAGGGACCACATCCGAAGTACACAAATATTTTGACTATGTCCCTTCACAAAATGATAAGAGTGTAGGATTAAAAATTTGTAAAAGTGTCGAACACCCTATAAGTTTAAAATAGGATAGGGAATGGGTACACTTCAACGACACTGAAATAAATGTCAACCCGAAATTTCTAAAGAAAGTTTCACACAACAAAAAATACACCCTAAGACCGGTCAAGTAGATAGTCATACCTACGATCACGATGTCCTTCGTAGAGAAATTGCTAAGTTAGTAATTAGAGATGAATTACCTTATTCGTTTGGTGAAAGTAGGATTGCAGAGACTTTTGCACAAACCGCATTAAACCCCTATTATAAAAAAAATTCTAGGAATATAGTCTAGGGTGATTGTAAATTAGTTTACAATGAGGCTAAGAATTTTTTAGTAGCAACACTAACATCACTAAACACTAGAGTTTCGTTGACATCGGATGGGTGGGTAGGAGTGAACGGCGTACCAATAATGTGTATAACATGTCATTGGATAGATTCCAATTGGCTACTTCAAAAGCGAATAATTTTATTCGAATTTGTTAGGTATCCACATAAGGGTGAAATAATTGCCACACGCATTATGGAAGCATGTAAACATTTTGGTATTTTTGATAAAGTTTTTGCTATTGATTTTGATAACGCCTCTAATAATACTTAGACAATCGTTAGTTTGAAAATTACACTAAATCCTATATAACCGGAAATTTTTCATGTTATGTGTGCTTGTCATATTTTAAGTCTTTGTGTACAAGATGCACTAAAATATGGACACGATAAAATTGAGGCAATGAGAAATTGTGTTCATTTTATTACATTGAGTGATCCAATATATCAAGCTTTTCATGATTTGTGTCAACTTAGGGGAATTGTATTTAAACGTTTTCCTAAAGATGTTAGACATCGTTGGAATTCTCCTTTTGATTTATTAGGTGTTGTTCTTCACTATCGTTTTAATCATAGAGAATTTTGTGTTGCAATAGGTATGCAAGATTGTATGTTAGATGATGATTTTTGGTTTTTTGCCAATAGTCTGTACAAATTTTTAGAACATTTTAATGAAGCTACTTTACAATTATAAAAAACATATACATCTACATCTAGTGGTATTTTACTTGCAATTGTTACTATGATGACAACAATTAAAGATTTGATAAATGACCCTTTTATTGGGGAAATAGTTTTTGCCGCTTATATTAAAATTTTAAAATATTTTCATCCACTTCCTATATTATATTGTGTTGCTAGGGTAATGAATCCCATGATTAAGTTACAAGGCACCAAAAATTTAATTGAGATTTTTTATACTTATGCTCCACACGATGAAATTAAAAATTTTGATAATGTTGTTTTCCCTACACAATGTGAGCATATTTTGACTAGTTTATATGATAGTTATGATAGACTTTATTCATCTAACACTACACAAACACAAAATGTTAGTTCTTCTTCTTCTTCTATATTATCACAGGGAAAAGGTTTTGCTACTAGTACTGTTTTAAATCTCATAAAATCATAAAAACCAAGAACCAGTTCACCAAATGAGTTGAATTGGTATAATGCACAACCTCCCATTGAAGATGTAGTAGATGTGTTTTGTTTTTGGAAAACCAATGAAAATATTTTTAGTATTCTTTCTCGCATGGCTAAAGATTTTTTAACTGTACCGGTGTCAACCGTTGCATCGGAAAGTGATTTTTCTCTTTGTGGCTGGATTATGAGCCCGAATAGGAATCACTTGACAAAGAATTTGGAGATGTTAGTATGCGCCGAAGATTGAATGAAAGCGGAAGAGAGGACCCAAGATTTACATGAAGCACACAACGGATCAACAAGTAGCGATGAATGAACATCTAGTAGAATGTAGTTTGGATATTGTATAGTAAATAATTGGGAAAATTTAAGGGGATGAGATTCTATATTTAGGTTAAGTAGAAGTGCTCGACAATAGTCCACTGCCTTCTCTTCAATCTAAATAGAGGCCATCTCAATCTTTAAATACAATTGTTTCCCTCGTATTGTAATTTGAATATATTTGAATGAAATTTTACTAATTCATTTGATTATATATTAAACTTTGTAATTCATAAAAACTATTTAATTTATGAATATCTCTTTTATCTATATGTTCTTAACAATTGTGACTAAATTTTCTTTTAATTTTTCTTTGTAAAAAAATATTTAAAAAATAAAAAAAACTCAATCCCCGAGCTAGGGGCCAAGGACCGGGGCTGGGCTACTATATTTCTCCCCCGGCCCGAGAACTTTGGTGGCTCGGCCCGCCAAAGACCGAGACCGGGTCAAACTCGCCGGGTCTGAATGCCACCCCTACACCGGTTAAGTTTGAATCCGGAAGTTAGGCCCATCCAACAGAAGTGCCGTAAGTTTGACTCCGAAAAACAGCAAGCAGTCAAGGAGGAATTCGAGAAACTTCTAGTCACCTGCTTCATTAAAGAACTTAGCTATCCCGAGTGGCTAGCGAATGTGGTAATGGTAAAAATAAAGCCAATTGCAAATGGGGAGTCTGCATAAACGTAACCGACATCAACAAAGCATGTCCGAAGGACCACTTCCCTCTACCAAACATAGATGCCTTGATCGATGCCACATCAGACCATGAACTCCTAAGATTCACGGACACCTTGCCATGAACTCCTAAGATTCATGGACGCCTTCTCGGCATGCAACCAAATCCAAATGTTTCTGCCAGACATCCCGAAGACATCCTTCATCACCTACCAAGGACTCTACTACTATCGAGTCATGCCCTTCGGGCTAAAGAATGCCAGAGCCACATATCAGCACCTGGTGAACCAAGCTTTCAAGGAGCAAATCGGCCGACACATGGAGGAATATATGGATGATATGCTCATCAAGAACCTTAAGAAAGAAGACCATCTGGCTGACCTCTAAGAAGCATTTGATGTACTGCGGAGACACAACATGAGACTGAATTGCTCGAAATGTTCCTTCGGGGTCTCCTCGGGGAAGTTCCTCGGGTTCATGGTAAGCCAAAAAGGAATCGAAGTCAACCCTAAGAAGATCAGAGCCAAACTCAACATGTCTCTCCTGACCACCATCAAAGAAGTCCAGAAGCTCACCGGCCACCTTACTGCCATCAGGCGCTTCCTCTCTAAGTATGGGGAGAAGTGTCTACCATTCTTCAAAGCTCTCCGAAGAGCAAAGAATTTCGAGTGAGGATAAGAACAACAGCCAACCTTCGAAAGTCTCGAATCACACCTTGTCAATCCTCCACTCCTTAGCATGGCCAAGCCAGGAGAGGTCCTCTACCTCAACTTGGCTACTTTGTAACAGGCCCTCAGTTCCGTCTTAGTAAAGGAAGAAGACAGGGTACAGAAGTCGTACTGTGTAAGCAAGGTACTCCACAATGCAAACTTCGATACTTGAAGATAGAGAAGATGACCTATGCATTAGTTACATCCACCCGAAAGCTCCGACCCTACTTCCAAGCACATTCCATCTGGGTCCTCACTGATCAGCCACTCAAACAAGTCCTCCATAAGCCAGAAAGCTCCGAAGACTTATGAAGTGGTCCATCGAGTTAAGTCAACTCGAAATCACTTACCAACTGAAAACAACAATCAAGGCCCAAGCCTTAGCCGAATTCATCATCGAGAGCATCATTCCAGATCCCCTCGAGGAAGGAGACAACCTTCCACTATGGAGTGCCTACGTGGATGAGTCTCTTACCTTGAAGGGAGTAGAGTCGGAGTCATCTTGCTCGGCCCTGACAAGTTCATCCACAAATATTCGCTGCGCCTCAACTTCCCAGCTTCCAATAATGAGGTCAGGTATGAAGCCCTCATCGCTGGGCTCCTCTTAGCAAGGAGGGGACGAAGAGTCGGAGTATTCAGCGACTCTGAACTAGTAGTGAACAAATTCGGGGTTAATATAAAGCCAGAGATGACCGCATGATGAAGTACTTTGCCTATGTAAAGAAACTTATGTCAACAATTCAAAGAAATTGAAGTCACTAGCATCCCACGCAAGAGCTGGCATGAAGATGCCCTCTCCAAGATAGTCTCCTTATCATTCGATGGACTCGACCATACTGTGATCATCGAGGTCCTACTCAAGCCAAGCATAGAAGAAGAGACATTGGAGCTCATGTCCATTACCCCTCAAATGCCCAAAGATTTCTGGATGAAACCCTTGATCGACTTCCTCGACAAAGGAGTCCTCCCTATGGACCCCAATGCAGCAAGAAAAATCCGGGTAAGGGTTGAAAGATATAAACTCATCAAAGGAGTCCTCTACAAACGCTCATACACCCAAGTTGGTGGCTGACCTTACCTATGATGTCTTTCTCCTCGACGATGCCCAAGCATATGTCTGCTGATGCATCCCCTACTAGAAGTACTCATCCATCAAGCGGGTACCCCAGGCCAACCTTAGCTCTATGTCAAGCCCCATGCCATTCGCAATGTGGGGAATAGATTTGCTAGGATCTTTTCCTTATGTCACTTGACAACAGGTCTTCCTAGTGGTAGCCATAGACTACTTCATGAAGTGGGTTAAGGCAGAACAGCCAGCAACAATCACAGAACATAAGGTCCAACAATTCTTCTGGAAGAACATAGTATGCCGGTTTGGGATTCCCCGCACACTAGCCACCAACAATGGAACTCAATTGTCTAGCAAGGGGTTCTGCAAGTTTTGCACCGATATGGGGGTTGAACAATGCTTCTTCTCTATCTCGCACCCCCAGACAAACGTCCAAGCCGAATGCCAACCGGCAAATCTTGGATGGCCTCAACAATAGACTTGGTGAAGCACCGAAGGAGCTATGGGTCGAATAACTCCCAAGCGTGCTCTGGTCCTACAGAACCACAAAAAGAATCTCCATTCAACCTCACATTCGGCACAGAAGCACTCATCCTTCTATAATTAGGAATACCTTCCCTTCGCCTTCTCTCCTTCAATGAAGAGTATAACTCAAATGATCTCCTTTCCAGTCTAGATATTGTTAAATAAGTCTGAGAGATTTTTGCCCTACAAAGACATATCTACTAGCAGAGGGTAAAGAAGTTCTACAACAAGAAGGTTCGCTCGGCCAACCTCAAATAAGGGGGCCTCATCCTTTGAAAGCCTGAGATATCCAACCAACGCAAGAAGGAAAAGCTCGCCCCGAACTGGGAGGGACCATATAAGATCTCACAAGTGGTCCGCCTAGGAGCTTACCAACTTGAAGACTTGGAGAGAGGGAGGGGGGGGGGGGGGCTTGGAATGCCGAACACCTAAAAAAGTACAACAGGGGTGCTTAACACCCTCCTCTAATAGTTTGCTTCAAAACATGTAATAAATGCTGACACTTATAACGGTCACAACATGTAACAAAGGCTAGCAATTAAAGCAGCCGTTTAATCTCATTTTTTTCAATAAATTTTGTCTTTTCTTTTGCAAAATTCTTGTACAATTCTATTGAATGCTAACAATGATTTAGACACATGGTCCACCCCTGAGCAACACCTACTACTCACTAAGCACCCCAATGGACGAATGCGGACTCCATACTCATGGTTCATGGAGTCTTTCTAGCCGCTTGCCACCAAGTAAGTGTGTGGGGCAAGTCTCACCATTCGATTGCTCCCAAAACTCGTCGTCAACCTGTTCGGAGTCCATACTCACAATTTTTAGAGTCGCTCTAGCCACTTGCCATAGAGCAAGGGTAAAGCACGCATCAACATGTTCTTTTTAGAGGTCGCTAATGGGAATAGCGGACTTTTTAAAATAATAAAATTGAAATTTTTGTTTACTGTCGCTTTTCCTATTAGCGACCAAATCATATATGAAGTTGCTAATGAGATTAGCGACCTTCAATGAACTGTATTCCAACACTTAACAAAATCTAGAGAACTTTGGCTTTCTGAAAAAATAACGATCAATTTATTTTTGAAACTGAGGCCGCTATTCGGAAGAGCGACCTTAGTTGTACACAAGTCGCTATTCAAAATACAGGTATTTATTGTACTAAGGTCGCTATTCTGAATAGAATTCTTAGTAGTGTGACTAGTTTGCAAATTTTACAAAGAACATGGAGATTGAGTTTCCTACTCAATACTGCGAATAACGACCGAAGTATACTAAGGTCGCTATTCCCAATAGCGACCTTAGTTAGGGTGATTATTTTGTAAATCTTAAAGAGAGTAAGGAGATTTTGTCTTCTGCTGAGATCGTTATTCGGACTAGCGACCTCAGTTTTAATTTTTTTTCCAATTGCTCTCTAGAAATCGTTAAGTGTCTTAATACATTCATTTTAGGTTGCTAATCCTATTAGCGACCTTATATATACTAAGGTCGCTAGTGGAAATAGTGACAACAAGCAAAAAAATCCAAATATTTTAAAACACAGGCTGTTATTTGATGAACTCAAGAATATTCACATTTAGGAGCAATAATCTTATTGTAATTGTACATTTAAAAGCTCTATATGTGGTATTTCACTCTTCTTTTCTCTTTTCCATAGGAAACAACCAAAAGCAGCAAAACGAAGCAGATTCCAGACTGAGAGGATGATATACAGGGAACTGCAGTGCAACAGTCGACTTGCTCTTCATCAGTCGACCGGACAGAGAGTTGGTTGGGGCTCGGCACAGTCGACTTACCCCCAACATCAGTCGACTTGAATGAGGAATCATGAAGCCACAAATGTCTCAGCACCAGTCGACTTACACCCTACACCAGTCGACTGCACCCGGCGGAGTGAAAAGATAAGATCCATCCGCATCTAAATCCAAATCTATCTAAACCCAGATTATATGCGAATAACAACTTCTCCAACAAATCAAAGCTAGAGACTGGGGATTGGCAAGAGCACGTGGTTAGCAGATAAGGAAGAAAAGAGAAAAGAGAAAGAAATAAATCGCCGATCAAATAGAGAAGGAAAGAGGACTTTCCTGAAAAAGTGGCAAACCCTAATTCTCGTGCCGTGTTCTATAAATATCAATCAAGAGGCATTATCTGCGGGACGACCACCAGCCGAATCACAGAGTTCCAGAATCATCAAGACATCAACCAAGAGCATTAGTCTATCAGCATCGAAGAAGGAGAGAGGAGATCAAGTACTCCGAAGGGAACAAGGCAGTCGACTGTGTGACAGCCAGTCGACCTATCTGCCGGACTTCATCAGTTTATTTCTCCTCTTTTTAGTTCTTTAATGTTAATAATGTATTCGAACTTGCTGATCAATAAAAGTTTAATTATGTGGAACTAATTTCATAGTTGGGTAGATTGAAACCGTAGTTATGTAATGCTTATATTCTTCTGAAAGCTATTCTGTTACTTATTGATTAAACCTGAGAGTATTGGTATAGATTTATAATAGAAAAATTTGTTCAGAAGTTCTAAGAGCAGTCGACTGAGAGTGAGAGCAAGTCGACTGCCATACAGAACCTGAGTTTATCAAGTTTGCGCATTATAAACCTGAATCTGTTATATGAGTATAGAGACGACCCGTATCTCGTGCTCATAACTTGTAACACAGGAATCTTTAGGGGTTCTTGGTTTAATCAACTTGAGGGATCTAGATCTGATACCAATTTCTAGAACTTTGAGTGTTTGTTCGTTTCCATTGTTCTTATGTTTTCTTTAAGTGCAACTTAGTAGATACCATGCTAAACACTTATGGAAAAAACGAATTAGAGTAGATACCATGCCTAATTCTTGGCTAGGGAAACAATACTTTAAGGAGTAGATACCATGCCCTTAAAGGAACGAACATGAGTAACTAGAATAGTAAAGAAGATGACTTAGCATTACTGACTACAGGTGGAAATCAAAACCCAACTACTTGATAAAAATTTGTGATTCAGAACTTCTTGATATAGTTTTTAATCTTTTTATTTCTTTAGAAACAACACTTTAAGATCCTTATTTCTATTTTATTGGTTAGTAAGTTAAATTCTACAATCTCTGTGGGATCGACCCTTGCTCGTCACTACGCTTCTCTAAACGATTCGTACACTTGCGAGGTTTTTAATTTGTGTCTAGTTTATCTATTTATTTAGAGAGCTAGATTGCACAACAAGTTTTTGGCGCCGTTGCCGGGGATTGTTAGCATTTTAACTTACAAATCAGTAAATCTTTTCTTTTATCTTATTTTCTTTTATTAATAAATATTTTCTTCCAGGTTACAGGATTTTGGTGGATGCACGGAAGGCGATCACTTCGTCCAGAGCTACTACCTATTGACGCAGAAACAGAACGCACTTTGCACAGACTAGGTCGGCTGTCTGCGACCAACCAGTCCACTGCTACACGGAACCAGTCGACTGCACAGAGACCCAATTCACGAGCAATAATGGCTGAGGAAGTACCAAATCGAGTACCAATGCTGGACAAATTCACGCCTAAGAATATTGAGCAACCATCCTGCATTGCTTATCAACCTAATGTTACAGGGAATATCCATCTCTCTCCCCAATTACTTAGCATGGTTCCCCACTTTAGTGGCAAACCAGACGAAGAGCCTCACCTCCATCTGCAAGACTTCTTTGATCTTTGCAGAACACAAAGTGTCCAAGGGCTTACCCCTGAACAAATCAGGTTAATCTTGTTTCCATTCTCCTTAAAACTTAATGCTAAATTGTGGTATAATTCTTTGGAACCAGGATCAATTAATTCATGGGAGCAATTGGCAAAAAAATTCTTGAAAGAATTCTTTCCAGCCCATAAGACAAAACAACTGAAAAGGGAGATTCAACTCTTCCAACAAAAAGATGGAGATTTATTCTTCGAAGCATGGAAGGATTTCAAGAATAAGCTTCTCAAGTGCCCTACACACAACATGCCTAAAGATGATCAGGTACAAGCGTTTTATGAGGGTTTGAATGATACTAACAAGGCAATTGTGGATTCAGCTTGTAACGGGATCTTGATGAGGAAAAGTGGTGAGGAGGCCATCGAACTATTTGAAGAACTCAGCGAGAACTCACAGCAATTCTCAACAAGGGGAAGAGGCATTTCTAAAAAACAGGGAGTTTACAAAATTTCTGATAGTAATAACATACAATTAGAAATGGTAAACATAAATAAAAAAATTGATATGCTTGTTAATGCAATGACAACAATGGGCAGTGTGAAAAATCAAACAAAAGAAATTTGTGCAATTTGTTCTCATTTTGATCATACGACTGATACGTGTCCCATGTCTTCTTTCACAGATCAGGAGCATGCAAACTATGTGGGACAAGGAGTATTTCCACCAAAGAACAACCCATTCTCGAACACATACAACCCAGGGTGGAGGAACCATCCAAATTTCTAATGGAGCAACAATCAAGGCACTCAATCTTCACAAGAACATGCACGGAACTTCTAAATGGGAAGTGGGTTTGATAGGCCAGTTCAAGAACAGAAGAAACTGAATTTTGAATCCACCGTTCTTCAATTGCTCCAACAACAACATCAAACAAGCAACCAACAAGGGTAGGCAATTCAGAAATTGGAAACTCAAATTGGGCAAATTGCAAAGGAGTTGAGTGAAAGAAAGGCAGGAGAACTTCCCTCACAAACCATACCAAACCCTAGAGGCCAAGAACAGCTCAAATCAGTAACAACTCTAAGGAGTGGTAAGACAATTGAAAACAAGGTTGGAACACACACAGAAGAAGCAGAAACACAACCATAAAAAGTTTTGGGTTCCAACAAGGTAAGTGAAAAAGAAAGGATAGTTTTGCCACCATTCCCTCAAAGGTTAGTCAAGCAAAAGAAAGAACAACATTTATTTGACATCTTTGAAACTCTCAGAAAGGTTGAGATTAATATCCCCCTACTTGATGCTATTAAACAAATTCCGTCTTATGCCAAATTTTTGAAAGAATGTTGTACTCACAAAAGAACATTTCAGGTTAGGGAGGATGTGGCCTTGACAGAGGAAGTGAGCTCTGTTTTGTTAAGAAAATTACCCCCTAAATTGAAGGACCCAGATAGTTTTACCATTCCTTGCAGGGTTGGTGAGCACTTCTTTGAAAAGGCACTGCTAGACTTGGGGGCAAGCATCAATCTTCTTCCTTACTCTGTTTACGAAAAGCTAGGATTGGGAGAACTCAAACCAACATCCATCACTTTGCAGTTGGCTGATCGCAGCATCAAAAGACCTAGAGGTATTTTGGAAGATGTCCTAGTTCAGGTAAATGATTTCATTTTGCCTGCAGATTTTGTTGTGTTAGACATGGAGGACTCTTCAATGCCATCCTCGTTACCAATCATCCTAGGTAGGCCCTTTATGAGTACTGCTGATATAAAAATTTGTGTTAAAAAGGGTACTATAAGTATGAAGATAAACGGAGAAAAAGTTGAATTTAAAATGTTTGATACACTAAAATTACCACATGATGACCATGAATGCTATAATGTTGATGTGGTACAGGAGATTGTTGATCAAACATTTCAGGTACATAGCATTGAACCACTACAAGCCACAATTACACAATCTCTAACTCTATCTCATGTTGAACAGGAACACGATGACTGGAGGATAGCAGAAACAGTACATCACCTTGAAACTCCAAAGTCATATTCAGGTAAACTCGCACCTGCATTTGAAAATATTGTGACTGATGACACTTGTGTTCCTGCAGACCAGTCGACTGGTGGAATGGATAAGTCGACTGTCCCGACTGCTACCAGGATGCCAGATGTGGAGCTTAAGCCACTGCCTGAACATCTGAAGCACACATATTTGGGTGAGAACCAGACACTACCAGTGATAGTTGCAGCAAATTTGAGTGCACAGGAAGAAGATAAGTTGCTGAGGGTACTGCGAGATCACAAAGGTGCAATAGGATGGACCATTGCAGATATAAAGGGAATAAGTCCATCCAAATGCATGCATAAAATACTTCTTGAAGACAATGCAAAACCTAGCAGGGAAGCACAAAGAAGGCTTAATCCACACATGAAGGAAGTGGTAAGAACAGAGATCTTGAAGCTACTAGATGTTGGCATCATCTGCCCTATCTCAGATAGCAAATGGGTGAGCCCTATACATGTGGTGCCTAAGAAAAGTGGAGTCACAGTGGTGAAGAATGAAGAAAATGAGCTTATCCCTACTAGAGTGACTACAGGATGGAGGGTATGCATTGACTACAGGAAGCTGAATAACGAAACCAGGAAAGATCACTTCCCTCTTCCTTTTATTGATCAAATGTTAGAAAGATTAGCAGGATATAGTCATTATTGTTTTTTAGATGGTTATAGTGGCTATAATCAAATTGCTATTGCTCCAGAAGATCAAGAAAAAACCACTTTTACATGTCCTTTTGGTACTTTTGCATACAGGAGGATGCCATTTGGATTGTGCAATGCACCAGCTACATTTCAGAGATGCATGATGAGTATATTTTCAGATATGGTGGAAAGGTTCATCGAGGTATTTATGGATGATTTTAGTGTTTTTGGATCTTGTTTTGATGAATGCCTTAACCATTTGCAGCTTGTACTTAAGAGATGTGAAGAATGCAATTTAGTGCTGAATTGGGAAAAGTGCCATTTTATGGTACAACAAGGTATTGTCTTGGGACATGTGGTGTCAAAAAGGGGCATAGAGGTGGACAAGGCAAAAATTGACATCATATCAAAGCTACCCCCTCCTACTACAGTCAAGGGTGTTAGGAGTTTTCTTGGACATGCAGGGTTCTATAGAAGATTTATAAAAGATTTCTCGAAAATCTCCAGACCCCTTTGTGAATTATTGGCTAAGGACGTTGAGTTTGCATGGACAGAAGAGTGCACAAATGCTTTTATTACATTGAAGAATCTTCTCATTTCTGCACCTATTGTCATGGCACCAGATTGGAACCATCCTTTTGAGCTTATGTGTGATGCAAGTGATTATACTTTGGGAGCTGTTTTAGGTCAAAGAATCAATAAGGTACCCCATGTTATTTACTATGCTTCTCGAACTTTAAATGATGTACAGCTTAATTATTCCACTACTGAAAAAGAAATGTTAGCTGTCATTTTTGCTGTAGAGAAGTTTAGATCATATTTGATTGGTTCTAAAGTTATTGTTTTCACTGACCATGCTGCTTTGAGATATTTGTTTGCTAAAAAGGATGCTAAGCCTAGGTTGATCAGATGGGTGCTGTTGCTTCAAGAATTTGATCTTGAGATTAGAGACAAGAAAGGAAGTGACAATGTTGTGGCAGATCACGTGTCCAGATTACTGCATGGGGAAGAAAAAATTGTGCCCCCACTTAATGAAAATTTCCTAGATGAAAATTTATTTGAAATAAATATACAACTTCCATGGTTTGCAGATATTGTAAATTATCTCACTGCTCATGTTTTCCCTCCAGGTATGACAATTCAGGAAAGAAAGAGACTGGTGGCTATGTGCAAGCACTATTATTGGGATGATCCTTATTTGTTCAAATTCTGCCCTGATCAAATTATAAGAAGATGTGTGGCAGAAGAAGAGCAAATGAGTATTCTACAACATTGCCACCAATATGCATGTGGAGGACACTTTGGACCAAAAAGAACAGCACTTAAGGTATTACAATCTGGTTTTTATTGGCCTAATGTATTCAAGGATGCTTTTTCTTTTTGCAGGACTTGTGACAAATGCCAAAGGACAGGCAATATCTCTTCTAGAAATCAAATGCCACTGCAAAACATCCTAGTAATCGAGCTTTTTGATGTTTGGGGAATCGACTTCATGGGTCCCTTTCCTAACTCATTTGGTTATGTATATATTCTTGTGGGTGTGGATTATGTGTCTAAATGGGTCGAGGCTGTCCCCTCAAAAACTAATGATCACAAAGTTGTTGTCAAGTTTTTGCAGGAGAACATTTTCACTAGGTTTGGGACACCATGAGCAATAATTAGTGATGGAGGGAGCCACTTCAATAACTTTCCATTTGCTTCTTTGATGAAGAAATATGGTATTACACATAGAGTGGGTACTCCATATCATCCTCAAACTAGTGGGCAGGTGGAGATTAGCAACAGAGAAATCAAGAGCATTTTGAAAAAGACAGTAAATACAAGGAGAAAGGATTGGTCGCTGCGCTTGAACGATGCATTATGGGCCTACCGAACAGCAGACAAGACACCCATCGGCATGTCACCATACCGTTTGGTTTTTGGAAAAGCCTGTCATCTGCCAGTGGAGTTGGAACACAAAGCCTATTGGGCCATTAAAAGGTTCAATTTTGATATGAAACAAGCAGGCGACAAAAGAAGATTGCAACTGAACGAGCTTGAAGAGTTGAGGCACGACGCATATGAAAATGCAAAATTGTACAAGGAAAGGACCAAGTTGTACCATGATAAACAGCTAGCAAGGAAGGAGTTTTATGAAGGACAGAAGGTATTAATATACAACTCAAGATTAAGACTCTTTCCAGGCAAGCTTATGTCAAGATGGTATGGCCCATACATTGTCACAAAAGTCTTTCCACATGGTGCATTGGAGGTTCATAACAAAGAGAAAAATCAAACATTCAAGGTGAACGGGCATAGGGCGAAGCCGTACATTGAGATGAGTCTAGAGCCGCACGAGGAAGATGTGAATCTTCAAACCATTGAATACATTGCATGAACTCATCAAGTCTAGCTGAAGACAGAAAACACAGCGCTTATTGGGAGGCAACCCAATTTTTCAGGGGAGTACTTACACTCTCTATTTATTTATTTCTTTAATCACTTCCTTATTTCTTTACTTTATTTTCTTTCCTTCAAACTAGTTGGTAACACATGCCTATATCTTAAGTTTTGTGCGAACATTGAGGACAATGTTCCATCTAAGTTTGGGGGTAGTTAGTTACATTTGGAGTCTTTTGAATTTTTTTTTAGAATAAACAATTTCTTATAAAGAAAGAGCAAGGATACTTATTTCCTTTAGGATTGTTGAGTTCCATAATTCCTTACAAAATTATATGAGTCATGCAATTATACATAAAAAACAAATGTGATGCTTTTTTCTGGTGATTATCCCCTTTGATCTAGTCCTAAACAGAGTTTAAGTAAATAGAGTAAAAATGAAAAGAATATATATATGAATAAGTCAATCTACTCCAATGTTTTGAGTGCTTAGTAACTAGGGGTATTCATCACCAATGTTTACCTTTACGTCAAACGGCAACTTGAAATATGAGTATGCAAAGCACTTAAAGTTTGTGACTTGTTGAGTAACCGGGTGAATTCATCACAAATGTTTTGCATTCGCGTCAAAAGGCAAGTGACAACTTAGAGAAGAGATAAAAAAAAAACCTCTAGTTTGCTACTCGGTTTGCAGTAGTGAGAAGGGATAATCACAGATGGAGTGTTACATACTATAACTATAATTAATTGCATAACAAGTGTGGTTGGGTTTGGAGTTATGAATAGACAATTGCACTAGAGAAAGTGGGTATGCTTGTCTTTACTTTATTTGCAAATTGTGTATAATTTTGATTGCAAAAATTTTGATGCTTGCATAATGAGACATTTTCTTGGAGTGATGGGATGAGACTACTATTTTCCCCTTGTTCATAATTTCACTTTTTGCTTGAGGACAAGCAAAAGCTAAGTTTGGGGGTATTTGATGAACTCAAGAATATTCACATTTAGGAGCAATAATCTTATTGTAATTGTACATTTAAAAGCTCTATATGTGGTATTTCACTCTTCTTTTCTCTTTTCCATAGGAAACAACCAAAAGCAGCAAAACGAAGCAGATTCCAGACTGAGAGGATGATATACAGGGAACTGCAGTGCAACAGTCGACTTGCTCTTCATCAGTCGACCGGACAGAGAGTTGGTTGGGGCTCGGCACAGTCGACTTACCCCCAACATCAGTCGACTTGAATGAGGAATCATGAAGCCACAAATGTCTCAGCACCAGTCGACTTACACCCTACACCAGTCGACTGTACCCGGCGGAGTGAAAAGATAAGATCCATCCGCATCTAAATCCAAATCTATCTAAACCCAGATTATATGCGAATAACAACTTCTCCAACAAATCAAAGCTAGAGACTGGGGATTGGCAAGAGCACGTGGTTAGCAGATAAGGAAGAAAAGAAGAAAAGAGAAAGAATAAATCGCCAATCAAATAAAGAAGGAAAGAGGAGGACTTTCCTGAAAAAGTGGCAAACCCTAATTCTCGTGCCGTGTTCTATAAATATCAATCAAGAGGCATTATCTGCGGGACGACCACCAGCCGAATCACAGAGTTCCAGAATCATCAAGACATCAACCAAGAGCATTAGTCTATCAGCATCGAAGAAGGAGAGAGGAGATCAAGTACTCCGAAGGGAACAAGGCAGTCGACTGTGTGACAGCCAGTCGACCTATCTGCCGGACTTCATCAGTTTATTTCTCCTCTTTTTAGTTCTTTAATGTTAATAATGTATTCGAACTTGCTGATCAATAAAAGTTTAATTATGTGGAACTAATTTCATAGTTGGGTAGATTGAAACCGTAGTTATGTAATGCTTATATTCTTCTGAAAGCTATTCTGTTACTTATTGATTAAACCTGAGAGTATTGGTATAGATTTATAATAGACAAACTTATTCAGAAGTTCTAAGAGCAGTCGACTGAGAGTGAGAGCAAGTCGACTGCCATACAGAACCTGAGTTTATCAAGTTTGCGCATTATAAACCTGAATCTGTTATATGAGTATAAAGACGACCCGTATCTCGTGCTCATAACTTGTAACACAGGAATCTTTAGGGGTTCTTGGTTTAATCAACTTGAGGGATCTAGATCTGATACCAATTTCTAGAACTTTGAGTGTTTGTTCGTTTCCATTGTTCTTATGTTTTCTTTAAGTGCAACTTAGTAGATACCATGCTAAACACTTAAGGAAAAAAATGAATTAGAGTAGATACCATGCCTAATTCTTGGCTAGGGAAACAATACTTTAAGGAGTAGATACCATGCCCTTAAAGGAACGAACATGAGTAACTAGAATAGTAAAGAAGGTGACTTAGCATTACTGACTACAGGTGGAAATCAAAACCCAACTACTTGATAAAAATTTGTGATTCAGAACTTCTTGATATAGTTTTTAATCTTTTTATTTCTTTAGAAACAACACTTTAAGATCCTTATTTCTATTTTATTGGTTAGTAAGTTAAATTCTACAATCTCTGTGGGATCGACCCTTGCTCGTCACTACGCTTCTCTAAACGATTCGTACACTTGCGAGGTTTTTAATTTGTGTCTAGTTTATCTATTTATTTAGAGAGCTAGATTGCACAACATTATTTTAATTAGCGACTTTTAAAATGAAGAGGTCGCTAATGAGAATAGCGGCCGTTGCTGATGTGGCATCAAGTAGCCCACGGGCGCTAATACTTTTGAAACTAATCTATAATCATGAATATTTTCAAAATGTGGCCTATTACCACAAAAAATTCAGCCTAGAACTAGCCATCTTTTTATATATTTCTTTTGCAGCATCAACTCTTCCAACTATATACAACCCACATATAACAGAGAATTATAAGTTATAGTACGAGTCATCTGATCGAAGAGGCTCAGAACCATATCATTCTGCCCATGATTCCCATAGGAGTCGAGAAAGATTTGCTGTACTGACCCATTTTAAAAAAATATTTGGGGGTCTAACCCACTTTCGAAAACAATTAGCGATCTGACCTAGTTTTGGACACGTCAGCATAAGCCGTTATTGAAAATAACGACATAGGTTATTTATATACCATTATTTCCAATAACGGCATCATTTTACATTTTTTTTGCATGCCGTTATTTGGAATAACGACATCAGTATATTTCTCATACGAGCGTGAATCTTCTGACTTGGAAAAATTCTAAGTGTTGAAACAACTTATAAATAATGCCGTTATCCCCAAGAACGACATTCGAATTACTGATGCCGTTATTGGAGATAACAACATCAGTTATAATAAAATGAACTGTTTTCGTTGTTCCAAACAAATGCAACAGTTCATTTTATTATAACTTATGATGTTATTTCCAATAACGGCATCAGTAATTCGAATGCCGTTCTTGGGGATAACGGCATTATTTATAAGTTGTTTCAACACTTAAAATTTTTTCCAAGTCAGAAGATTTACACTCGTATGAGAAGTATACTTATTTCGTTACTCCAAATAACGACATGTAAAAAAAATATAAAATGATGCCGTTATTGAAAATAAACGGCATATAAATAACCTATGCCGTTATTTTCAATAACGGCTTATACTGACCTGTCCAAAACTGAGTCAGATCGCTAATTGTTTTCGAAAGTGGATCAGACCCCCCTTCAAAAAGTGGGTCAGTACGACAAAAAGTTCAGGAGTCGATGAGTATGTTATAAGAAACAGTGTCAGGTTTATGACCATTAGACATCAGGAGATTGGAAATTTTCATTGCCTCATCCATGTTCCGTGCTAGACAACATCCATCCATTAATGTATTACTAGTATCATACACGTGCAAACGTGCACGTGGAAAAAATTGTAGGGATAATACACGTGCACACGTGCACGGGAAAAAATTGAAGGGATAATGAAAAGGGTAAAAAGAAAATAATTTCCAAACTGATCCACTGTGGAAAATATTGACCAAACTGGTCCACTTCCGAAAATATTTACCAAAGTTAGTCCATAACTGGTCCACTTTCGAAAATATTTGGGTTGAAAATATTTACCAAAGTTAGTCCATAACTGGTCCACTTTCGAAAATATTTGGGTTGAGGACAAATTACACTAAGGGGTTCTCCCATTATAGTAGTAGATAGAGATATGTAATAATATATGGCTCTGTACCTGTTTGAATCATGACATCCAATAATTTATTTGCTTCGGTGGGCATTCCTTGTTTGCATACAACATCAATCAAGGTGTTAAACATCACTACATTGAGTTGAATTCTTTGCTCCACCAGTCATTTCAACTAAGCGGTTATATTCCAGTACAACTATCCTGTCTTACATTACTTCAAATTTTGAACCTTTCAGGCAACAATTTAACAGGCAATTTATCTATTTATTTCAACAAAAAAAATAATGCATTGTCTATGGCATCCGCTTTGGTTGATAGATCTTCTAATGATGCATTTTACTTCGATAATCTTTAGTTAACTGTAAAGGGAAAGAATCTTTACTATACCAATCCCATTGTATTCAGCGTAACAATGATAGACTTATCGAGAAATAGTCTATATGGACAGATACAAAACATGTTGGATTTATGTCTTTCATACTATGTTGGATAAGAAGACGATGAGACGATATAGGAATCGAGATGATCGGAGAAGGAGTGGAAGCAAAGGAAAACAGTCAGCAGCAGCAGTAGCAGGTTGTGGTCGACCGTCCTGGGGTGCAGTCGACCGCCCTACTATGTAGGAATTCCCGAGAGGGAGATAGTCGACCGACTTTGGGGTGCGGTCGACCGAACGCAGCACTGATGGATTATTTGGGTCGGCTCTTGGTGATTCGTGAGAAGCCCAACTTGCTCTTCAAGTCAGATCGTATGACTCTTATTGTAGGGTTATCTCTTCAGGAATATCCAATGGTTATTGTATCAAGATATCAAACTAGGGTTTCTCTAGAATTCTACATATTATTTTTATTGGCCTCCACTGAGAAAAAAAAGAGTACTTTATTGAAGGCGAAGCTTGAGAGTTTCCTTAATTGTAAACAACTAGTACTTGCTGGTGAGGCTTGAGAGAACGTCGTGGTGAGAATTGTAATATTCTTGTATCTTCTCTAGTTGAATTACATCTTGGATTTTTACTCCCCCGAATTAAGGAGGTAAAAGCCCCAACCGGGACAAACTTGTGTGTGCTTTGGTGTGTTTGGTATGATCTCATATGTGTTTGGTAGTTTGTGTTGATTGCATCGAATAACTCAACAAGATCATCAGTCAGGTTTTCCTAAGAAATCCTAACAATTGGCATCAGAGCTTCGGGTTAAATGGTTTGTTCGAGTTCCTTGGAGAAGATGGCAGATCAGATCACGAAGATCAAGCGGTTCAAAGATAAAATCAACTTTGATCTCTTGAAGGAGGACATGCATGAAGCATCGGTTAAATAGGACTTGGATCTAGTCCTCGAAGGAGATAAGGAGACCAATCGGCACAAAGCAGAATAATTGGGAGGAGATTTATTCCGAAGCCTTGGGTTTAATCCGTATGTATTTGATGAGCGAAGTTAGGTGTAGCAGAAGCGCGGCAAGTCTTTGAGCATGATTCAGAACTGACTACTCGGGATCGTACGTCATTACAGAGTCAGATGCATCAGAAAGGAAAGTAGTGAAATTTCTCAATGAAGGAAAGTACTACTCTTCTAGATCATGTTGTGGAATTCAATATGGAGTTATCTGAACTGAGGGCGTTCAACGCAGATGATCTAAACATTTTCAACTCGATATATTCACCACCAAATCCATCCAGCATGATAACTGTGCTAGATGAGAAATCTACCAAGGAGAAGTTTTTCATAGCAGGTATGATCAAGGGGTTGGAGGAGGATGCACTTAGGAAGGAGAGTCAGAAATCGGCATCAACTTCTGTGAGTTGCTTGGAAGTGGATTGTATTTTGAATGGAAGGGAAAGTGTATGTAGGGCTAAGGTCCGTGGCCACCAGTGCAAAGGAATTGAGCATTACATGAGAGACTGTTGCAAGCAGTTGAGTCAGAGGGGCATCAAATTTAGTGTCACTGAATCAGGTGATGGCTTAAACAGTGCTTTTATTTTAGGTCCTTTACATGTGAATTTCGGTTGTTCTTTTGATTTGGTTAGTTCTTCTCAAGATTGCTCCGAGAGGGAGATGATTTCTACTTACAAGTTTGCTTCATATCGTTGTGTGAGAACGAAAGTTGATAACATTTGTGAAGTAATGGTTTCTACTTACAAGTTTGCCTCATGTCATTGTGTGAGAATGAAGATTGACAAGACTTGTGAAGTAAGGGGTGAGAAAACAAATGAGTCGAAGATGACAGACAGAAGAGGATACACTAGAGGAAGGCAAAAGGATACACACTAGAGGAAGGCATGTATATTCCTTTGATGAAGCAAAACCTTATATCCATGAGAACTCTAGAAGCACGGGACTGCAGGTACACAGATCCATGTGGAGTTCATTCAGTTTGGGAAAGTTATCGTAAGGTGATGAAGGGTGAGAGGGGAATTGAGCAAGGTCAGCACAACCACTACCAGCTTTGGAGGAACAGAAAAACTTGTGCAAGTGTTTCGAAGCCCATTGTTCCTAAAGCACCATCTAGTATGCCGTCACTAGAATCATCCGAGCGAGATTTCGACGTTCGAATATCGTCGGAAGGTGGAGAGAACCTTGAGGTAGGTGGAGTTCATATGGAGGGTGGCACCTTCATGATTACATCTACTGGGGTGTGCCCTTGAGGGGGGCATACAGTTGGAGAAAAAGAGGTGGAGATAGATTCAACTAGCAGTGGAAGCCATCGAAACGAGTTGTTTGTAAGAAGAGAAGAAAAAGAGTCTAGAAGTTTTTTTTCTAAAATCACACAGGTGTGGATTCATGAGTATGCAATCCAAGGGGAGATTGTTGGGTTTATGTCATGCATACTATGTTGGATAAGAAGACGATGAGACGATGGAGGAATTGAGATGACCGGAGACGGAGTGGAAGCAAGGGGAAACAGTCAGCAGCAATAGCAGCACTAGGTTGCGATCGACCATCCTATGGTGCGGTTGACCGCCCTACTATGCAGGAGTTCCGGAGAAGGGGACAGTCGACCGACCTTGGGGTGCTGCGACCAAATGCGGTGCTGATGGATTATTTGGGTCAGATCTTGGTTATTCGTGAGAATCCCAACTTGCGCTTCAAGTCAGATCATATGGCTCTTATCGTAGGGTTATCTCTTCGGGAATATCCAATGGTTATTGTATCAAGATATCAAACTAGAGTTTTTCTAGATCTCTATATATTGTTGTTATTGGCCTCCGTTGAGGGGAAAAAAAAGAGTACTTCATTGAAGGCGGAGTTTGAGAGTTTCTTTAGTTGTAAACAACTAGTAATTGCTGGTGAGGTTTAAGAGAGGGTTGTGGTGAGAATTGTAATATTCTTGTATCTTCTCTAGTTGAATAAAATCTCGGGTTTCTTCTCCCCCGGATTAAGGTGAAAGCCCCAACCAGAAAAAACTTGTGTGTGCTTTGGTGTGTTTGGTATGATCTCATATGTGTTCGGTAGTTTGTGTTGATTGCATTGAATAACTCAACTAGATCCTCAATCAAGTTTTCCTAAGAAGTCCTAACAAAATGGGCTTGCAAAGCTTCACGGACCATCCTTCTTAAATTTGTCCCAAAATCACTTTACTGGAACAATTCCTGAAAATATCAATGCCATGGTAGGACTGCAGTTCCTTGACCTGCCAACAAATAATATTTCCGGCGGAATTCCTCTCAGCATTTCAGCTATCACTTTCTTATAGGTCTTGAACTTGTCGAACAACCACTTGTCTGGGCCAATTCCAGTAGGCAATCAGTTTGCTTCGTTCAATCTTTCTATTTTAGTGGCAACAAAGGGCTTTGTGGATGGCCTCTACAGTCTTGCGTAAGTAACTCAACTGTGAATGGTTCGTTTACTACAAATGGCCAGCAGCAGGAAGAATATGGAGATGAGTCAAAAATGGAATGGATATATGTGAGTGCCTTGTTCGGATTTGTGACAAGCTATTTGGCAATCATCAGTGTCATTGTGATGAAACTATCAGTCCAATATGCTTACTTCTACTATGTTGACAAATTGTTTGATTGGATCTATGTGAAGATTGCAGTGAACATTTTTTTGTTGATTAAAAGGTGACTAACGATCACCGGTTTTATTAATGAACTGCAAACGTAGTAGTATAATCAGATCCAAAACATCCTCCCCGTTCGATTCCTCATTCTCACTGCCGGCAGCCTCTGCTATCTCCACTTTCTCTAACCTGGTTCCTTTCTCTTTCCCCTCTCTCCTCCACCACTGCTCTTGTACAGTTTGCCTCATTCCAGCGCTTTGGATCCATTGATCTCTTTGAGCTTGAAATGCATGGTTGCGGACCTAATGAGGATGTCCGTAAACCAGTGTTTCCCCTTCCCATCCTCCTTTCCCGCAACATCACCAACTCCCTCATCGCAGCGTTGATAGAGACGTTAGCGGCGTGCCACCCCCTAGGAGTGGTAGGAATGAACTCAGAGTCTCTCCAACCAGTGCGTGGATCTCACGTCGTTGGCCTAAGTACGACGCTCATCACCGTTCATCCCCTCCAACCCAAAGAAGATAAGCCCCAAGAGGAGGTCTTCCTACTGGCTATAAATGGCTTAAGAAGAGCCCCCGGAGGGAGCACCATCTATCTTCACTGTTAGGTTTCAATGACAATCACAGATTAAAAACACTGCGGAAAAACTATAAAAATATCGAAACCTAGCCATGGATTCATGCGAAAACCATAAATCGTGTTTAGGAGTTATACCTTAAAGATGGATCTGCTGTCTCCACAGTATGTCGATCACAACATTGCAATATTGAGGTGCATCTACGGTATCCACACGAATGGAACAAAAAATGGCTCTCCTTCAGACCGCGATGCTAGCTGCGGGAAGGAGATGTTTCTCCTCACGGTCTCTCTCTCTCTCTTACTTTCTGTGACGGCTAGGTTTTTTTTACATGTCATTTTTCCACAGATACATATCATATATATAGGTGCAGAAAACCAACCCTAAGAGAGTGATGAGGTTGTTGGGCTCACAATCAGACCTGGGTCAGATTCGTGTGTGAGCCTTTGAACTTTATTCGGCTCATTTAATTTAATTAAATGTCCAACCAATGTCAGAAGTCCAAGTCTTACTTGGATCCTAATTAAATTCATCTTATGAATTTAAATCCCAATTTCGATCCATTCTAAGTGTGTGACCCTATAAGTTCCCATTATGTTGACAATAATACTAAAATCATATTCGAGTATTACAAACAGTGAGTTGTATCTAGCAATACATTAATGCTACTCAAGTAACGAAAATGTCAGTGATTTGATATAACCTATCCATAACCAATGTTACCATGTAGTCTAGTCCTGTAACACCCCTGCCCCTAGCTCAGATAATTTATACAATTTATCAGACAAATTATTTATAGTATAGTACAACTGTTCACCACAAGCTGCCTCTCAAAAGGTGGTTAACCGAATTGGTGACTCTTTCATAGGAAATATTATTTATAGTTATTATATTCATTTTGTATTCCTGATGTGAGATTGTCACGACTCACCCCTACTGCTCTCTCTCACCCACGTCAGCGGGCAAGAGAAACACAGCAGAGCCCTCACGTGTAGACCCCCCATCAGAGGGCCCCACACATCAGCTACTTATTGACTACAACAACACAGCAAATGCAAGGGCAGGCCCCACTCGTGCTGATGTCAGCCTACGTCAGGGGATACAACAGTTTTCTCTGCTGTTCTCAGTCACGTGGGCCCCCCCAATCCACTATTCAACTTATTTACTCTTCTACCATAAAGCTCTTTTATTTATATATATATATATATATTTCAATTATGGGGTGTTACACCCCCCCCCCCCCCCCCCCCCCCCCCGTGCCCTTCAGAAATCAGCGTCCTCGCTAAGAACGGGGCATGCACAATCTAGTGCAGGATCTCCTTTTCTAGCCGATGTGGAGCAGTCTGTGAGCGTCGCCTCGATTCCGATAATTCCAGAGACAAATTCACATCATAACATGACGCATCATGTAGATAACCTGTGAAAACTCTCACACAGTGAATCCTCAGGACCTCATACTTACGTCCACTTCTCACTCAGTGTCGAAAGTCGGCTCTAATACCATTTGTAACACCCCTACCCCTAGCTCAGACAATTTATACAATTTATCAAACAAATTATTTATATTATAGTACAACTGCCCACCACAGGCTGCCTCTAAAAAGGTGGTTAACCGAATTGGTGACTCTTGATCATAGGCAATATTATTTATAGTTATTATATTCATTTTGCATTCCCGATGTGGGACTATCACGACTCACCCCTACTGCTTTCTCTCACCCACGTCAGCGGACAAGAGAAACACACCAGAGCCCTCACGTGTAGACCCACCCCCCCAAATCAGAGGGCCCCACATGTCAGCCACCTGCTGACTGCAATAGCACAGCAGATGCAAGGGCAGGCCCCACTCGTGCTGACGTCAGCCTATGTCAGTAGCTACAGCAGTTGTCTCTGCTGTTCTCAGTCACGTGGGCCCCCCTCAATCCACTATTCAACTTATTTACTCTTCTTCCATCAAGCTCTTTTATCTATATATATATGTATGTATATATTTCAAATTAGGGGGTGTTACAAGTCATTTTGTCCAGATATCTTAATTGACCACAAGACATAAAGCGTGTCACCTTTGTATAGTTCAATCTTTGGTTTCTTGATGTCCGAGTAGACTTGCTAAAACAAATAAAATCAATATCTCATATTGACTCATTTGAGCATGGTCATGCATTTTGCAGTCTTACTCATTCAAGGGGCCCGTAGATATTGCTCATGTTATGTACGAGGGACAAATCCTATCTAAGTCACTCACATCCCTCAATATGATTTGTAGTATATCCAATAGTCGACTTTATAATCACCTTATTACAGGCAACGTTTGACGACATTAAAACATATAACTTCTCATGTAGAAAACCGTAGTGACTTCAAGTCAAAGGACTATGTACACCATAGTCACTGTGAGAACCGCTTATAACACTCACTTAACGATCCATGCAGTGTTCTCATGGTGGGTAGTCCAGTACATTATTATTCTAATATGTACACATGTGAAGACTTGATATCTCATATCCATAACCCGTGAGAATGGTCATCATTCTACGCACACTAGTCTCTGTGTATTATCGTTGTCCTAATTCACAATAATACTTGACTAGGGACATTTAAGAACAGTGTTCTGATTTTAGCCAATAGGATCTCATAATCAAGTCAAACACTTGATATCCCATGGCAATGAACTTACTATTCTAATGACTTCATTATGTTCATTTAATTCACAATAAATAATACAATAAATGAAATGCCTAAATATGAAATAAATATCATGATACAATGTAAATTAGTAATGTCAATACACAACTGGCCTCTAAGGCATACACCAACAATCTCCCACTTGCACTAGTGCAAGTGGAGTCAATCAAACATACATCTATTGCCTATAGATCTAGTGTGACTCTTATGCTTTCGCTATGCAAGAGGCTTTGTCAGTGGGTCAGCGATATTATCATCTGTCGGTACTCTGCATATCCTTACATCTCCTATATCGATGATCTCTCGAATGAGATGGAAGAGCCTAAGTATATGTTTGGATCGCTGGTGAGATCTAGGCTCCTTAGCTCGTGCAATGACCCCATTGTTATCACAATAGAGTTCCACCGGGTCCACCATGCTATGAACTATGCCAAGTTCAATGATGAACTTTCTTATCTAAATATCCTCCTTTGCTGCATTGGAGGCAGCAATATATTCAGCCTCTGTGGTAGAATCGGCTACTGTCTCTTGCTTCGAACTCTTCCAGCTCATAGCTCCACCATTTAGGCAAAATCCAAAACCCGATTGCGATTTGGATTCATCCTTATTGGCCTGGAAGCTAGCGTCAGTGTAAACCTTTACAACAAGCTCTTCCTCAGCTCCATATACCAAGAACAAATCCTTAGTCCTTCTTAAGTACTTAAGGATGTTCTTGATAGTAGTCCAGTCTCTCATCGGGATGACTGGTACCTGCTCGTCATGCTCAAGACATATGAGACATCTGAATGAGTACATAACATGGCATACATGATAAATCCAATTGCAGATGCTTATGGAATCTTAGTCATGCAGTCCCTCTCATCTTGTGTTGTAGAACATTGAGCCTTAGACAGACTTACACCATATGACATAGGCAAATTTTTTTTTTTGGACTCTTTCATATTAAAACATTTCAAAACTTTTTCTATGAATGTACACTCTAACTCAGGCCAAGCAATCTTCTTGATTTATCTTTATAGATCTTGATGCCTAATACATAGATAGCTTCACGTAATTCTTTTATAGAAAAGCATTTCCCTAGCTAAGTCTTTACAGACTGTAAGGTAGGGATGTCATTCCCAATGAGTAGTAACGCATCTATATACAACACCAGAAAGAAAATTGTGCTCCCACTAACCTTCTTGTAGACACAAGGTACATATTCATTCTTGATGAAACCAAACTCTTTAATTGCATTATCGAATCAAAGATTCTAGCTTCTAGAAGCTTGCTTTAACCCATAAATGGATCGCTGTAGCTTACACACTTTTCCATCATCATTTGGAGTGACAAAATCCTCAGGTTGTGTAATGTACACATCCTCGAGAAGATTTTCATTTAGGAAAGCAGTTTTGACATCCATATGCCAAATTTCATAATCGTGATATGCTGCAATAGCAAGCAAGATCCGAATGGATTTAAGCATGAAAACTAAGGAAAAAGTCTCATCATAGTGTACACCATGAACTTGCTTGAAACCTTTAGCCACCAACCGCCCCTTAAAGGTTTGCACATTATCATCCATGTCAGTTTTCTTTTTGAAAACCCATTTGCACCTAATAGATTTTACCCCTTCAGGTGAGTCTACCAAGGTCCATACTTGGTTGGCATACATGGATTCCATCTCAGACCTTATGTTTTCAAGCCATTTCTCAGAGTCTTGACATTTTACAGCTTCCTCATAAGTCGTAGGCTCATCTTGATGCATAAGCAATACATTAACAAGTTGCGTCACGAGAAATACATATCTCTTGGGTTGATGAGGTATCCTACTAGACTTACGTAGGCCTTGTGCTACTAACAATTTATGGAGCCTGCTCCATTTCCACCATTGGTTCGCTGCTACTTTGCGAAGTTTAAATTTCTTCAAGTTCTATCATTGTCCCACTAGTTCTCTTGGAGATGAATTATCTCTCTAGGAACACAGCAGTCCGTGCGACAAGCACTTTGCCTTCAGTGATTATAGAAATAGTATCACTTGGTTTCCTTGAGATATCCTACAAAGAAGCACTTATCAGATTTGGGACCAAGTTTATCAGATACTTGGCACCATAAATAGAATTCACAATCCCAAATCTTCATAAAAGACACACTAGGACACCTTCCAGTCCATATCTCATATGGTGTCTCTTGAACCCTTTTAGATGGAGTACGGTTAAGTGTGAAAGCAGTTGTTAATAGAGCATTTCCCCAGAAGGAGCTTGGAAGATATGCATGACTCATTATGGATCGGACCATGTCTAACAAGGTTCGATTCCACCTCTCAGAGACACCAGTCCATTGCGGTGTTCTAGGGGGAGTGAGTTGAGATATTATCGCACACTCTTTTAGATGGTCATCAAAATCTTGGCTTAAGCACTCACCACATCGATCTGATCGAAGGGCTTTAATACTTTTACCAAGTTGGTTTTGTACCTCGTTCTTGAATTCTTTGAACTTTTCAAATGACTCTGATTTGTGTTTCATTATATACACAAACTCATATCTACTTAAATCATCAGTAAATGTAATGAAGCGCTGAAAACCTCCTTTATCCAATGTGTTGAAAGGTTCGCAGACATCACTTTGTATAAGACCTAAACGATCACTAGCCCTTTCATCTTTTCCAGTGAATGGAGCTTTTGTCATCTTTCCCAACAAACAAGGTTCACATACCTCATATGATTCAAAATCAAATGAGTCCAAGAATCCATCTTTATGGAGTTTGCATATGCGGTTCTCATTTATGTGGCCCAAACGACAATGCCAGAGGTAAGTTGGGTTCGTATCATTTGAGTTGAACCTGTTAGTATTTCGAGGTCGAGAATATAAAGTCCAATAATCAATTGTGCACTACCATAACATTTATCATTCAAATAAATAAAACAACTTTTTTCCTTTATTATAAATGAAAAACCCTTATTGTCCAAATAAGAAATAGAAATAATATTCATACTAATAGCATGCACAAAATAACAACTCTCTAACTCAATGATAAGCCCAGTGAGCAATACTAAATGACAAGTCCCTACAGCTAAAGCAGTAACTTTTGCTCCATTTCCAACTCGTAGGTCAAATTCGCCCTTAGCCAATGGTCTAATCCTTTTGAGATCCTGCACAATTACAAAAATGTGAGATCCACATCCAATATCTAATACCCACGATGCAGAAGTAGATAAATTGACTTTTATAACAAAAATACATGTAGTGGAAGTCTCATTTCCTTTATTCTTCTTAAGCTCCGCCAGGTACTTATGACAGTTCATCTTCCAATGTCTGGTCTGACCACAGTGGAAGCATGTGCCCTCCTTCACCACCCTACCCTTAGGTTTCAAGGCAGAAGTGTTGGGCTTGAAATTGCCCTTGCCCTTCCCCTTGTCCTTGGGGTTTCTATTCTACTTTTTCCCTTGCCTTTACCTTTAGCTTGTTGAACCATCATAATGGTCTTTTCCTTACTAATGTTCTACTAAGGAAATTCTCAACATGCTTAGCAGTTCTGGCAGAGATTTGTCAATTTTATTCATGTTGTATTTCATGACAAATTGACTATAACTTTCCGGCAACGATTGCAGGACCAAGTCAGTGGTCAACTCTTGACCCAAAGGGAAACCAAGCTTTTAAAGGTTCTCTATGTACCAAATCATCTTGAGCACATGAGTTCCAATAGGGCTTCCTTCTGCCAGTTTGCACTGAAACAATGCATTTGAGACTTCAAACTTCTCATGCATAGTCTACTCTTGATAGAGCCTTTTGAGGTGTACGATCATATCGTAGGCATCGATGTTCTCATGTTGCTTCTGAAGCTTAGAGTTCATGGTGGCTAACATGAGACAACTAACGTCCAAGGCATCATCTTGATGCTTCTTATGATTATTCTTTTCGGTGCGAGGGGCACTTGCAGCAGGGGATACCTTATATCATATATATATATGTAATGAAGATGCTATCCCTGTTGCTCTACTGAAATGGAAGTTGGGGTTTTCTTTGTGCACGGATTTCGAGGAGGCAGATTGGAACTTCTCTTGGAGCTTTATTGCTAGGGATTAATTGAATACTTCAATACTTCTTTGGGTGGGTGTTTCTTAAATCCTTTCTAATTTAGGAGTATGATGCATGCTAGTTGATATATGGTTTAATTGTTAAATTTTGATTAGTGTGGTAAATGTAGATTGCTTAATCTTAATTTAATTGTGTCATGATGTGTTGAAATTATATTGTGATTCAAATAAATGACTAGAACTTTGCTAATAAGAAAGAGAATGGAAATAGTATCTAGTGAATTGTTGATGCATGGTAGAATATTTTTATAAAAGTCAAGACAATGTGACATGTATGAAAATAGTTTTAAAATGCTATTATAATAGAGAAATGTGGAAATGGTCTCATTAATATATATTCTATGAGTATAAGGAATTTTTTATAAAGAAGTTTTGATGAGAGACAACACTTTATTTGAAAATTGATAATATGTGTTCTTTAATACAATTTGGGAGAAATCTTGTTACATTGTCAAAAATGAGAGTTTATAAAGTTTATTTTTATGCACTATACTGCATTTTTGAAAGAAAAAGTCCTGGAAAAGAATTATTGGATTTTTGAATGGTACAAATTAGTTGAGTAATCGAAATTATTAAAGAAAAGTCATAAACAGACCAGTAGGATAAAGCAATTTTAACTCTAGGTTATAACAGAAAATGGAATTTGGCATACTGGTTTACGGTGTGGGTTTATAGCGCTGTGAACAGTTTAGGAGATCTTGGGTTCGAGTCTTGAAGTGGCTCTGATTTTATTGAATGTTGATTTTCGCCAAAATACAGTACAGTACAAACATAAAGTAATTGAGCGAAGTTATATCGCTAACTACCTTTGGACTTTCTGGTCTTCGGGTGCACTTTGGGTCTGTTACTGTAGCAGTGCGGGGGGGTTGGTTGTGTGTTTGAAGCATGGCCTAGCCATTTTTAATGCATTTTTGATTTTTTTTGCATATTTATGGGTTTTAAAGAGTATAAAAATTTGGGGGGGGGGGGGAATTTATTATTCCTCTAAAATTGTTTAGACTTTATAAAAAATATTTCTACAATACTTTGACATATATTTGTAAGAATTAGAAGTGTTTTTATAATAAAACTATGGAATGAAGAACTTGATAATTCTTCTTAAAATGTGGCTTTTGTATAATTAAAGAAAAATAAAAATTTTGGAATGCAATTAGATTTCTACTCGATGAGATTTTATGATTATTAACATTTGACTAAGATTATTTGATTTGCACACAATGTTACAAGTGATTAAATTGATACAGAAGTTGAAGTGAGTTACTTCGTGTTTGGAGACTATAAAGAAATGTTTTCTTTGAGAAAGAGTTTATGAATAAAGAAATTGAAATATTATTTTGATTGAATGTAACATATTGTTGATCTCTAGAACGAGATAGTTGTTGGAATCTAGAGGGTAGGCGAGACCCTTAGAAACCGGCAGTTGTTATTATGAATTTGAGAGCTAACTAGTGTGGGTTGAGCATCTCCTGAGAAGTAGCCAGTGTGGGCTGACTGTCTTTTTTGTTTGGTTTAAGTCGGGTAGGGTAAGCTAGCTCTAGGTTGTGATATTTTTTTCTAAAACAAATTAGAAACTTAAGGACATGCACTATAGTGGAGATGTGATGAAAGTAAGAGAAAAACACAAGTATGAGGGCCTCGGATTCACGGTGTGAGAATTTTCACACTTGATAATTCTTCTTAAAATGTGGCTTTTGTATAATTAAAGAAAAATGAAAATTTTGGAATGCAATTAGATTTCTACTCGATGAGATTTTATGATTGTAACATTTGACTAAGATTATTTGAATTGCACACAATGTTACAAGTGATTAAATTGATACAGAAGTTGAAGTGAGTTACTACGTGTTTGGAGACTATAAAGAAATGTTTTCTTTGAGAAAGAGTATATGAATAACAGAAATTGAAATATTATTTTGATTGAATTTAACATATTGTTGATCTATAGAATGGGATAGTTGTTGGAATCTAGAGGCTAGGCGAGATCCTTAGAAACCGGCAGTTGTTATTATAAATTTGAGAGATAACCAGTGGGGGTTGAGCATCTCTTGAGAAGTAGCCAGTGTGGGCTGACTGTCTCTTTTGTTTGGTTTAAGTCCGGTAGGGTAAGCTAGCTTTAGGTTCTGATGATTTTCTTCTAAAACAAATTAAAAGCTTAAGGACATGCACTATAGTGGAGATGTGATAAAAGTAAGAGAAAAACAAAAGTATGAGGGCCTCGGATTCACGGTGTGAGAATTTTCACAAGCTGTCTACATGATGCGTCATGTCATGACGTGAATCTATCTCCAGAATTATTGAGATCGTGGCGACACTTGTGGGGTGCTTGGTGACTACGTAGTGCCATGGTTCCATGATGGAGGCGAATTGTTCATAGGTTGTCTGCATGATGCGTCATGTCATGACATGAGATTCTCCTCCAGGCTGTCTGGACATGGGCTCGTAACTCATAAAATATCTAGGATACTTACCGTAGTTACCGTAGTAGTTAAACCCATAGCGAGGGATTCAAACCTACAAGATGAAGAACGGTTAAGGGCTTGCCCTCGGATTTATGTAGAATGGGATGCATAAGTTCGAATAAGTGTGCATTAGTGTCATGAAATATAAATAACTACATTAAGGTTAAGTGCAGAAGCACACACGACATCAATAGGATAGTCCCTTCTTTAGCTTTGTTTTGTGATCAAGCTTGTGATTGTTAAAGTATTTAAGAATCGTTATACTTTTGGCATAGCGAGGATGGCCGTGTATAATATTTTGTCGGTTGTAAGCAACTAATGTACCCACAGTTTCATATGCAGGACTCGGAATTTGCAAGAAGATAAAAAGATGAATTTGATGCTGATGATTACTTAAATGCTAAAGTTGTTAATTTTATATTTACTATGTTTTAATTCATTTATTTATTCCGCTGCATGTTGATGTAAAAGCCTTTGTTGTAATAAAAAATTTAAATTCCTTATGAAATTGTACGAAGTGAAGTGTAAAGATCCTGTGCAACTTCGAATTCAGGCTTATTTGGAATTCAGGGTGTTACAGATTCACAATGTCCCCCGCCAGTATTGGAGGAAGGAAGCTTTGGAGGAGATTGTCGTTGATTTTGGGACGATGGTGGAGATTGATCCAAAAACAGTGAGGCAGTCAGATTTGGTGTCAGCTAGAGTACAGATTAGGATCCCGAACATCAACCTCATGCCGAGGTTTGCAAAGTGTTATACCTTCGAAGCTACTTACTTGATCCGCTTCGCCTTGGAAGCTAAAGTGGAGATGGTGGCGGATTGGGAGTTCGAGAGTATGGGAGAGAGTTAGTCTGCCATTAGAGATGGGAGATCTTACAAATAAGCTGCCACCCAAGATCTGATCCTAGACTCCAGCATTGATGGAGCTCACGAGATTGGGCTAGCGCACCACTAGTTGATCCTCACAGCTAAATCAATGAAGGAGTGTCGGAGGGGGTTGGCAGTGATGGATGACACTGCCAATCCTCTCAACACCACTAATAAAACCCTAGTCCCTCACCACTTACCAAACGGCCTAGATCTGAGCAAGATCACAAAATCCAATGATCAAGATGATCTGACATCTGGCGGTCAAAAGCCTGTCATTGAGCTGGTTCCCTCTGAACTAGATCTAAGAAAAGCGACCAAAAAAGCCTTAGAGAAAGCGAGAGCGGAGGGTGAAAGGGCTCCGAGCTTTCAAAGTAAAGGTAAATTGGGCTTTTTAGTAAAAGAGAAGGAAAAAAAATCTCTTCTTGCGATGGAAGACAGAAACCCTGAATGGATCCCTGAGAAACTCAGTTCTGAGTTCTCTGAGAAATGGGAAGAAGTGGGTAGAAGTGTGAAGAAGGTGCGAGGAAAAGAGATGTTGATCGCTTCGAATTCCCCACATACCACTAGAGTGCAATTACCAGCTTGCCTTTTTATGCCCTTGACAGTTTCGCCCACGCGAGCGACACGTGAGCTTATTTCTTCTCATTTTAATGGTCCTGTGTCGGTTGGACTTGGGACTATAGAGGGGTCCAAGTCTTATGTTTTAAATAAGATTTATAATGGTGGGCCTAAGGCGACTTGTGGGCCCAATTAGGGGTATGTTATTGCAAATTCCATCAGCTCTTCTCAATCTATGCAACCCAACCAATTGTTATGGCCCAACTGCATGTCTACGCCATTTAATGGGCCCATGATGTGGTCCATAGAGGGGCCGGGGGTGGTTTGCCTAATCTATCGATTGTTCTCGACTCTCCTCATGGCTTGTCGTATAGTGATGATGATGAGGCTCGCCTTAATCTTGAGGACGACGATCCATATTGGGAAGATGAATTAGATGTATAGGAGATTGTCGCAGACACTCAAATGTTTAGCGGGGTGTGGGATACAATGACCGTGTCCCCTACCCCTGATTTGGTCCCCTCCTCCTTTCCTGTAATCTTTTCTCAATCTTCGATGGAGTTACCTCAGCCTGTTAGAGGTTTTCTTGTGTAGAAGGTTGCGAAGAGATCCCATGAGGAGTCTTTAGATGACTATTTGGAGATCTTGGCCGCTGCCAAATCAGTCAAGATGGATGGTGTAGGTATGCGTTGTATGTTAGCTTACATTTTTAATTATATGACTAATTCTGATGTTTTTTAGTCTTGCCAAATCCTGTGGTCTAGCGGTTTATGATGAGGACTGTACTGCTTTTCTCCTCAATAAGATTAGAGGATGGAAGTTATCTAGATTGCAATTAGGCGCACTCACTGATTTCATCTCTGTCAATATTTCCAACCCTATTTTTAATGAGTGTGCTGCTCTGGAACTTTATAGGTGCCTGGGGGGGGGGGGGGGTGGTGGCAAGCAGGAGATGGCTAGAGACTTGATTTCGATTTCTAAGGTAGATATTATGGGACTTCAAGAAACTAAACTTGATCATGAATCCAGATTTCGTAGGCTGGGTGGTAACATAATCAAAGAATGGAGAATTCGTCTTTCTATCGGGGCTTTAGGAGGCAATGCTATCGGGTTCAATTCAGATAGCTTCACCTATTTGGATGTCCTCCCCGGTAATTTCTCTCTTTCGGTCATGCTTCAACACCGTACCGACAACTGGAGCCAATTAGTTACAATCGTTTACAGTCCTAACAACGCCGATGCCAGAGCAACATTTTGGGGCAGAGCTCAAATCCATCTATCTATGCTGCCAATTGCCCTGGATTCTGGGAAGGAACTTTAATATCACTATATTTGCATTTGAGCACCGTGGTAGATGGTCTAGTGATACAGACAGAGAGGAGTTCAATCGGTTCATCTCACAACTCGAATTAGTTAACATTCCAATGTCGAACAGACTCTTTATGTGGTCCAACATGCAAGCAATCCCTATCATGGCAAAGTTGTATAGAGTGCTTTTCTCATTGGATTGGGAAGCTAAGTTCCCTTTAGCTTATGCTAATTCCCTTCCCAGACCAATGTTTGGCCATGTTCCATTGGTCCTTTGTACTGTGAACTGCATGATTGGAAGCTGCATAAATTCATATTTGAGAAGACGTGGTTGGAAATTCAAGGTTTCCACCACATGTTCATGGAAAGTTGGGCCCTTCCTACTCGGGTATGGCTGTAAATTGGACCGGATAAGACTGGACGGCCATATGCTCAAGCTTGGACCAAAATTCTACTCGGACGGGCTTATGTCCGGCTCGGTCCAAGGCTGAAAAAAATTTTATAGTCCGGGCTCGGTTCGTTATGAAAGCAAAAGGCTATATTTGTTCGGACGAATCGGACTCGGATCAGACTCGGTAAAGCATCAGACCTAATAATTTGTTCAAGTTCGGTTCGTATAACAGTTTGGACGGTCCACGGTCGGGCCATTTCTCGAGCCAGACTTGGATGGACGACGTACGGTCCTGTTCATTTTACAGCCCTACACTCGGGGGTCCGAAGCAGCAGCGGTTTGGTGTGAAAATATCCGCAAACTTTGCTCCAAATTGCGTAAATGGAACCGACTTAAATTTTCACAGATCTATAGGGCCAAAGAGTCGATTCTGGAAGGTATTGATGAGATTGAGAGAACTGAGGAAATGAGAGACCTTGCTCAAGATGAACGATATACGCTCTTAAAGCTTAGAGAGGACATTGATCAACTATATAAGTTGGAAGAGCGTAAATAGAAACAAAGATCTAGAATCTCATGGCTCAAGGAGGGATAGTTAAATATTGCCTTCTTCCAAAGGATAATCAGTTCCTGTCGTAGATCCAACCTGGTCCATTCGGTCCAATCCGAGGATGGGGTGGCTCAAGGCTCTTTGGAGGTAAGGAATACTTTTCAAAACTACTTTAAAGCATTGCTAGGAAGTAAAGCAAATTTTAGAATTCCACTTCGTACGAATTTCTAGCAGGGTGTGGACGTTGCAGGTGCGCTGGGGTCGATCGAGGCTCTGTTCACGAAAGAGGAGGTCAAGGATGTTCTCTCGAAGATTGCGAGAGAGAAAGCTCCCGACCCTGATGGATTCCCGATATTTTTCTATCAATCCTTCTGGGAAGAAATCAAAGATGACTTCATGGCCGTTCCTGCAGAGTTCTATGACCACCGACTCAAACTAGGAAGACTGAACTATGCTGAAGTTGTCCTTATCCTCAAGAAGAAGAAGCTATTATAGTGGGTGACTTTTGCCCTATTAGTTTGCTTAATTGCTCGACAAGTATGATTACCAAGATTCTCGCCAACTGTTTAGGTCAGGTGATGGACAAGTTGATCTGTTGGGAACATGGCTTTATTAAAGGTCGTTGCAGCTTGGATTGTGTTACTACGGCTTAAGAAACTATTCATCAGTACCACATGTCTAATGCTAAAAGCTATCTGCTGAAATTGGATTTCGAGAAAGCATATGACTCGGTGGAATGGAAGTGTTTACTGGAGGTGCTCAAAGGTCAAGGTGTTAGGTTTCGAGGGTAATCTCAGATTAAATATACAACGGAAAATCTATAAAAAATATCGAAACCTAGCCATGGATCCATGTGAGAACAATAAATCGAGTTTAGGAGTTATACCTTGAAGATGGATCTGTTGTCTCCACAGTATGCCGATCACAGCACTATAATATTGCGGTGCCTCTACGGTATCCATACGAACGGATCAAATCAAGCTTTCCCTTACACCGCGGTGCTAGTTGCGGGAAGGGGATGTTCCTTACGATTTCTCTCTCACACAATTTCTGTGACAGCTAGGGTTTTCTGATGTGTCACTTTTCTGTAGATACGTATCATATATATATGTGTAGAAAATCAACCCTAAGAGAGTAATGAGGTTGTTGGACTCACAATCTGACCTGGTTCAGATTCGTGTGTGGGCCTTTGAACTTTAATAAGCCCATTTAATCTATTAAATGTCCAACCAATGTTAGGAGTGCAAGTCTTACTTGGATCCCTAATTAAATTCATCTTATGAATTTAAATCCCAATTTCGATCCATTCTAAGTGTGTGACCCTGTAGGTTCCCATTACATTGATAGTAATACTAAAATCATATTCTAGTATTACAAAAAATGAGCGGTATCTAGCAATACATCACTGCTACTCAAGTAACGGAAATGTCAGTGATTGTAACCTATCCGTGACCAATGTTACCATGTAGTCTAGTCCCTTTTCCAGATATCTTAATTGACCACAAGGTATAGGGCGTGTCACCCTTATATAGTTTAATATTTGGTTTCTTGATGTCCGAGTAGACTTACTAAAACAAATGAGCTCAGTATCTCATATTGACTCATTTGAGCATGGCCATGCATTTTGCAGTGTCACTCAATCAATGGGCCCATAGATATCGCTCCTGTTATGTAAGAGGGACAAATCCTATCTAAGTCACTCACATCTCTCTGTATGATTTGTAGTATATCCAATAGTCGACTTTATAATCACCTTATTACATGCAACGTTTGACGACATTAAAACATATAAATTCTCATGGAGGAAACCGTAGTGACTTCAAGTCAAAAGACTACATACACCATGGTCACTGTGAGAACCTCTTATGACACTCACGTAATGATCTATGCAGCGTTCTCATGGTGGGTCAGTCCAGTACATTGTTACTCTAATATGTACCTATGTGAAGACTTGATATCTCATATCCATGACCCGTGAGATATGGTCATCAGCCTACGCACATACTAGTCTCTGTGAATCATTGTTTTCCTAATTCTCAATAATACTTGACTAGGGATATTTAAGAATAGTGTTCTGATTACAACCAAAAGGATCTCACAATCAAGTCATGCACTTGATATCCCATGATATTGAACCTACTATTCTAAGGACATTATTATGTTCATTTAATCACAATAAACAACACAATAAGGGAAATGCCTCATATATGAAATAAATATCATGATACAATGTAAACTAGTAATGTCAATACACAACTGGCATCGAGGGCATACACCAACACGACGCTTCGAGGATAGATGGATTTGGTGGATTATGCAATGCCTTAGCACCAGTAGGACGACCATCGTTGTGAACGGCGCCACAGGGCAACCATTTTCGTGCAACAGAGAGCTAAGACAGGATGATCCACTCTCCCCTTTTTATTCACCATTGTTGCAGATGTGCTCAAAGTTATGCTAGACAACTGTAGGCAAGCGGGACGGATCACCACTGTGGCATTTGGTAGAAACCGCCCTGGTTGCACCATCTTGCAATACACGAATGACACACTTCTTTTTGGTAATGGAGATTTAGGGGAGACCACTATACTCAAAGGGGTTCTCTATTATTTCAAAGCCTGGTTAGGACTGAAGGTTAACTTCCATAAGAGTGTACTTGTTCCCATTGCCATGTCCGCCGAAGATGCCAAGGAACACGCTAGGTTGACTATCTTCCTATCAAGTACCTTGGTCTACCAGTTATGCTTGGTAAGCTAAAAAAAACCGGATTGGTTCCCAATCATTGGCCGGACTGAGGGTAGACTGGCCGACTGGAAAGGCAAATCACTTTCCCTGGGTGGGAGAATCACGCTTATCAACTTGGTTCTCTCCAATATACCGACCTATTATTTGTCATTCTTTAAAATTTCAAAATGGGATATCAACATGATTGATCATATTTGGAAGCATTTCCTATGGAAGGGGACTAACCCTAAATGGGGTGGCTTGTTGGTGTATGCCCTAGAGGCCAGTTGTGTATTAACATTGCTAGTTTACATTGTATTATGATATTTATTTCATATATAAGACATTTTATTTATTGTGTTGTTTATTATGATTAAATGAACATAATAAAGTTCTTAGAATAGTAGGTTCAATACCATGGGATATCAAGTGCATGACTTGATTGTGAGATCCTATTGGTTGTAATCAGAACACTATTCTTAAATGTACCTACTCAAGTATTATTGTGAATTAGGAAAATAATAATAATAGAGACTAGTATGTGCGTAGAATGATGACCATATCTCACGAGTCATAGATATGAGATATCAAGTCTTCACATGGGTACATATTACAGTAACAATGTAGTGGACTGACCCACCATGAGAACGCTGCATGGATCGTTACGTGAGTGTCATAAACGGTTCTCACAGTGACCATGGTGTATGTAGTCCTTTGACTTGAAGTCACTACGGTTCCCTACATGAGAAGTTATATCTTTTAATGTCGTCAAACGTTGCCTGTAATAAGGTGATTATAAAGTCGACTATTGGATATACTACAAATCATGCGAAGGGATGTGAGTGACTTAGATAGGATTTTTCCCTCTTATATAACATGAGCGATATCTTTGGGCCCCTTGATTGAGTGAGACTACAAAATGCATGGTCATGTTCAAATGAGTCAATATGAGATATTGAGCTCATTTGTTTTAAGTAAGTCTACTCGTTATCAAGAAACTAATGATTGAACTATACAAGGGTGACACGCTCTATGCCTTGTGCTCAATTAGGATATTTAGACAGAGGGACTAGACTACATGGTAATATTGGTCACGAATAGGTTATGTCTAATTACTGGCATTCCCGTTACTTGAGTAGCAGTGATGTATTGCTAGATACTGCTCACTGTTTGTAATACTAGAATATGATTTTAGTATTACTGTCAACGTAACGAGAACCTACAGGGTCACACACTTAGAATGGATTGAAATTGGAATTTAAATTCATAAGATGAATTTAATTAGAGATTCAAGTAAGACTTGGACTCCTGACATTGGTTGGACATTTAATTAATCAAATTGGCTGATTTAAGTTCAAAGGCCCACACTACAGCGACCCGAATTTCCAATAAATAAATTAGAAATAAGTGACACAATTTCCAGAATCAACCTCAATTGTAATCATAAACATAGCATCCAAATACAGGAAAATTTCAAAACTTTTATTACATCAACTCTTTTACAAACCACAGCGAAAATTAAACACTTTGAATTACAATTTTTTTTTACAACACAACGATATTTAAAAGCACCATAAATACAATTTTCTCTTTACAATCATTTTTTTTACAAGATATGAATGAACATTAAATATTCTACCACATGCTCCCAATTCCATGTTAATGGTACCTACCTGTAAAACATGGGGCTAGAGATATCCATAATCCCCAAAACTACAAGGGTCAGCCATAAGGGTGTGAGTGATATTCAAAGAAATATAAACTTAAATGAAAACATAAAGAATAAAATCATAAGTCACTAAGTGAAGCTAGGCTAAGTGTCAAGTGTAAGAAAACAAAGAAAGCATGCATAAGACAAGTCAAGAATACCACAAAGCATATGATGATTTCTAATATACTTGTCGAATTCTATACATCCCATTCTACATAGGTCCGATTATCGTTCTCCACTTTATAGGGTTTAATCCCTCGTCATGCAACTAATCCTACTACGGTGATTACCTTAAGATTTAGAGTATTCTGTGAGTATCTAGTGCCACGCCCAGGTAATTCCTGCGAATCAACTTTCCCATCGTCCGTGATATTGGGTACACACCCTCACACCCCGATAATTGCGGAAATTGAAACCCACACCGTCCGCCAATGGTACCTCATCACACAAATATCCCATGAGTGTCGCCTCGATCCCCGGTAATCCTGAAGATTCATCCCACACAGTTTGATCACACCCCGGTAATTCCTGAGATTTATCTTCCACCGTCCGGTCATAGGAGGCCCCCCTACCCATGTTTACTCTTATTTCATCACAACTCCAACTAGTGTCTGTCCTTAGGTTTATTATTATTAGTTAAGTCACAATTTCCCCCGAGAGTTGGTGTACCCTGCAGGACTTAATTCAACTAACTCAACAACAAGGCTCCACTGGCCAAAATATCCACAAAGTCTCAACTGCCGACATATTAGGGTCCCACTCAACCTCTAGAGTGTCAAAACTCAAAATATCATCTCAACATTTCTTGGTATCTCATAAATCCAATTAATCCAACTCATAACGAGGTTTCCCTCAAAGCCAATAGTCAATAGAAACGAAATACTTCCAAAGTACAACTGTATAATTTATCAAAACTGAATTGAAGTATGAACAAACTGAGATTTGTACTCTAAAAAACAACGATGAATAAATCCAATATAATAATTTTGGAAATTACGAAAAGTTCACTTTTTGAACCCACGAAAATAGAACTCAAACTCCATCAAACTTACAAACTCATACTCTTTGGAAATGGCGTAATCTGAACTAAATTACTTTGAAAATCAGAGAAGTTATCTTTGCATGTGTAACACCCTGTACTTAAGCGGGTATATATCTATATAATAAAACACAAAGAAAGCTATCAAGTTGTAGTACCCTGTATTTTCAAATATTATTTTAAAGATTTGAAAATGAATTAAAATAATTTTCTGAAGGTTTATCTTTTTACACGTGCGAAACACGTGTAAATATTTTTGGTGTAAATATCCAATTTTATATTTTTAATAAGTTCTCATACTTATTATGGAGTATATTCTAAATTTGGAGGATTTTCTGAATAAAGAAACTATTTTTTATAAATACCTCGAAAGAGAGGGGCTTTTATGTAAAAAGCCGTTTGGATCTTAAATAAATTATGAAAATTCGGTTTTACTGATATTTTGGTTTTCCATGGTTATCATTTAAACTTAAATATATTTAGATTTTATTTAAAGTCTATTTGGTGAAGATTTAAACAAAAAGGGTGTTTTTGCAAATATGGAATTTATGTAGAATCTTGTGCAAATGTTTTTATGGAAAGTAAAGGTCAGATATTTTTATTGAAAGATATCATATACATTATTAGATATTATTTCTGATTTTTCTGGATTTTTATGAATATTTTATGATGTATTTGCAAATATTACAAAAGGGAGGGCTTTTGTGCAAAATCGCCACCCTGAGTTGTAAATCCGGATTTTTCTTATTTACTGGGCTGTACTGGATTTCTGGAAAACTCAGTGATAAAAAGATTTGATTTGGTTTTGATTCAGTTAACCTATTTCAACTAAGAAAGGGATTATATATGTAAAGTTATATTTGGAAGGATTCTTTTGCAAATATGTTTCGAAAACCCTAATCTTTCAATCCCGGCCTGTATAAAGAGGGTGTGCAGCCGTCATTCGCTGCACAACACAAGTTTTATTATATTTCTTATTTTCTTGGTGATTGAAGAGGAGATCTTGGATTCTTTGCAAAATAGGGGATTCTTCATTTTGCTTCGTGATATTCGCTTGATCTCTCCAACTATGTGAGTGACATTGTTTTGTTTTGTTTTATTTTGTGAGTGATATGAACTTTGTTTGGTTGATGGATTTATGTGAACGATTGTTTTGTTGTTTGTTTGGCATGTATGTTTATTTAGTATTTTGCATGAAAACGATGCAATGGTTGTTGTTTGTATCATGTATGTGAAATCTAAGAATGTTGAGTAGATCTTGGTTCATAAAAGTGTATTGATAGAAAGCATGTTTAAGATTTGGGTATGGTTATGATCGGATGAATGAACATCTGGATCTTGTGTTATAAATCAGATTTTGGTTTTGAGTTGTGAAAGAATTTCAGTATTGAGAAACCCTAATGGAAGAATTAGGCATTTAGAACATGAGAACTTGAGATTTGAGACATGGATTGATTTGAGTAATGTGTCAAACCTGAGGATACTTTGAGATTGTCACTTTTTACCTGAATATGAATTATTTTCACAAATGATGAATCTTTAGAAAAACTCAAACTTGATTAATGTATACAGACCTAAATTATGTAAACTGTAGGCCGACAGTCGACTGGTACGACCCAGCTGCTGTGTCTTTAGCCTTTTGAAAGTCCGTTCTGGACAGTCGACTTAGACCCTTGTTCAGTCGACTGGTGTACTTAGAACTTATTTGTAAAGTTATTACAGTTTCTTTTCTGGACAGTCGACCTATGACCCCTTAAGTCGACTTATAATACTTAGAATATTTTCTCAACAATTACCGAAATTTACCTCGGGTAAGTCGACTGATGGATTTTTAAGTCGACTTATATGACTTAGTTTATTTTCTTAAAATCATGGAATTTTCCCCCTCTGAACAGCCGACTTACTTCAGTAATAAGTCGACTGGTACTGATGAGTTTTCAGATACTTGAGTGTTCTTTCGAATGATTGGTCTTCAGATATTTTAGCCTATACTTTGTCTTCTATTAAGCATATGATTTTAAGATATTCAGTTTAGCTATTTATGGTGGAAAGTTGGTTTAGATATTTGAGTTTGAGTCTCTAGAGGATGTGTGTGACCCTAGTATTGTAGAACCCCATATTTTCAAATATTTTTTTTATATTTGAAAATGAATTTAAATTTATTTTTGGAGATTTAATGAATATTATCAGAAAATTTATCTTTGTACACGTGCAAAACACGTGCAAATGCTTTTATGAGAAGTGTGAAAATTTAGTTTTCTTTATGAAAAATCTTTATCTAATACTTGAGATTTAATTAGTATTTTTTCAGATTTTTCTGAAATTTATTGGAGCTATTTGCAATTTTTGAGAAATGAAGGACCTTTTTGTAAAATTGACAATTTTAAGGGTTAAAGTGCAAAAGGTGATTTCTGGACATTTTGAACAGTATCAATTGAGATTTAGAAGTATATTTTCTCTTAAGTCCCAATTTAAATAAATTTTGATGGAATTTTCAAGAATAGAATCATATGTACAAGTTGTATTTTGGAAAGGATTGTTTTACAAAATTGGGTAAAACCCTAAATCTATTATCCGGCATATTTAAAAGAAATTTCTCCAACCGTCATTTACATATGCACAGAATTTTGGAGATTTACTTTGGTGGAGAAAGAAGGTTTTGGATCTAGCAAGGAGGAAGTTTTTCGTGGATCTTCTCTCAATCAAGGTGAGTGACATTTGTTTGTGTTGTTGCTTGATTTTGTGAATGATATGACATTGTTTGTTCTGATTTATGTGAATGACATCGTTTAGCTTTATTTCGTCATATGAATGATATGATCCTCGTATTGTGATGTGAATGTATGTGAACCATTGTTATTGTTGGACCATATTTGTGAAACTTATGGATATTGAGAAGATCTTGAGTTATGATATTATATTGTTTGAAAGCATGTTAAGAATTGATCATGGTTGTGATCGGATGGTGAACATCTGGATCTGGAGTATACAAATCAGATTTTGATCTTAGTTGTGAAAGGAGATTAGTTTTGGAGAAACCCTAATGGAAAGATTAGTGATTATGGATCTTGAGAATTGAATTTCGACATTTGGGTGATTGAGAAATGTATCCTTTATGGAGATTATTTGAGGTTTGATTACTTTGCCTGAGAGTGAACTATTTTTTTCATGAACAATAAATCTTTAGAACTCCAGTTTGGATTTTGTATTTAGACCTAAAATATGAGAACTGTAGGCCGACAGTCGACTGGCCTACTTTGCAGTCGACTGGTACGACTCTACTGATGCACCTTCAGTCTTTGGAGAATCGTTCTGGACAGTCGACTTGACTCTTAGCAGTCGACTGATCCACTGAGATTTATTTTGTTAAATGTGTTCTGGACAGTCGACTTAGACTACTGTCAGTCGACTGGTCCACTGAGAAATATTTTGTTTAGTCCTTTCGGGATAGTCGACCATTAACCTTTTTAAGTCGACTGATGACTTCTAAGTTGACTGTTATGACTTAGTTTATTTTCATAAAATTTTGGATATATGATCTCTGGACAGTCGACTGGTCTACGGTACAGTCGACTGGTACTGATGGATCTTAGTAATCTTTAGTGTTATTTCGAATGATTGGTTTTCAGATTATTCAGTCTATATTTGATCTTTGGTTCAGTATTTGATTTTGAGATATTCAGTTATGAATATGATTTTGAGATATTCAGTTGAGCCACTCTTGTTAGTGGAATTTGTTTAGACTTTTGAGTTTGAGTCTCTAGAGGTAAGTGACCCTAGTATACCGGTGTTGAGATATTTGTTGAGTTATTTTGTTGAGGCCCGTTGAGGCATTTCAGTTATTCAGTTTCGAGTTATCCCGGTAGGGTACACCGACTCTAGGAGATTTTGTTGAGTAATTCTGTAACCCAAAAACAATAAGGACAGGCATTAGTAGTGTTATGACGAACGGGAACATGAGTTATGCACCTCAGTATGACTTTAGATGCGAGACTTAATCTCCGGAATTATCCAAGTGATTTACTTGAGATGTGAGACTTATCTCCGGAATTATCCAGGTGGATTACCTGAGATGTGAGATATTTCTCCGGAATTATCCAGGTAGTTATTTGAGATGTGGGATTGATCTCCGGAATGATCAAGGTCGAGGCGACGCTTGTGGGGTATTCATGTGATGGTGTGTTTATGTCTAGATGTGAGATGATCTCCGGAATTATCCAAGTGGTTACTTGAGATGTGGGATCAATCACGGAATTATCAGGCATGGGCTAATCGTCATAGCTTATCTTTATCTCTTAGTAATCATCGTTGTCAGCATATAGCATTTGTGTTTCCTTGACTTATTTTCATGCATTTGGTTTTACTGTTTTCCACACTTGACATTCGGTTTTCGTACCACCTGTTTACACTTCTTGTTACTTCTTATTTTGTTATTTGGCTTACTACCTTTGTTGAGAATATCATGATTTATATTCATTTATGTTGCTTGTTTGATTTTATGTCACTCACACCATTTATGGCTGACCCCGTTAGTTTTGGGGGTTAGGGACTCTCTCTAGCCTCACATGTTGCAGGTTAATGCTTAGAGTTGGAGATGGAATGCTTAAGTTGGTTTTGAGATATATTTGACTCATAAAAGATTTGTGTAAATTTGTATTAGCTGTGTTGAGACAAATGAGTATTGTAAATAAAGAAAATTATGAGTTGAGTTTGTTTGAGTTCCGCTGTGCATTGTAAAGGATTTGTTGTAATAAAAGTTGAAAACTTTAGTTGTGTTGTTGGTGTTATTATTACAATTGAAGTGGATTGCTGGGAATATGCCACGCATTTTCTAAGCTCTTATATTAGAAATTCGGGGCGCTACAAGTATACCGGCATTGAGTTATTTTGTTGAGGCCTGTTGAGGCATTGCAGTTGTTCAGTTTTGAGTTAAGTCCGGTAGGGTACACCAACTCTAGGAGATTCGTTGAGTAATTAAGTAACCCAAAAATAATAAGGACAAGCACTAGTGGTGATATGATGAACGGGAACATGAGTTATGTACCTCAGTATGGCTTTTGGTATGGGATTTAATCTCCGGAATTATCATGGTAGATTACTTGTGGTGTGGGATATATCTCCGGAATTATCACGGTAGATTACTTGTGGTCTGGGATATATCTCTGGAATTATCACGGTAATTACTTGTGGTGTGAGATTTATCTCCGGAATTATTGGGGTCGAGGCGACGCACATGTGGTATTCGTGTGATGAGGTCATTGCTTTCGGTGTGGGATGATCTCCGGAATTATCACGGTAAAATACCTGTGGTGTGGGATCTATCTCCGGAATTATCAGAGCATGGGCTAATACTCACAGTTTATCTTTATCTCGTAGTAGTCATCGTGTTAGGATTCGTTGCATAGTGGGGGATTGAACCCTATGAAGTGAAGACGTTAAGGGCTTGCACCGGACCTATGTAGAATGGGATGCATAGACTCCGACAAGTACGCATTAGAGAGTCAGCATATAGAAATTGTGTTTTTTGACTTGGTTTTATGCATGTGGTTTCCTGTTTTCTACACTTGACACTTAGTTTAGTTTCACTTGTTGTTTACATTTCTTGCTACTTCATATTTTATGTATTTTGGTTTATTACATGTTGTTTAGGAATCCTTGCTTAATGTTTATTTATGTTGTTCGTTTGTTTTATGCCACTCACACCATTTATGGCTGACCCCTTTAGTTTTGGGGGTTAGGGATCATCTCTAGCCTCATGTGTTGCAGGTTGTTGCTTAGAGTTTGGAGGTTTGGATGCTTGAGATAGTTTTGAGATAAATTAATTTAATGGAGTTTGTGTAAATTTGTAAGAACAGTGTTGTAATAAGACTGTGTTGTAAATAAAAGAAAATTATGATTTGAGTTGTTTAAATTCCGCTGTGCTATGAAAAAGATTGTTGTAATAAAAGTTGAAAATTTTATTGGTGTTGGTTGTGTTTAATGTTACATTGAAGTCGATGCTGGGATTGTGCCACGTATTTTCTAAGTTATTATATTAGAAATTCGGGACGCTACACAAGTGGCTCTCCTTCAATCCCCCCAAATCAAAGACCTGGATCAAACCTCACATAACACATTTCCCCCCAAAAGTTTCCCTCCAAAACTCAAATTCAAATCCCCCCACCCAAAACAACACCTTTATTTATTTATTTAATTATTTCTCTCTCTCTCTCTCTCTCTCTTTATCCTATTCAAAAAATTAAGAAAATAAAACTCGCTCTCTCTCTCTCTTTATCCTATTCAAAAAATTAAGAAAATAAAAATTAAAAAAATTTAAAAAACTAAACTAAAATAAAAAAACTAAACAACTAAAAAAATTAAAAATTAACATACTTTAAAAATAATTCAAAAATATCAAAAATATCAAAACCTTATAAAAAAAAATTAAAAATTATAAAAAATTTAAAATTTTTAAAAAAAATTAAAAAAATTTAAAAAAAATTAAAATTAAAAAAATAAAAAAATTCTAAAAACTTTAAAATTTTTAAAATTTCTAAAATTTTCAAAATTTTCAAAATAATAAAAAAAAAATTAAATTTTGAAAATCTCAAAGCAATTCCAAATCCAAATCCAATGTCGAACTACAATCAAGAGGTCGTCACCGATATCTGATCCGCTGCTGATTCCGCATCGGTGACTCCCCTCCACAAAATGGAGCACGAATATCAAGCGACTCCGTATCAGCGACTCCCCTCCACCGAATTGAGAGTCTCTATAAGCGATGCGACGACTCTAATTTCATTTCATTAACTGAAATCTCATTCTAATTTTTATTTTTGTCTATGCAGGGAATTACTCAGTTTTTTGCTGACTCGAATTTTGTGTGTGCATGAGATCTAAGTTCAGAGATGTATGATTGTTTTATTTTTGGGTTTAAAAAAATTTAATTTAGTGATTTATTTGATGAGTTTTTTATTGGTTTTGATTTAAGGTGTACGCAAGTGAGAGATGAATTATTTGGTGGCCTCAATTTGGGCTTCCAAACCATAACAGGACAGGTAAGCTGACCAGCAACATAAAATAACTTGGCAAATATGCAACATTAATTTCTTTACAACAAGAGAAAATACTATCGTGAAGTGTTCACTTCACTGGTTATTAGAAACCATGGATAATATAATATATAAGAACTTTTAGTGTATGTTTGGATATATAGGATTGGGATGACTGGAGTTTACAAGTGAAGAGTGCAAACTCTCCACCCAAGAAAGACAGCTAAAGTAAATTTGTTATTTATCCATTTTGATTTTTTTTTATAAAGGTGCAATGGGGAGATAAAGTGGAGATAAAACAAATGATTAGCTTGGATTAGAGTTTTGAGAACTTTATGTATTTCATTTTGGTTGAATAATAATAAGAGGTATTTTAATTGCAAACTCAGTCTCAGACAAACAAATGTTTAGATTATTGGTATTGTAGATACCTTCACACCTGCACTTGCGTTACCATTGTATTTAGACATGCTCATAGTGGTTATGAGATTAGATTAATTAAGGTCTATAAAACCTATATGATAATGTCCTTGCATAACGATTACAAACATCTAAAAGTGATGCTGAAGTTAACAAAAACTCTATGCAGTGTTTCTAACAAACTATATGCATTCCAAGTAAGTTCAAGCTAATGATCAAGAAGGCGATGGTTGAGCTTAAAGGTAGATATACTGATTCCTCATATAATATGTTTGCTACTTCAATTAATTTGCTGGACCTCCAAAACTATTTTATATAATCAAACCAGGTGCACCGTTCCGAAGACGTGCCGTAGGTACATGTCAACGGGCAAACTTAGTATATATAATATTATATATAGAAATATATATAATAATATATATATATAATAAAATAAATAATATGTGACAAGAAAGGTGGTGGTGTGGCCCATGGAGTTTTTATGGGGGGCTTGAATTAATGGTTTAATCAAGAGACCCATAGATTGAGATTATGGGGCTTAAGGGACATATGCATTTGGATTGCATGGTGACGTGGGCTAGGTTGGATGTGGGATTAGTCCCACATCGTCCATAGGAAGAGAGAGAAAGAGTGAGTTATATTAGGTTGCCTATGAACAAGGGTCACCTAACGGTTAACCACCCTTTTGTGAGGCACGCCTGTGGGGGATAGTTGTTAGGATTTTATTTGTTCGCGTATTGCGTGCACGTGTAGCCGCATGCGCAGCTGAGCCGGGCTCAAGGCGTTACAGCAAGTTCGAAGAAACAATTGTTAAAGAAATAGAAAGAAAACTCAGCAAAATAGTGTGCATAACTCAGCTTGAGGGTCGACTGTCATATATTGTATAAAAAATTGACGGTCAACTTATAGCGCTCAAAGAACTCCTCTTTACACTGTGGCAGTCGACTGACAGCTACTGCAGAAAAATGCTGTAGTCGACTGCACAGGGGAAGATGGCAATGGACTAGGCATGACAGTCGATTGCACTGCACATTCATTTGAACTGTAGTTGACCGACAGATATATTGCGGTCGACAGTGCAGTCGACTGGCATGTCCAGTCTGCGACAGCCAAGAGCTCCGCAAATTCTTTCAAAAACTGATATACGTTTAAAACTTCGAATACATGATTTCAAATGCTAAAAATCTGTAACAACAGAAGTACATCCTTGGCCAAAACAATTTAATTCATGCATTAAATGAAATCCTCATAAATTTCACAAAATCCCAACTTTGAAACCATAACTTGAATAAGAACATGTTTCAAGAAACTTTTCATATAAACATTTGAATATCATCAAAATGTAGTCAAGATCTCTTCTCATACAGAAAGTAACTTAAACATGTTTAAAGACTGAGATTAATCTTGAAATACACGTTCATTGGTCAAAAAATCTCAATCCATCCAACTCAACATCAAGTTCTTTCACTTCTCATTCAATTCAACCCAAAATAACATTAAACTCTCTATGTTTCATCTCAAAACAGCGAGCACAAAAGTAAATCAACAGCTTAAAGATTCTCTATTCATCCATATGCATGTATGACGTTACTATTCAATTTGCATTCTATTTATACACGATATACATCCACAATTCAATAAATTCTCATACAAGCAATATTTAGATCTTTACCAATTAGATGACAACTCCTACAAGTCTCATACACCTTTAATATCAATTCAAACATGATCATTCCAGCTTGGCATAAGAAAGTAAAGATCTTTGTGCATCTATAACTTCTAACATACATAAACTATTTATGCATGGAAAGTTACTCATAAATTTATATTTCATTCATGAAATATGTTGATTAGTTATCTATTCATTTAGAATCTATATTCACACATCATATTTCATAATCATACAACTTCTAATCATGCATTATACTTGAACAATTTATAATCATATAGCAAACAAGAGGTAAGAAAGTATCACTCACCTCAAGAAGACTCAATTGACACAAAAGAAATAGTAAAGAAAAGCCCATTCTTTTTCCTTTGTAAAAGTCCAAGATCCAAGCTTTAAACTCCAAGAAAATAATGAGAAAATTTATTTGAGTTCACAACAGAGAATAGCGGCTGCCACTGCCTCTAATATAGGCTGGGATCTAGGTTTTAGGGTTTCTCAAAGTTTACAAAAATACTCCTCAAGGACATTATTTATTTACATATATGGATCCTTCTAGTTATTAGTTAATCAAATTGATTTAAAATAAAATAAAATTCAATCCCCTCACTTTCTTGATTTGGCTGGCCAATATGCACAGCCCAGAAAAACGAATCTGGAGTTTTTACTCCAAGTAGCAATTTTGCACAAAAGTCACTCATTTTTTAGTATTTGCAAATATGTCCTAAATCATTCATAAAAAATCCAAAAAATTTATAAATAATATCTACTAATAAATGTTAGATTTTTCAAATGGATTTTTCTGACTTTGTGTTTCCCAAGAAAATATTTGCACATGTTTTGCATTTGCAAAAAGATAAATTTCAGAAAAATATTTATTAAATCACAAAAAAATTATTTTAATTCATTTATAAATTCCAAAATATTATTTAAAATTCGAGGATGTTACCCACACACGAATCTGAACCAGGTCAGATAGTGAGTCTAACAGCCTTATTACTCTCTTAGGGTTGATTTTCTGTAGCTATATATATGATATGTATCTGTGAAAAAGTGTTACACGAGAAAACCCTAGCCTGTGAGAGAGAGAGATCATGAGGAACATCCCCTTCTCGCAGCTAGCACCGTGGCATGAGGGAAAACTTGATTTGATCCGTACGTGTGGATACCGTAGAGGCACATCAATATTGCAGTGCTGTGATCGACATTAATTGGAGACAGCAGATCCATTTTCAAGGTGTAACTCCTAAACACGATTTATGGTTTTCGCATAGATCCATGGGTAGGTTTCAATATTTCTTTGTAATTTTTTCGCTGTGTATTTGATCTGAGACTACCATCGAACCCTAACATGGCTACCACCTAATTAGATGGGAAAAAGTTTGTATGAAAAAAAGCTCATGGAGGTTTGGGGATCATCGATCTGAGAGACAAGAACCTGGCCCTACTCCGTAAATGTTGGTGGGAAGTGTTTCATCCCAATGGTGAAGGTTGACATGACTATGTTCAATCTTACCTGTAAGGGAAAGGGACGCGTAACATGGGATTCTAGGTTGGACCCAGAGTTTCATGGTTTTGGAGAGGAGTCTCTAAAGCTTTTGAACCGTTTAACTACTGTGTAATATCGTTCATTGGTAATGGTCATATGACCAAATTCTGGTGGGACAAGTGGTGCAGTGCACATCTGCACAAAGAGTTGTTCCTGGACCTGTACGTACAAACGACACAACCCCATAACACGGTGGCTAAAATGTGGAAGAGGGGAGCTTGGAAACCCGCTTTTAAATGGCAGTTGAACCAGGCATCCCAAGTTAGGCTGGGGGATTATATAGCCCAACCTGGGATGAAATGCTTCTTTGGCCCGGACCCTAAAGCTTGGGGTCCGAAAAAGAATGATGATTTTTCTCTACGGTCCATGTACAATCAAATTCACTTTAGAGGTTGTAGGCCAAAGTGGTCTATGGTGATCTGGAAGCCCTAGGCTCCTCTAAAAGTTAATTTTTTTCTTTGGCTGGTACTGAATGATGCTATCCTGACTCGAAAAAACCTCGCCAAATGGCAGCCTAATATGATCACCTCTGGTGATCGCTGTAACAGCCACGTGGAGTCAAGAGAACACATTTTCCTGAAGTACTATAGAAGCAAAATTGTCCTTGGGGAGGTGTTGAGAGTGCTTGGCGCTAATGCATATCCCCTTGTATACGAGGACCTATGGATTGGTCCTAAATTCATTACTGAGAGAAAATTGATGAGGGAAGCTTGGTACTTTGCAATTGCCACTATGACTTGGTTTTTTGGTTTGTTAGAAATAACTTTTACTTTCATGGAACTAGTAATAATATTTCTGGTATGTTAACTCATATTATGCATCTCATTTTCTTTTGGGATATAGCTGCTGCAGCAGGTCCGAGAGGTAAGATTGGCTGAGTCTTCCAGGTGGAGGAGTATGACGATGAGGAAGTTGCGATTAGGACGACTCTAGAGTGAGCTTCTTCTTTCACATATGCTGATCCCACCCTCCAGGGATTTGTTGGAGGGACCCCAGTAGTTATGTTGTACTCCTACTTTATGTTCACTGTTGTTGATCCCACCCTCTTATGTTAGTTGGAGGATCTATGTTTTATTTACTGTCTTTTAGCTTGTTGTATTTGCCCAATCTTCTGAGTTATTTTGTTTAATAAAACAGGGTGGCTATACTCCACATTTTTCTTTTTAAAAAACACAGTATAATCAAAAGATTACAAATCACACCCAAATCGTAGTCCACCATATAGAAAATAGCCTACCTATTCAACAAACCAATGAAATCAAAAGCGAAAAGCCTACTACATCAACTACTACTACTAAGAAATTAAGGTACAGATACATCAGCCACCTCGCAGACTCTTCAAACTTGTCGCCTCTTGCCAAGACGAAGACTCGTTGCGGCCGCTCACCAATTGTGCTCCAATAACCCCAAACCATTGCAGTGAACATTGCCAGGGTGAAAACCATTATCATGACATTTGAATAACAGTGAAGGTATTTCTTACATCAGATAATAAAATTTCAATCTTATGTTACGCAATGTGCTATTCTATTCAGTTTAATATCCTCAGCTTTTATTAGTTTAGACCTGTTAATTATACAAACAACTCTTGCACTTTCTCTTTATTATCATGTAGATTCTTTACTATGAACCTATGGTAACAAGAAATAGATTAAAAAACAATCATAAAATGTAGAGAAAGACGACTATATATGTTGTTGTTTTTTCCAATTAGGGATGCATATATGGTTTGGGAGACAACTTTACATATGAGAATTTACTCTAGTTTATGTTTTCCACAATATTGATGTCTTTTAATCATGGTGCACCTATGATTCCCTGAGGCGGCGCTTGGACAGCCTGGCTCTACGGTGCCGGGCTATGGGACCTCACCAGGGATTCCCTACGACGCCTGAAGGAGGTAGGACCACTCCCTGAAGTGAAGAGCTGAACACGAACGTCGTCAACGGGAATGGCGTTCCCCAGTATAAGCACTGGGACTTCATGAATCTGAAGCTCCTTGGTCCATGGCACTGTGTATTGGACCTGAACAATCTTAGGGATTTGAGTAACATCCTCAACCTCTATCAGGAGCAGAGCCTGGTCCTTAGTTGCCACATTCTTCATATCTCCGCTCATGGTAATAAAATTCCTGAAGGGCTTTACCAGAAACTCGAGGGAGGACTGATTCCACATGTGAAAGGTAATATAGGAACATTAATCCAGTTGAAATTGGGCTTAGGCTTCAATTTAGCCCCGTAGTCCATGGACCACGGCGAAAAAGTGGCATTGAACCGTGAGAACTGGAAAAATCCGTCTGCAATTGCCTTTTTGGCCTCCTCCTATGAGGGAATTTGAAAATGAAAAACCCCTTCGCTAAACCCTCTTTAGGACCCACCAGCCTCCTTAATGCTTCCAAGCGAAGTTGAGGGCGCTCTCGACGGCCGTCGTATCTAGGAGTGTGCGTGGGTTGATTAGGTGAAGGAAGGTGCTTGCATGCTGCCTAGGAAGTGCTGCAGCTATCTATGAGTTGTGGGGGATTTCAATGGCTAGGGTTTCTCTTTGGTTGTAAAGAGGACAGTTTTGCACTTTGTGGCCAAACTTGCGACAGCCGAAACAGTGAATGTCGTTCTTCCAGCAGTCCACCCTCTGGTGGTCATTCTCACTGCATCGCATGCAATACAGCTCCATCTTCTTCTTTGTGGATTTGGGATAAGGGTTTTTAGGTTTTCGAGGTGGGGTGGGTTCGGGAGGGAAAACAGACTTTGGGGGGAAAGGGTATTGGAGAGGAGGGGGAGGTGAAGTGAGGGTGGAGTATAGAGAATATGGTGAGGGTTTTGAGGTGGGCGTGGGAAACGAAGAGGGTGAGGACGATAATGATGAGAGAGGGAACGTGGAGCCATGAGAACTTTAGCAAAAGATTTGCTCTTTTCCCAAGGCAGTCATGCTCTCTCCTACCCTCTCCTCTCTCTTCTCTCCTCTCCTCTCACTTTTCCCATCTATATGCACTCCAGTTCCAATATAGAGTTCCAACTGTTTCAAGTCGGGCAAATCCAGAGGAAACAACTGACCATGATGTAAGCAACTCTGACATAAGGCGGCTATGCAATAAGAAAATCAATGAATTGTGATAATGTTTTTTGTGCATGAACTATTCTGTGTTGTAAAATAAATTTTGTGATAACTTTTTTGTAATCGACGTATAGGTATCTGAATTTGAGTGAGAAACATTTACATTCTAAATTTTAGACTGCTGAACTTTAAAGTTCTTAATTTGTGTGTATGTTAATTATTGAAAATTATTATGAATTTCATCATTTTATTATTTGTATTGTGTTATAGTGGATTACTGAAAATTTTGATTGATTTTGTACAGGGTTTTTTATTCAAAAAATAACCAGCAAAATATTTTAAAAATTAACATAACATAGCTCGACATTTTCTGTAAACGCCGGGGGTATATAAAATAACATAGCTCGACATTAACATAACATAGCTTGTCATTTGATCGATTTAGAGTTTTTTTCAATTTTGGAGCAACCGTTGAGGTGTTTCAAGACTTTTAGCCATTTAAGTAAGATAAAAATATGCAAAAGTAAATTCAAATTTTATGGCTCAGTTGTAATCTTTCCATCCATTTGAATTACTATGGACCCACCCGAAAAACTCTTTAAAATGGGACAGTATCAACTTTCCAATCAAAATTACAATTAGGAGGTCGCTTGTTTTCAGGTAAAATGGTGAAAAAGTAAGAAAGAAGAAGAAGAAAAGTAAACAAAATTATACAGTAGGCACAACTACACGCTCCTAAGAAAATTTTATGGCTTTGTCCTTGCCAATCAAAACTCAGCCCCTTAGCAAACATATTGTAGAGGACAGAGGACTAGGAGTTGTTATATTCTGATATAGGATAGAACCACCAAAATTAAACAACAGACAGAACTACAAGCTCAGTATTCCCCTGTCAAATTTTAATGCAAGGGTGTTTTTTGCATTGAATATAAATGCAGGGGGTTATTTGCTTTGATCCCATAGTCCAGGGGTGTTTTCTACAATTTATCCTTTGATTGATTTATTTGGAATTTGAATGTTTTCTAGTGAGTTTTTTTTAATTTGTCTTTTCTTTATATCGATTGTAGCATAGATTGCTATTGAAGATGTTATGAAATTAGTTGACTGATTATATTATGTTGATGGATAATCAGTGTGATTCTAAAGTTTATAATCTTTTATTTCAATGAACTAAGAGGTTCTGTGATGATTCTTAAAGCAAATTCAACAAAATTATATCCCATGGTTGAATAAGTTATATATATTTCATGGCACTGCATTTATTTGTATCATGGATTTTTTGTGGCAATTTGAAAAATTATCTTCGCTGTTTCCTTTGTCAATTAGTAGGTCATTTTGTTTTATTTTTTTGAATGAAAGGAATTAGTAGGTTATTTACCGTGGTAAGAAGTAGGTATCTGTTAGCTAGTTACATGACAAGAATACAAATCAAGAGAAGAACTGCATGTCCGAAAACAAAGATTTGGCGATCATGTTGGTACTGTAAATATCTTACTCAACTCCTATGTAAACTTCCTGCATATTTCCTATTTTTTAAAACTCATCTCTGTTCAATGACTTGTTTGGAAAAAAATAAAAACAGAGGAGAAGGAAAAATAAATGGTTACGTCGCTTTTGTCTCACATAGTTTAATTGCGACAAATAAGCTTTAAAAAGAGACTAATCGTTGAGCTGTAGTGAATTAGTCTAGTTCTAATCAGTATTCTATTCTATCCGACAAAATTGGGCAGGTCCTGAAATTGGATTTAATACTTTCTTTATAAGGGAGACATAATTTCTCTTGAGTAAGTCTGGTCTTGCTTGTCCTCACTGCTCAAGTTAATTAAAGTCTTATTAACGACCAATAACACTATATCTAAGTCTTTCCAGATGTTAACCAAATCAAATTAAAAAGACCAGAATTGACTGTAATTTGCTGAGATAGTTTTTTAATCCATATATTCATTCATTCTTCCTTCCTACTACTAGCTATATATGTACTGATATTCTGTAATATACTGAGAACTTACAAAAGACTATTGGTAGAACTTTACCTAGCTAACAATAAGATTAGCGGAAGCATACCTGACACTGTTGGGAACCTCCAGAGTTTGGAAAGTCTTGAATTATTTACAAATTCGATTACTGGTCAGGTTCCGTTGACATTGTCTGATCTCACCGGCTTGAAGGGTTTACATTTGTCCTCAAACAATATTAGCGGGTCAATACCAGAATTGATTGGGAGCCTCAACAACTTGGAGCTTCAGGATCTATCAAACAATAGATTGAATGGTCCAATGTTCTTTCTCAATATGATTTCATTAATATATCTTGATCTCTCCAACAATAAACTCTATGGAAGGTTTCCTTCGTTCCGGAACAAATCGCTTTTGGAAGTCTTTATTTTATCAAGCAATGGCTTATCAGGGCCAGGGCCGGTCCTGAGGTATCTGACGCCCTGGGCAAAAAAAAATTGGGCCCTTTATAGACACGCGCGTATTTTTATACATACTAATAAAATATAATATAACGGCATGGGACATAAAAACAATACCTTGAAAAATAAAGATTACCTTCGTCGAGCATCACTTGCCCAAACAATCCTAAACGCAACTGTATTCTATTTTTGTTCGGTTCAGACTTTTTCTATTAGAATTTTAGACCAGAGAAGACCATGACTATATATAGTTCATTATCAATCATAACTATTATGATCTACTCTGTTAATGTGTGATGTTTCAGCATCAAATAAATAGTTTGCAGGTCAAAATTCATTTATAGTTATAGCTCATAACTTCATAAGAGCCTCATTGGAAACATAAGTTTAAATTGTTCTAAATTTCTAATATTAACATAAGTTGATAGTGCTTCATAGTTCAGAATCTCAGAAGTCAAAACATTTGAAAATTAGAAAGGAAAAAAAAACAATGTCTCATCTGTTAACAGATGAGGTTTCATGGTTAGATAAATTAGCTAATATCTCCAGTCCACTTTGTCATACCATTCCAAAGACTAAATCATATGAATCATATCTAGAACAATATAAGGCCAGGGCCCCGGAATCAAACTTATCATATAAATAAGCTTCAAATTTTAGTTGGTCACTAAGCTTGCCTAACAATAAAATCAATCAACAATACTATTGTTGGAGTGATTTCTACCTCAATACCTCATAAACCCACAAGAGAGACTCTCAATTCTATTAATTTAATAAAAAACGACATGAGAGGGCTGAACTACCAGAGTAGTGCTAAGAAGACCAATAACTCATGTAGTCCTGCTAAGAAGACCAACAACTCCAACTACGCCTCCGATATCCGAGACACCATGACTACAACTCCAACTACAACTCCTGCTAAGAAAAAACTCTGTAAAAGAAACAAACGAAAATTTCACCTGATAATTTGAAGAAGATCTGAAGATGCCGGAAGGGGAGAGAGAGAATGAGTAAGAGAGGGAGAGAATTTGAAGAAGATGAAGAGGTTGGACCAAAAAAAAATTTGGAAAAGTTGAAGTGACAATAGAAGAGAGAGAGAGATTACTAAATTGGGCCTCCCCTAAAAATTAATTACAAACCCATTAATCCATTATATTAATTATAAGCAGTGGCGGAGGGAGGAAGAAAGTAGGGGGGACATTTGGGATCCAAAATTTTTGTAAAACCCCCTAATATAGACCAAATTTTTTATTCGGCCCCCCAGTTAAAAAAAATTTGGGACCCCCAAGTCTAATCCACCTCTTATTAAATGCTCAAAATAGTGGTATAAGCTTTGGGCAAAAAATTAACAGTGATACTTATTATTTGATCTGTATAATTATTGGATAAAATTTTGAATAAGGAACTAGTGCGTACACAAGTTACAAGTATATTTATTCATTTGAGTCGTATCTCTTAGCCTCTAGTATTATAACAGTATAAATAATGTAGAATGATTATTGATTAGTATTACTCTTACCAAATTTAGAGTACAACTGTACAAGTGCGAAAAAATACATGATACTAAAAATTTAAATTCGAATATTTACTTTGATTATAATTTTATTTTGATCCAATTACTTTAATTCTTCAAAACAAAAGTAAAGTAAGAGATTTTCGGCAACAATTTTGTCGACGCCGGGAGAAATTTTTTTTGGGGACCCCCATTTTGATTTCTCTGGCTACGCCACTGATTATAAGACCTTTAATCTATTATACTTAAAAAAAATTGGGGCCCTCTCCTGAAGTGAGCCCTGGGCGGTCGCCCAGCCGGCCCTAGGCCAGGGCCGGCCCTGATCAGGGAAAATCCCCGACTTATTTGGATCTTTTCCTAACCTCCAATCTTTACACTTCGCCAACAATATCCTCTCGGGTGAAATTCCTTCATCTTTGAAAAATTGCCAACAATTGTATGCTCTTGATCTTGGTGAGAATAAATTATCTGGCAATATACCTACATGGATAGGAGAAATGCTCTCTGCATTGAAACTTATAAGTTTAAATTCAAATAATTTCAGTGGTTATATTCCAGCACAACTATCCTATCTTTCATCACTTCAAATTTTGGACTTCTCGAGCAACAATTTATCAGGCAGTATATCTTTTCTTTTGAAAATTTTACTGCAATGGCTATGACACCAGCTATCCTTGATAATTGCACTAATTTGAAATTTAACTTTGATAATCTTTGGTTAAATGTAAAGGGAAATCATCTTGACTATACCCAGTTCTATTTATTTGGCGTAACAATTATAGACTTATCAAGAAATAGTCTATCAGGATAGTGTTAGGGTCTGGTTAGTCTGTAGGTTCTATGGAGTGATCAGATCTATCGTTAGTTTAATATTTGGGTTGTATCAGAGTATCTAAATTGTACGTGCAGTGTGCACTATTTTTTCATTGCATTTGTTTTTTGGCGGGAAATGTATGGGCCAGTATTAGTTTTACATTGTTTGCACGTATTTCTTCCTTTGTAACTGCCTATATAAGGCCCTCTTGAAGTGGAATAAATTCAAGATTTGAGTAACCGAAATTTCCCCCAATTTATCTTCTTCTTCCTCAGAAACCCTAGATTCCTCTTCAATGGCTGATTCTGCTAGAGCTCAGAATTTGATACAACTTTTCCCTTGTTCTTGGCCATTGCTAAGAAAGATTGGTGTAGCTAGGTTGAGGAAGTGGACTAATGGAGGATTAGAGAGAGAACCTATTCAAGAAGAAGAAGGAAATGAAGCAAGATCACACACACCCCTCATGGCAGCTTGCCTGGGGTCTTTTATAGACTTCTTTACGTGCGCTGTCCGTAAATGGACAGGCCGTTACAGCGGTTACATGGAGGGTCCCACTTCAATCAATGGTTACAATATTTCTAACTCAGATCCAAGGGCTCACATCTTCGCATACCCCTTCGTCTGATACTTTTACACTAAGCCCCCTATCTTACACTTATTACACTCCTGTCTGATACAATCCCCAAATCAGATACCAGCACATTCAAACCTCGCTGCTTCTTCTATCTTCCTCTGCACCTGCGATCCCATCTTCTCTGCCATTGCTACTACTCACTAGCTGGCTTGTATCAATTCCTCCCCCCCCCTATTTTGAGACCTTGCCTCAAGGTCGAATAGGGGAAACTTTCGGACCAGATCCCAGTAAGGTTCCCATGTTGCAGATGAAGCATCTTGAAACTTCCATTTGATCAGAACATCAGATATCAACTTTCGACCTCTGATGATTGTTCTACGATCCAAAATACACTCAGGTTCAAGTAGGGCTGTTGATGGTTGATCTGGAAGAGTCTGGTGAACCTCTACATTAGGTCCCAGATGACGCTCGAGTAAAGAAATGTGGAAGACGGGGTGTATTTTAAAACCCACTGGCAAGGCTAATTTATAAGCGGCAGCTCCAATACGCTCAATAATAGCATAAGGGCCATAGTAGAGTGGAGCAAACTTGTGCACAGCTCTTGTTGCAATTGAGACTTGTTTGATAGTGCTGTAATTTTACATATACTAAATCTCCAACCTGATATTCCCTATACATATACTAAATCAGCTTGTTTTTTCATTCTGTCTTGTGCTCTTTTGAGGTTACCTTTCAACAACTGGAGGTTCACATCCCTCGACAGCAATGCTTCTTCAACCAATGGAACTTTAGCAGTGTGCGGAATATAGGAAGTGATTGTAGGGGGTTTCCGACCATACACTACTTCATAGGGAGTAGTTTTAATTGCACTATGGTAAGAAGTATTGTACCAAAATTCAGCCCAGGGTAACCATCTACTCCAGTCACTTGGTTTGTGATGACAAAAACACCGCAAATACATTTCCAAACACCTATTAACCACCTCCGTTTGGCCATTGTTTGAGGATGGTATGCTGTTGAAAAATGCAGCTTTGTTCCTTGCAATCAAAGAGATTCTCTCATAAGAGCACTTGTGAAAACCGTACCCCTATCACAAACTATGGAGATGGGCATACCATACAACTTGAAGACACCCTCAGTAAGAACTTGAATAATAGAAGCAGCACTGTATGGATGCTTAATAGGAAAGAAATGGGCGTATTTGCTTAACCTATCCACCACAACCAGGATAACAGAATACCTGCAGCTGAGGGGAAGGGACTCGATGAAATCCATACTAGCTTGTTCCCATATTTGTTGAGGAATAGGTAATGGTTGTAACAATCCGGAAGGTGATTGACATGAGTACTTACTTGTTTGACAAACTGTGCATTCCCTTACAAAATGTTGAACATCTGCTTTGATACCTTTCCACCAAAATGATCTTCGCAGCCTTTGCAAGGTTTTGTCATAACCAGAATGACCCCCTATAGGTGTACTATGATGTTCATGTATCATTAATCTTCGAAGAAATGAAGTTGGGCTGATAACCACCTTGGAACCCTTATACCAAACACCCCTCACCACAGAAAACTTTGAACTAACATTCTGCGAAGCCTTATTTGCCAATTCTTTAAAGTAAGAATCATTTTGATTCATATCCACAACATCCTCCCACAGTTGGGGGGTAAAGAATTCAGTTGGAGGAAAAAACAATCCAACTCTATTCTAGATAGTCGATCCGCTGGAATGTTTTCAATTCCCTTCTTATACTCTACATCAAAAGTAAACCCATAGAGCTTAATCAACCATGAGTGCTGTGCTGCTGTAGACAATCTCTGATCCAGCAAGTATTTCAAGGGCTTATGATCAGTGCGGATAATGAATTTTCTGCCAAAAAGATATTGTTTCCACTTCTTCACTGCCAAGAGTATTGCCAGCATTTCTTTTTCATACGCTGACCAATACAAACACCTCCCTTTAATAGCTTGACTAATATAAGCTATAGGGTGTTTATTTTGCAAAAGGACTACACTATACCTTCTTTACAAGCATCGCACTCTACGACAAATGTCTCATTGAAATCAAGTAATTGTAAAACTGGGGCTGTAGTTAAAGCTTGTTTCAATTGCTCAAAAGCTAATGCAGCTTTCTCATTCCAATTAAAAGAATCCTTCTTGGTTAATTCAGTTAAAGGAGAAGCAATTGAACCATAATTTTTCACAAACTTACGGTAATAACCTGAGAGACCAAGGAAGCCTCTTAAAGCTTTAACAGAAGTCGGAGTTGGCCATTCCTTAACTGCAGCTATCTTCTTTTCATCCACTGCAATGCCAGAGCTAGAGACAATATGGCCCAGATATTCTACTTCTCTTTGCCTAAATGTGCATTTGGACCTTTTAACAAAGAGCTGATTACGTTGCAAAATAAGAAAGGCCTCTCTCAAATGCTCCAAATGTTCCTGCCAAGTCTTACTGAAGATCAAAATGTCATCAAAAAACACAAGGATGAACTTTCGCAAATGGGGTCTGAAGATGTCATTCATCAGAGATTGAAATGTCGATGGGGCATTACTCAAACCAAAGGGCATTACAAGAAACTCATAGTGTCCACTATGGGTTCTAAACGCAGTTTTCGATATATCAGCAGAGTGCATTCTAATTTGGTGATAGCCAGACCTTAAATCCAGCCTAGAAAAAAATTTAGCTCCATGCAATTCATCCAGTAGATCATCAATAATAGGAATAGGATACTTATCTTTAATAATCTGTTGATTAAGTGACCTATAGTCGACGCAGAATCTCCAAGAACCATCATGTTTTTTGACCAAAACAACTGGTGAACTATAACTGCTAGTGCTTGGTCGAATAGTCCCTTGCTTCAGCATTTCTTCAATGATTTCTTCGATTGCATTTTTTGTTCAAATGAATACCTGTAGGGTCTTATGCACACAGGCTTGGCTTCCTTGTTGAGAGGTATCTGGTGATCATAAGGCCTTGCAGGTGGTAAAGTCTTTGGCTCCTCAAATAAGAATTGGAACTCACTCACTCAATAGCTGTTGTAGATGTGGATCTTCATGGATGAATGTGGTATGATTGTCAAGAGCTGCCATGAAATACAACACAAAGCCCATATGTGTCTGTAGAGTAATCCTATTAGCTTCTTTATCTGTCAGAATTTGCGTAGGACCTGGATTCAACCCTTGCAACACCCAGTTAACACCTTTGTGATGAAACTTCAACTGCTTGTGGACTAAATTAACTGTTACTTCAGTCACCTTCTTCATCCACTTGGCACCCAAAACCACATCATGGCCTCCAATTGGAAACACCAAGAAATCATCAATGAATTCATACCCTTGGCAATTGATTTTCACATTAGAACACAACCCACTCCCTTCCACTTCCTTACCTCCCGCAACTCTAACATTGAAAGATTGTTTAAGAGTAAGAGGCAACCCCACCCTTTCTATTATAAAGGGATCTATATAGTTGTGTGTCGCCCCACTATCTACCAGGATATGAACATCTACACCTTTAAGCTGAGCCTTCAAAATTAAACACTCAGTGTTACCATCCAGACCTACTTTGAGGAGCTGGTGATTATCATCATTCTTTTCTAAATCTGCTGCCTCCTCTTCTATAAGCAACTGGTCCAACTCCTCCTCATTTTGCAGAGTGAACAAGTCCCATTCCCCTTCTATACACATATAAGATTTTGTTTTACATACATGTCCCCGCAGGTACTTCTCATCACAATGGAAACACAGCCCTTTTCTTCTCCTCTCCCACACCTCATTGGGTGTAAGTTTCTTCAAAATAGGTTTATCTGAGTTGGAATTGCTGGAGAATTTCCCTGGTGGATTAACTAAGGACGTTTTCCCAACTGGCTGCGTCTGGTAAGGTACTGGGTTATAACCAGAAGGAAACCCTCTGACAAAAGATCTGTATGGTGCCTTGTTAAACTGCTTAAGAGCATTAGCTTTCTTCTCAAACCTCAGAGCAACTTTGAATGCCTCACTTAAGGATTGAGGTTCAACCATAGTAACATCATATTGTAATTCCTCCACTTATAAACTGTTGCACTAGAAAAGATTCACTAACACCCTCCACTAAACATTGTAGTTTCTCAAATTGAACTTGATAATCGAGTATTGTGGATGTTTGATCTAGTCTGCATAAAGACTTGGCTGCGTCTTCATAAATGCCCAAAGCAAACCTATTACAAATGCCCTCTTTGAACTCCTTCCATGTTACTACACCCTCATTATTCTTGAGCAACCAACGACACCATTGGATTGCCTCATCTCTGAGAAAAAAAATGCAACTCTCGCTTTTTCATCCCCTTGAATCTTATACATCTCAAAATAGTGTTCAATTTGAAAAATCCAATTAAGGACATCCCCAGTTCCTGAAAATACTTGAACCTCCAATTTTGGTGGTTTTGAAAAAAAATTCCCCAAATTGCATAATCTCTATCAAGATTTCCCCCAATTGCATGACCTCTATCATGAATCTTCCTCTCCCGGTGACTACGCACAAAGTTCCCACCCCCATCAAACCCAGGATTTGGATGCTGCTTACCAGTGGACTTCGACGGTGGAACTTCTGAGGAATCTTGATTCAATTGCATCTCTCCCATCCGCTGAGTTAGTATTTGCATCTGTGCCAAAACCAACGAAATTTGCGAGGCTTGACCTGCAATTTCTTTGATCTGACTCTCCATTATTGATACCCTTTCATTCAAGAACTGATGGCTCTGTTGCCACCCCAAAAGCGGAGCGAACCCAAGAACTCCATCATTGGTTGAATCTTGAGGATTCTCCTCTTCATCTTCCATATTCGCGGCAGGTTCGACTGGCTCTGATATCATTGATACAACTTTTCCCTTGTTCTTGGCCATTGCTAAGAAAGATTGGTGTAGCTAGGTTGAGGAAGTGGACTAATGGAGGATTAGAGAGAGAACCTATTCAAGAAGAAGAAGGAAATGAAGCAAGAACACACACACCCCTCATGGCAGCTTGCCTGGGGTTTTTTATAGACTTCTTTACGTGCGCTGTCCGTAAATGGACAGGCCGTTATAGCGGTTACATGGAGGGTCCCACTTCAATCAATGGTTACAATATTTCTAACTCAGATCCAAGGGCTCACATCTTCGCATACCCCTTCGTCTGATACTTTTACACTAAGCCCCCCTATCTTACACTTATTACATACCTGTCTGATACAATCCCCAAATCAGATACCAGCACATTCAAACCTCGCTGCTTCTTCTATCTTCCTCTGCACCTGCGATCCCATCTTCTCTGCCATTGCTACTACTCACTAGCTGGCTTGTATCAGAATTCAGTCCCTAACAAATTCGTATCAGAGCGGGCCTTCATCAACAGCAACGAGCGAGACATCGGAGGCACGTCGACGATGAAGGAGGAGATGGGGACATTGAAATTGCAGCTCAAATTCATCTCCGCTCAACTCGAAATCATCGCACAATCCCAAGTTCACAATCAGCTACTCACACAAGATTCGTCAAAGAACACCACTATAAGAATCTCTCTCAGCTTCGATTTTCCTAATTTTTTCTTGAGAAAATCCAATGGAATGGATTCGAAAATGTGAACAATTCTTGGAATTTCATGATTTTTTTTTTATAAAAGAGGACAGGTTGAGATATGCAATTTTGAGTTTGAAACAAGAGGCGAGTCGGTGGTTTTGGAGCAATGTAGGTAATAGATGGCGTGTGATGAAATCAGAAGAGTTTATGGAGGAATTGATTGATCGATTTGGTACTATTGAGTTTGAAGAAATTGATAATTTGGAAGTGGAAGATAGTCAAGAGGGGAGTGATGGGAATGAAGTTTTTGTTACTTTTGGGAAGAGTCGAGATGTTGTAGTTGAAGATAACGTTGGAGAGTTTGTTAAGAAATTAGAAGAAGCAGAAGGTGAGGAGTATGAAGAGAAGCTTAGGGCATTCTCCACTGTTACTGAAGAAAATGAGCAGTTTCTTATGTTTGCTAAGAAGGTTTCAGCGATGAGTTCGCTAAGTGTTTGTGTGAATCGCTAAGTGTTTGTGTGAATGTTTCAAAGGCAACTTCCCGTTATCTTGAGCTCCTGTTGAGTGTTCAATGAAATGTCAAGAATACGGTATTGGAGGCTCTCACGGCTATAGTGGGAAGTGACGATATAGTACTTAACCGATGGCCTCCATCGATTCGAGCTCATGTCAGAATTAATGGAGGAAAATATTGTTTTGGTTGCCAAATTGTGGAAGAAATTGTGGAAATGGAAGATACACCTTATGATCAGAAAAACTTGTGTCATGATGGTATTTCAAGAAAGAAAACATATGAAATAGTTTCAAGATTTACAATGGAGGTCTTGATAACAACATCTGCAGGTCATGCAAGAGATCTTGCTTCTATTGTTGATTCTGGAACTTCCTTTGTTAATGGCATCAGCCAATCTAATCATATGCCTACAAATGGTGGTCCAAATGGAGGTCTTTGTTCAAGCACCCTTTTCCCTATGGCTCTTATGCAGTATAACATGCCAGCAAACATGATGTTCAATCCAGTTTTTCCTACCCAAATTGAAGGAGAAGAAAGGATTTTCCTATTGGAGAATTCTCTACCAACACTCGATGAGAATGTTCAAGGTTTCATAAAGATAGATAATGAAGAAGTAGTAGACATCAAAGCTGCATTAGTGACTATAAAAGAGTTTAAGACACCTGAAATGTCAAAAACTCAAACAGTGGCTTACATTTCATTTCATTTCAGAAACGGACATTGTGGAGAACCACCAAGTCCTTCTTAGTATATCATTTGCACTGCAGATGTCCAGGCAGTTGAGGATGCTTTGTGTTCCAGAGATATGATACTCAAGTTGCTCGAGGATAACATCAAGACTACCCAAGAAAGAATGAAACATTTTAATGATAAAAACAGAACTGATAGGGAGTTTAAGGTGGAAGATATGGTGTTTTTGAAGCTGCAGCCCTACAGAAAATCTTCACTGAAGTGATCTACACCACGGAAGCTTTCTACTAAGTTCTTTGGACCTTACGAGTGCTAGAAAAAATTGGTAAGGTTGCTTATGAGCTTGAATTGCCTATTACCGCTTCTTTACATCCTGTGTTCATGTGTCGAAGCTGAAAAGGTGCTATGGTGATCATGGCCGAAATGTATCTGATGAGATTCCACATTGGTGAGTTAGTCCTTCTGTTATGGAACTTGAACTGATATTAGATAGGAGGGTGTTTAAGAAACAAAATGGAGTGGGCATTCAATTGTTGGTTAAGTGGAGAAATTCTGATCAGGAGAATGCAATCTGGGTGGATATATATGAGCTGCGGATGAAGTTTCCAAAATTTGAACTTGAGATAATTTCAAACTGAGGGGGATGGAGTTGTCAGGGTTCTGGTTAGTCTGCAGGTTCTATGGAGTGATCAGATCTATTGTTAGTTTAATATTTGGGTTGTATCAGAGTATCTAAATTGTGCCTGCAGTGTGCACTATTTTTTCATTGCATTTGTTTTTAGGGCGGGAAATGTATGGGCTGCTGCTATAAGCCCAGTATTAGTTTGACATTATTTGCACGTATTTATTCCTTTGTAATTGCCTATATAAGGCCATCTTTAAAGTGGAATAAATTCAAGATTTGAGTAACTAAAATTTCCTCCAATTTATCTTCTTCTCCTTCCTCAGAAACCCTAGATTCCTCTTCAATGACTGATTTCGCTAGAGCTCAGAATCCAGTCCCTAACAGACAGATACCGAATGGGCTTACACATCTTCGTGGACTATACTTCTTAAATTTGTCTCGAAATCACTTTACTGGAACAATTCCTTTGTAGGATTGGAGCTCCTTGACTAGTCGACAAATAATATTTCTAGCGGACTTCCTCCCAGCATTTCAGCAATCACTAACTTAGAGGTCTTGAACTTGTCGAACAACCACTTGTCCGGGCCAATTCCTTCCGATAATCAGTTTAATTCGTTCGATCCATCTATTTATAGTGGCAACCAAGGGCTCTGTGTGTGGCTTCTACCACACTGCGCGAGTAACACAAGTGTGAATGGATCGTCTAATCCAAATGGTCAACAGTAGGAAGAATATGGAGATGAGTCTGAAATGGAATGGATATATGTTAGCGCCGCACCTGGATCGGTGATCAGCTACTTGGCAGTCATGGGTATCATTGTTGTGAAACAATCAATACGATATGCATACTTCCGCTACATTGACAACTTGTTTGATTGGATCTATGTGAAGATTACAGTGAACATTGCTAGATTGAAAACCACTATCATGAATCTGAAGAATAGTGCAGGTATATCGTACACTAGATAATAAAATTTTCATCGCATGTTAATCATTATCAGATATGTATTATTAGTCTAGAGCTGTTAACTATACAAACAAACTAATCTTGCACTTTCTCTTTATCTTGTAGATTCTTGACTATGAAGCTAACTCGGAAAATATATATGGTTAAGATATACCTTTGCATATAAGAATTTACCCTAGTATGTGTGTTATCGATCCCATTTAATTATGGTTCACCAACAAATTCGAACCTACAATCTCCCTTTTGTTCCATGAATCTACCACAACACATAGTGCTAATAGCAGAACTCACACACCACAAGCAATAGAAACTTTCCAAGAACTGGATTAACCAAGACGACATATGCAAGATCTCACAAGAACACAATCAATATGCAGAGATAACCAATATTTCTTATTTCTCAAGAAATACAAAGATTATAAAGATATTACAACTCTCAATATCTCTCTCTTACCTTGGAAATACTCGGCGCAATCTCTTCTTGAAGTTGAACAATGATAACAGCTCACTAATTCTTTATTCTCTTCCCTTGAGATGGATACAAACCCTAGAGTCTACAGCCATATATATAGCCCTCAAGTAAATCCCAAAAAATAAACACAAATATAGCTTATTGGGCCTTAAACTCGTCAGCCCAAATAACATCCTGCGTCGCTGTCGATTGACCGCACTTTGGATCCGTCGCTGCAGTGTGTCAAGTCCACACCCGATGTATGACTGGTCGATTGCACGGTCGACCGTCCCTTTCTCTGTTGAACCCTGTACACTCGAACTCCTTTCAGCAAGGACCGGTCGACCGCACTCCCAGTTGGTCAACGGCAACCATTCCAGGTTCATTCTTCTACTTGATGTTGTCTTCTCTTACTGTCTTTGTCTTCTCCTCTTCTTCTCCAACTTCAAGTACTTCGTGCCTAAGTGTATTTGAGGCCACAATCCTAATAATCTCCTGCTTTTACCAAATACACAACACTTCAAAGTTATTGTAACCTTCACCTCACATTATCTCTGTCAATCTTCCACATTCATGAAAGACTCAAGTACTCCCTACTCTCATAAGAGCACCTCCGCCACTCCACTACATGGAGTGCACCAACCACCCCTCATTACCTCATGAAGAATGTGCTCTATCAATCGCATAGAGCACGAATACCGGTGCAACAACCCCCCATATCGGATTCCGTATTACAAGACATGGTAGCCTCTCATTCCACCTCTGCACTAGAAGTCTCCGTGGACGGCACATCCACAAAATACACGGACTATTCAACCCCTACAACCCCATTTCAGTTATCCTCATCATCACTTCGGATATCGGTACCAGTGCTCTCTTCCTCACAAGAGCGACTTGAAGCTTTGACTGCCATATCGCAAAGTTCTCTCACCGCAACAACTTCATGCCCTCTAGGATCACTTTCATGACCAGCAGCTCCCACTAAATTAGTAACCTCCCATCCACAATTGAAAGAACTCAGTTGCACTCCACACAACCTACTACTCGATCTCGGTTGAGAGTCAACTACAGAAGAAATGTCCCTCACGTCTCTAAGCAAATATAGCATTCCCTCATGCTTCCCTACTGCAACCACTCTTTAACCTGTAGTTATGCGTCACTCCCTACTACCAACTGTAGTAAGCATACTCTCTTTGTCTAGTCTTCCTATCGAGATAAGATTTTCCTTCAAGTCTGGAACATGCCTCATCACCCACAAGATAAAAACTCTGATCATCATTGGCTTCCATGCGAACAGTACCAACCCCTCGTACAGGACACCTGTGAACATTCTCCACGATCAAATATCCAAAAGAAGCCTCCTTGTAGTCATCAAACACCTCTCTCCTCGAAGTGCAATGAAAAGAAGCTCCCGAATCAATACATTAATCTTGAGTGCCCAACTCCTCCCGAGCTAATAGGCATAACTTTTTAACAAGCCCCACTTCTCTTTTTGGTTTCTCTTGCTTCCTCTTTATATAAGTCATGCAACTGTGCATCATGTGACCCCTCTTGTGACAATTGTAACACCCCGAATTCCAAATACAACTGAATTAGAGATTTCCACAGGATATTTTCGTCTCATTCGGTACAATTTTACAAGGAATTGAAACATTCCATTTTACATCAGAGTTACATGAGATTTTCACTTTACATTTTACAGCGGAAGCATCTAACACAATAATGTACATGTAACGATAGTGGAAGCAATTTACATCATTTAAATAAATGTACATCAACAATGAATAATTTGTAAGCATCAGTTCTCCTTTTACTTTTATTAAGCCATTTATCCTGCATACAAAATTGTGGTCACGTCAGTTTATTCAACCGACGAAAATTATACATGGCCATCCTCTCTATGCCAGAAACAATATAATGATTCTCATTTCTTAACAAATCACAAACTTGTTCACATATCAATTTAAAGGGAAAATCTTAATGATGTCGTGTTGTGATTGTGCACTTAATCCTTAATGCAATTATTATGTTATATGACACTAATGCACACTTGTTCGGATTCTATGCATCCCATACTACATAGGTCCGAGGGCAAGCCCTTAATCGTACTTCATCTTGTAGGGTTCAATCCCTCGTCATGACTTAATCTACTTCTGTAACTACGGTAAGTATCCTAGATATTTTCTGACATACGAACTCATATCTAGGCCCCCTGGAGGGAATCCCAACGCACTGACACATGACTGATCATGCAGGCATCCTGTGGTAATTCAGCTCCTATCATAGACATGACACCACCCGCAGTCGTCAAACACCCCACGAGCGTCGCCACCGGGACGGTACTCTGGAGCAGTATCCATGCCCTATCATGACTCATCATGGGACATCCTGGGATACTCTCTCACCGCCAATCCAATGGCCCTCATACTCAATTTTTCTCTTACTTTCATCACATCTTCACTATGTATTCTAGTCCTTATTTTATTAGAATCATGAACAAAATCAAAGCTCTAGAGTTAGCCTCTCCACTATACCGGACTTAATCATTCATTCAAACATGACCAACCTTGGTCTTTCATTTCAAATTCCATTTCAATTCATTTCTTTTCAATTGCCGGTGGGAGACTGAGCTACTCTTTTGTTTCAATTTCAATTCACATTCACCAGAATTGAGCCTTTCAAACCCAATAGTTCATTTTCATAGTCACCAGTGATTTTCCTTTTCACGTTCATAGCTTCCACATTCATACAAATTTCATAACTTCAAATAAATGATTCACTTCATTTCAGGTATAAATTCATGCAAAGACAAATAGAGCTTACTTACTGTCACAACCAATAATCATTCAACATAAGATTCATAATCTCTACCATAAAACAATTTATAGAATTTCTGCAATGTCAAAAAGTAATCTGGACAGTCGACTTAGAGCTTATCCAGTCGACTTGTTCAGTCGAAGAAAGTTCTTCAATAACCGCTCGAAAGAGTTAACTGCTGCACATGGCCAGTCGGCTGTTCCGCAGCGTTCAAAATCTAAATATCATTTATGGGGTAGTCGATTGTGATTCAAACCAGTCGGTTGTTCTACAGAGTTCAATTATACAACTTTTCAAGTCCAGTACAGTCGACTGTTACGTACATTCGGTTGACTGAACAGGGTTAATTCTTGAATTAAGGGATAATCTCTCCCTTCTGTTCTTCAATTAACACACAGCATTTTATTCAACTACACTATGTTCAATGTCAACATAATCATGTGATTCTTATCTATTTACCATCATCATAACATAGTTTATGATTAAATGTAAATCTCATACAATTAGTATGTTCTTTCCTCCCAATGAGTTGCTAAACATACATTTTTCCTTTACTCACCATTTATCCACGAAGATGAATGCTAACTCCAATTTAACATGCTAGAAAATCAAGTTAACAATTCACATTAAATAGATCGTTTCACGGAATTCCGAACTGTTCATATTTTATTTCATTGTACCAGTCGACTGCTCACATGATCGGTCGACTGTACAGGTCATTTCCAATTCTCTAATTATCATTAGTTCTTTTCATCTATTCACACCTTCCACAATAAGTATAACACAAAGCATTTTAATATACGATCACCATATCAATCCACTTTTCATAAATATGATAACAATCAATATTAGTCCTAGCATGATCTCTATATTAGAAGTCCTGAGAAACATCCACCTTGTTGAAGAGTTTAACGAAATCCCGTAAAGCCTTCTAGTATGATAATGTGACTCGTCCTCCTTGCTCCTTGCCACCGAGAATCCTCTGAAGTGATGACCAGCCTCCAAGGTACTCACTCACAACTCTCTTAAAATATATCTTTCTCTCAAATAAAGTTCTTAGTGTAGAAGACAAATGAGTGAGAGGGGTATTTATACTAAATCTTTGGGTGAGATAGAGGGCTAGGATTGAGTAGATGGTTATGAGATGGAGGGCTAGGATGAGAGTAGGAGTTGTAGTAACTACCCACAACTAGATAACCACCTACACACTAACTCCACTCCTTCCAAAACCGGCCAAGGAAAGGTGCTCATGCACGTGTACGTGCAATGCACGTGCATGCACTAGTCTCCATATAAAAACTTGTACATTATACATCTTTATAAAAATAATCTTTTAAAAGATGTTACCTTACAAGTTGTTATTAAGAGAATTGGCTTAAATTGATTGGCCAAAATATTAGTTTTTACAAAATAAATAAATTAGATTTTTGGGCTTGTGTTTATTTTAGGAAAATGGCTTTTATAAAAATAATTTAAAGAACACATATACATATATATATGCATATACTCATCATCCATAAGGAAAATAATTATAAGATTTCATATTATGAAAATTGCACGTGCACACTACGTGCAAAAATAAATAAATAATTTTCATAAAGGAAAAATCGGGGCATTACAACACTCCCTCCTTAGAATAGTTCCGTACCCGGAACTACAATCAAGAGCGAGGAACAAAAAGCAAGCATAAGAAAATACAAAAATACAAATCAAACAAAAAGCTCAGGATGATCTCTCAACATCCTCTCCTTAGATTCTCAAGTAGACTCTTCAACCAAATGGTTTCTCCAGACTACCTTGACCATCGGTATCGTCTTATTCCTCAAGACTTTCTCTCGACGATCAACAATCTCGACAGGAGACTCGACGTAATTCTGATCCAACTGCAAACCTTCCGACACTTCAGGCAAATGATGACTCGGATCTGGAATATAACCTCTCAGCATAGACACATGAAAGACATTGTGCACCTGAGACAACTCTTCCGGTAACTCAAGCCGGTAAGCAGTTTTCCCGATCCTTTTCAATATCTTGTATGGGCCTATAAATCTCGGGGCTAACTTCCCACTCTTGTCGAAACGGATCACGCCTTTACTGGGCGATACTTTCAGAAAGACAAAGTCACCAACCTCAAACTCAATGTCCCTTCTCCGGTTGTCTGCATAGCTCTTCTGCCTGCGCTGAGCTTCCACCAACCTCTTCCTGATCAGATCAATCTTTTCAGAGGTCTGCTGAACAATCTCAGGTCCAAACATTTGATGCTCCCCAACTTCGAACTAACAAACAGGCGTCCTACACTTCCGGCCATACAAAGCTTCGTACGACGCCATCCCAATGCTAGTCTGAAAACTGTTGTTGTAGGCAAACTCTACCAAAGGTAAATGCCTTTCCCAACTGCCTCTAAAGTCTAGTATACAACACCGACGCATATCCTCAAGAATACGGTTGACTCTCTCAGTCTGCCCATCGGTCTGGGGATGAAAAGCAGTGCTGAAATCTATCTTGGTATCCAAAGCTATTTGAAGACTCCTCAAGAAATGCGAAGTAAACCGCACATCTTGATCGGATACAATCATCAACGGAACGCCATGAAGCCTGACAATCTCACCAACATACAACTCAGCCAACTTGTCCATCGAAGCAGTAAGTTTCATTGCTAAAAAGTGAGCAGACTTGGTTAATCGATCGACTATAACCCAAATCGCATCATTGCCCTTAGAACTCTTGGGTAAACCCGTAATAAAATCCATACTGATGTTATCCCACTTCCATTCCGAAATAGGTAACGGTTGCAATAGACCTCCAGGTTTTTGATTCTCGGCTTTAACTTGTTGACAAACCTTACACTTCGACACAAATTCGGCCACATCCCGCTTCAAACCTGACCACCAGAAATGTTGCTTGATGTCCCTATACATCTTGGTACTCCCAGGATGTACAGACAAAAGAGTAGCATGCGCCTCCTAAAGGATACTCTCTTTTAGGTCTGCATGATCCGGAACACACAGCCTCTCTCCAAACCACCGCACTCCATCCCTGATTTGAAATCCGGGCAACATGCCAGCACCAACCTGCTCCAACACCTTCTGAATCTCTGCATCAGCCTTCTGACTTGCAGTAATCCTTTCGTTCAGTGTCGGTTGAAGTCTCAAATAAGCTAAGGATGCTCCCATGTCATGCAGAACAACTTCAATACCTGCTCGATCCAACTCCTCTACCAGCTGCCACTGAGTCGTAATCAAACTCGCCAGACTGCTCTTGTGGCTAAGTGCATCAGCAACAACATTAGCCTTCCCTGGGTGATACTTGATCTCAGGACGAATGTTCTCAAGTACCTCCAACCATCTCCACTGCTTCAAATTCAGATCCTTCTGCTGATAGATGTACTTCAAGCTTTTGTGGTCCGTGTACATGTTCAGCTTCTCGCCATACACATAATGTCTCCATTGCTTCAGGATAAAGATAATCGCAGCTAACTCCAGGTCATGAGCCGGGTAATTCTTCTCATGCGGTCGTAGTTGCCTAGACCCATACGCGATTACTCTTCCTTCTTGCATTAAGACACAACCAAGCCCACGATGTGAAGTATCGCTATAAACATCATACTCGACACCTGCTCTAGGCAAAGCCAAAATAGTTGCAGTAGTCAGCTTATCCTTCAACTCCTGAAAGCTTGCCTCACATTGCTCAGTCCACTTGAAGTTCACACTCTTCTTGGTCAGACCAGTAAGCGGCACGGCTAACTGAGCATAACCTTGAATGAATCTCCTGTAATATCCAGTCAATCCAAGAAAACTTCTGACTTCATTCACTGTAGTAGGCCTTGTCCAATCTCTCACTGCCTCTATCTTTTGAGGATCAGTTGCCACTCCCTCCTTAGAAAGGATGTGACCTAGGAATGCCACTTCAGATTTCCAGAAATCACACTTGGATAGCTTGGCATACAACTCCTGCTCTTAAAGCTTCCCCAAAACTGCTGCCAAATGCTCAGTGTGCTCCTCCTCCGACTTGGAGTACACGAGAATATCGTCGATAAACACCACGACGAAAGAATCAATGAACGGCCTCAGAACTCTGTTCATCAAATCCATGAAGATTGCAGGTGCATTCGTCACTCCAAATGGCATAACTAAGAATTTGTAATGCCCATGTCGAGTTCTAAACGCAGTTTTGTGCACATCTTCAGCTTTCACTCGAACTTGGTGATATCCTGATCGAAGATTTATTTTGGAGAAAATAGCTGCTCCTTGTAGACGATCGAACAAGTCATCAATTCGGGGAAGAGGATACTTATTCTGAACAGTGACCTTATTCAGCTCTCGGTAATCGATACACATTCTCATCGATCCATCCTTCTTCTTTACCAAAAGCACTGGTGCTCCCCAAGGTGATGCAGTAGGTTGAATAAAGCCTTTCTCCAATAGTTTCTCAATCTGTCGTTTCACCTCATCCTGTTCCACCGGTGCCATCCTATATGGTGCCTTAGAAATGGGTGCACTTCCCGGTTGAACAGTGATGCTGAACTCTACATCACGATGCGGGGGTAACCCAGGAAAATCATCCAAGAACACAGTCGGATAGTCCCGAACCACAGGAATCCCTTGCACTTCCACAGGAATCTCTTCCTTGCGGATAGCTGCCACCAGCCTAGAACACTTCTTCTTCCCTTGGAAAGTGACTTCAGGTCCACCTGGAGCCTTCACTGTTACTGTCTTGGTCTTGCACTCGATGCTTGCACTGTACATCGACATCCAATCAATGCCAATGATAACATCGACTCCCAAGATAGTCAGCTCGATCAGATCAATCCCAAAGATTCGATCACCAATCACGATCTCATAGTCAGCATAGTACCGATCAGTGGTTAGAGTTTCCCCTGATGGAGTAGCAATAGCTAAAATCTTGCCTGGAAAGATCTTCGGTTCAACTCCCAACACTTTAGCAAATTTAGGAGACACAAAAGTATGAGAGGATCCAGTATCGAACAAAACAACATCATCCATTCCATTCAAATAAAGTTCTCCTGTTACATAATACACACCCATTACGTAACAGTTCACTAAATAAGTGGGAAAAGAAAACACATGATCCTCTAAACATCTGCCCTCGTACCCGTGATGATGTGATCAACCTCATCGGCATCAACTTCGGTCAAGGAAAATACTCGCCCCGATTAGTACGGTCTCTTCCCAGTCTGCTGCATTGGCACATTGTGATTGCCAGTCCGTAGTTTGGGGCATTGAGATTTGTAATGTCCCGTCTCACCACAGTTGAAGCAATTTACCGCAGGAGGTCTCACAACATTGTTTCCAGGTCCTCCAACCACGCTAATAGCGTTCGCCCCTGTCGGTTTGAACCTTTGTGCAGATGGTTGTCCCTTGAAATTTCCAGAATTTGCGGGCCTCTTTCCAGACTGCCAATTGTTCCTCCGATTCTGAACAACATGAAAATGCTCCATGTTTGCTTTTGTGGCTGCTGCTCGCTTGACCAATTTGTCAAACCTCCTGATACCAAGAGGTATCATCTGGGACCTCAAGCTCGACCTCAATCCATGCTCGAACTTACGAGCCTTCTTCGCCTCATCCATGACTAATTCAGGAGCATACCTTGAGAGCTGAGTAAACTTGGTCTCGTACTCTCTAACTGACATGCCACCTTACTGTAGTGACAGAAACTCCATATCCTTCTTCTGCTAGACATCGGAGGGAAAATAGTGACTGCGGAATTCTTCCAAAAATTCCCCCCAGCCAAGAACTATGCCTCCCATTGTCCGCTTCATGACTGCCACCAAACAGCCGCATCCTTCTCAAGCTGCAGAGTCGCCAACTTCACCTTGCTGCCCTCAGGGGTCTCCAGCACTTCGAAGATGGTCTCTACCTGACGAATCTAGTTGTCAGCCGCATCAGGGTCTGACTTCCCTTCGAATACAGGTGGTTTCATCCGTTTGAACGATTCCACGAGTTTGATCGCTTCGGGCACCGGATTCGCAGGTACCCTTCCTTGGTTCTGATTCATAGCCACGGCATTGAGTGTCTGATAGACCCTCGCAAGTTCCGTTTCCAGATCCAGACCTTCACCGTTTCTAGCTCCTCTTCTAGCCATATTCTGATGCAAAAGATCCATTAAATTCGAAGTATAGGACATGAATTTTAAATCAATTTTGCATTTCATTGAATTCCAAACTTTATACATTCGAATTGAAAACATTTCTTGACATCAGAATAAAAACAGTAGAAGCCATAACAGTCTAACTCCTACGGTTCCTCTTCGCTTCACGAAGTTCTCCCCGTAGTTCATCAACTTCTTCCTTCAGCACATCGGTCAGATTCTTCCTCTTCTCGAGTTCCCATACACGATGACTGAGAACTGAAAAGTCATCCTTGCGCTTGGCCAACTGAGCTTCCAATAACCCAACTCTCTCCCGCAGTGATTCAACCTGCCTCTGAAGAGATGCAACAAGACTATTTGAAACTGGTCCCTCTTCTTCATCAGAAGAAGAATCATCAGACGAGTCTGGAGGTGGGATAATCTCTCGAGACTCAGGCCATTCCTTTTCGTCAGAATCTGCTTGCCCAGGATGGTACTCTTCTTCGGGATTTGCTTGTCCAGGATAGTACTCTTCCTCAATGATATGCCAATTGTCGTCACCAGCAGGGTCGAAGTGATCAGCCATCTTTAGAAATAGAGAGAAAGAAACATAAATCATAGAGCAACACAAATATAAGTCACTTACATTTAAATCTCTAGATTCAAACACACACTCTAATGTCCACTTCTAGGATGTCGTTCCTTATAAATTTGTACCAGTGTGAAACATAGCTTTGATACCACCTCTGTAACACCCCGAATTCCAAATACAACTGAATTAGAGATTTCCACAGGATATTTTCGTCTCATTCGGTACAATTTTACAAGGAATTGAAACTTTCCATTTTACATCAGAGTTACATGAGATTTTCACTTTACATTTTACAGCGGAAGCATCTAACACAATAATGTACATGTAACGACAGTGGAAGCAATTTACATCATTTAAATAAATGTACATCAACAATGAATAATTTGTAAGCATCAGTTCTCCTTTTACTTTTATTAAGCCATTTATCCTGCATACAAAATTGTGGGCACGTCAGTTTATTCAACCGACGAAAATTATACATGGCCATCCTCTCTATGCCAGAAACAATATAATGATTCTCATTTCTTAACAAATCACAAACTTGTTCACATATCAATTTAAAGGGAAAATCTTAATGATGTCGTGTTGTGATTGTGCACTTAATCCTTAATGCAATTATTATGTTATATGACACTAATGCACACTTGTTCGGATTCTATGCGTCCCATACTACATAGGTCCGAGGGCAAGCCCTTAATCGTACTTCATCTTGTAGGGTTCAATCTCTCGTCATGACTTAATCTACTTCTGTAACTACGGTAAGTATCCTAGATGTTTTCTGACATACGAACTCATATCTAGGCCCCATGGAGGGAATCCCAACGCTTTGACACATGACTCATCATGCAGGCATCCTGTGGTAATTCAGCTCCTACCATAGACATGACACCACCCGCAGTCGTCAAACACCCCACGAGCATCGCCACCGGGACGGTACTCTGGAGCAGTATCCACGCCCTATCATGACTCATCATGGGACATCCTGGGATACTCTTTCGCCGCCAATCCAATGTCCCTCATACTCAATGTTTTTCTCTTACTTTCATCACATCTTCACTATGTATTCTAGTCCTTATTTTATTAGAATCATGAACAAAATCAAAGCTCTAGAGTTAGCCTCTCCACTATACCGGACTTAATCATTCATTCAAACATGACCAACCTTGGTCTTTCATTTCAAATTCCATTTCAATTCATTTCTTTTCAATTGCCGGTGGGAGACTTAGCTACTCTTTTGTTTCAATTTCAATTCACATTCACCAGAATTGAGCCTTTCAAACCCAATAGTTCATTTTCATAGTCACTAGTGATTTTCCTTTTCATGTTCATAGCTTCCACATTCATACAAATTTCATAACTTCAAATAAATGATTCACTTCATTTCAGGTATAAATTCATGCAAAGACAAATAGAGCTTACTTACTGTCACAACCAATAATCATTCAACATAAGATTCATAATCTCTACCATAAAACAATTTATAGAATTTTTGCAATGTCAAAAAGTAATCTGGACAGTCGACTTAGAGCTTATCCAGTCGACTTGCTCAGTCGAAGAAAGTTCTTCAATAACCGCTCGGAAGAGTTGACTGCTGCACATGGCCAGTCGGCTGTTCCGCAGCGTTCAAAATCTAAATATCATTTATGGGGCAGTCGACTGTGATTCAAACCAGTCGGTTGTTCTACAGAGTTCAATTATACAACTTTTCAAGTCCAGTACAGTCGACTGTTACGTACATTCGGTCGACTGAACAGGGTTAATTCTTGAATTAAGGGATCATCTCTCCCTTCTGTTCTTCAATTAACACACAGCATTTTATTCAACTACACTATGTTCAAAGTCAACATAAACATGTGATTCTTATCTATTTACCATCATAACATAGTTTATGATTAAATGTAAATCTCATACAATTAGTATGTTCTTTCCTCCCAATGAGTTGCTAAACATACCTTTTTCCTTTACTCACCATTTATCCACGAAGATGAATGCTAACTCCAATTTAACATGCTAGAAAATCAAGTTAACAATTCACATTAAATAGATCGTTTCATGGAATTCCGAACTGTTCATATTTTATTTCATTGTACCAGTCGACTGCTCACATGATCGGTCGACTGTACAGGTCATTTCCAATTCTCTAATTATCATTAGTTCTTTTCATCTATTCACACCTTCCACAATAAGTATAACACAAAGCATTTTAATATACGATCACCATATCAATCCACTTTTCACAAATATGATAACAATCAATATTAGTCCTAGCATGATCTCTATATTAGAAGTCCTGAGAAACATCCACCTTGTTGAAGAGTTTAACGAAATCCCGTAAAGCCTTCTAGTGTGATAATGTGACTCGTCCTCCTTGCTCCTTGCCACCGAGAATCCTCTGAAGTGATGACCGGCCTCCAAGGTACTCACTCACAACTCTCTTAAAATATATCTTTCTCTCAAATAAAGTTCTTAGTGTAGAAGACAAATGAGTGAGAGGGGTATTTATACTAAATCTTTGGGTGAGATAAAGGGCTAGGATTGAGTAGATGGTTATGAGATGGAGGGCTAGGATGAGAGTAGGAGTTGTAGTAACTACCCACAACTAGGTAACCACCTACACACTAACTCCACTCCTTCCAAAACCGGCCAAGGAAAGGTGCTCATGCACGTGTACGTGCAATGCACGTGCATGCACTAGTCTCCATATAAAAACTTGTACATTATACATCTTTATAAAAACAATCTTTTAAAAGATGTTACCTTACAAGTTGTTATTAGGAGAATGGGCTTAAATTGATGGGCCAAAATATTAGTTTTTACAAAAATAAATAAATTAGATTTTTGGGCTTGTGTTTATTTTAGGAAAAGGGCTTTTATAAAAATAATTTAAAGAACACATATACATATATATATGCATATACTCATCATCCATAAGGAAAATAATTATAAGATTTTATATTACGAAAATTGCACGTGCACACTACGTGCAAAAATAAATAAATAATTTTCATAAATGAAAATCGGGGCATTACAACAATACCAACAGTCATGTCTATTTCCTTCATCGCTGTCATTAGACCCACCCTCAGATGAATTACTTTGATCCTTTCTTCTTCGACTGTTCTTAGAACTCCCACTTCTCTTCTTAACTAACATTGCAGAATGACTAAAAGATGATGATGGAAATTGCCCGTTTCTCACCCTTCTCACCTTCTCGTTCAGAATGCTACTCACCACATCCTGTAGAGTCGTCGAATTTGTCATAGTGCTTGTAATAGTCTGTTCCACCGTATCATAACTATCGGGCAAAGTATATAGTAGTAACAATGACTGTCCCCTCTCTAAAACCTGTAGCTTCAATCTGGTTGTAAACCATACAGTAGTTGTTCACATATTCTGCTACCGAACCCCTTTCCCTCAACTTCATATTAACCAATTTCTTGAAGTGAAGAATTTGATTAGATGCTGACGGTTTCTCATACATATCTGTGAGAACCTCCATAGTCTCCTTTGTGGTCTTGGCCTTCGAGATATGAAATAATGCCTTCATACTCAGTCCCAACTGAAGCTTCTCTAGTGCCTTTTGATCCAAATGATTCCACTCTGTTAAGATCTTCGCATCCTTGTCTCCACCTTCCGACTTCTCATCAAACAACGAACCATCTAGATCTTTCTAACGAAGATATGCTATCATCTGAATCTTCCACATCACAAAGTCACTCCCATCGAATCTATCAATCTTCGACTTGCTATCGAACATCTCGAACCTAGTGCTCTGATACCACTTGTTGCAGATTCTACCACAACTCGTAGTGCTAATATCGGAACTCACACACCAAAAGCAATAGAAACTTCCCAAGAAGTGGATGAACCAAGAACAAGCCACCACAATATATGCAAGATCTCACAAGATTACAATCAATATGCATTGATAACCAATACTTCTTATTCCTCAAGAAATACAAAGATTACAAAGATTACAACCCTCAATCTCTCTCTTTCACCTTTGAAACACTCGGCACAATCCCCTCTTGAAGTTGAACAATGATAACGGCTCACCAATTCTCTCGTCTCTTCTTTTGAGTGGATACAAAACCTAGAATCTACAGCCATATCTATAATCCTCAAGTAAACCCTAAAAGATAAACACAAATACAACTTATTGGGCCTTAAAATCGTCAGCCCAAATAACAGCCCATGTCGCGATCAGTCGATCGCACTTTTGATCGGTCAACTACAACGTGTCAAGTCCACACTCGATGTATGACCGGTCGACTGCACGGTCGACCGTCCCCTTCTTTGTTGAACCCTGTACACTCGAAGAACTCCTTTCAGCCAGGACTGGTCAACCGCACTCCCAGTTGGTCGACCGCAACCCCTCCAGTTTCATTTTTCTACTTACTGCCGTCTTCCCTTATTGTCTTCGTCTTCTTCTCTTCTTCTCCAACTTCAGGCACTCCATACCTAAGTGTATCTAAGGCCACAATCCTAACACATTCATCTGCTTGTTTATATATATATATATATATATATATATATATATATATATATATATATATATATATATATATATATATATATATATATATATATATATATATATATATACATATTTACACTTTTCTTTTAATATATTTGATGCAAGTTGTATTATTTCTAATATTAATAGGAGGAGTGGAGATCATCAACTACTAATGAGTTTGGTGATTCAGAGAACTATTCATGAGTGGAGGCAGCTATGTTGTAAATTTTCTTTTGAAGAAAAAACAACCAAAGTATCCCTAAGAGCATCCACTATCGTTCGTGCTATATTTTAACAAAATGCAAATTTGCTTTTAGCACAGAATCTCTTCCGCCACTATCGTAAGAGCTATAATTTGCAAAAAAAAATAGTAAAATATATAGACGGAAGAAGATCCTCTGTCTGCTCTCTTTATTATAATTCTGTTTGAAAAAAAACCCAGTCGGAAGAAGATCTTCCGTCTGGGTTTTTAATTTTTTTAAAATTTTTTAAAAAAACCTCAGCCGGAAGTTCAACTTCCGTTTGGGATTTTTTTGATTTTTTTGTTTTTTTTTGTCTTTTAGGAAAAGGACAAAAAAAAAAGAAAAGGACGAAAAAAAAAGAAAAATGAAAGGGACAGAAGTTCATCTTCCGTCTCTTTCAATTTTATTTATTTTTTTAAAAAAAAATTTACGAAGACGGAGGAACATCTTCCGTTTGATTAATTTTTTTTGTAAAAAAATAACCAATTCGTTAGACGGAAGATCTTCTTCCGTCTATAAAATTTTGACCGGTCAAATTCTATAGATTGAAGATATTCTTCCGTCTATTCAAATTTTTTATTCTAAAGAATTCAAAATTTTTAATAGACGGAGGATCATTTACCGTCTTCTATATTTTCCAAATGCTATTCTACTCTGCTATATATGGCCGACTCCTATTCATGACTCTGCTATAAACTAGGTTTATAGCAGATGATAGTGGCGTGAAATTTCTCAAAATTTCCATTTTTTAAATAAATAGCAAACGATAGACGATAGTGGATGCTCTAAGAGAATCCACAGTCGTTTGCTATATTTGTCATTTTCTCATATTTTGAGAATTGAGCGCCTGCAGTCGTTTGCTATTTTGCCATATTTTGGCAAAATCGCTAGAGTCGCTTCTCAAATATGAGAAATGAAATAGCGATTCTCATATTATAGAGGACGGAACATGTTGTCTCGTCCCTATTTTTTTATTTTTTTAATGGGTTCGGACGAAACATGTTGTTTCGTCTGACCTGTTTTTTTTTAAAAGATCAAACGGTACAACATGTACCATTTGTTGTACCGTCTGAACAAAAAAAATAAAATAAATAAATAAATAAATCGGAAAATCATCAAACAAGACATGTTGTCCCATTTGAAGCCAAAATAGGCTTGGACGGGACAACATGTCCCGTCCAACTGTTTTGGGGAATTAGGTTTAGGTTAATTATTAGGTTAGTTAATTAAGTAGGTAGGTAGTATATATTTTAATATTTAATTTATTTAATTAATCTATTTTAATACTTAATCATTAGTTAATTAAGCGTTTTAAAAAAACGGACGAAACAACATGTTTCGTCCGACTTCTTTTTTTAATATTTCTTTCTCATATTATAGCAAATCACGACTGCAACAAATTGCGTCGTTTTCTATATGCTATTTTTCCATATTCTCAAATATGAGAAACACGACTGTAGATGTTCTAATAATTTTGAAATGCATATTTTGTTTTCTGTACTCATTTTTTATTTTTTTGTTTATCACAATTGTACTTGTTTCTTAAATACAAAACAGTTGTTCTTGTTTTGATTGTCACGTTGTATATGTTCTTAGCTGGAGAAAGTATCCAGTACCCGCTGGGTACCACGTCAACATAGTGATGTGGTACCCACAGGCAATCGCAAACTGACATGTGTCAATAATCAAGAAAACAATTTCTTTGCTGTACTGACCCACTTTTTGAAAATATTTGGCGCTCTGACCCACTTCAGAAAATAATTAGCGATTTGACCCAGTTTTGGACACATCAGCAAAAAACATTATTGAGAACAACGACATAGGTTATTTACATGCTGTTTTTTCCAATAATGAAATCTATTTAAAAAAAAAAACTCCCATGCCGTTTTTTGGAGTAACGACATAGGTTATTTTTATTTGAAGAAGCATATAGTCTCAATTGTGAGAAAAAATTGCAAAACTGAAAATCCTATAACAGATGTCGTTCTTTCCAAAAACGACATTCTCATAACTGATGACGTTATTTTGAATAATTTTGAATAACGACATCAGTTATTAGTTTCTTTGCGTATAAACAGTGGCCCCCTCTTCTCCTTCCCCTTTCTCAATCGATCTGCTCTCTCTCTCTCACCCCCGAAGCCCACAAACCCTAGATCCCTAAAACCAAATATCCCAAGTATTGGAGTGCTCTCAAAATTCATAAATCCTACCTCCTCACTCTCACTCTCATCTCATTCCTCATCCACGACGTATTTTCAAGCTATCCAAGATACGGTCTAATTTGAAGGTATTATTATAACCATATGTTTGATATGTATTCATAGGTTATGCTTATGAGTATTTAATGACTTGAATATGTTTGAATCTTTATGTTTAGGTATGGCATATGATATTCCTATTTGGTTATATTTTGGGGGTGAAATAATTAGAGATCCGAAGATTGGATATTGTTATAGCGATGTTAAACCGGTCATTATTTGGGCTCCCCGCAACTTTATATACTCACAACTAATAGATAAAATATATGAAGTCACTAATTGGGATAGAGGTGAAATGAGTGTCAAAATCAAAGCCCGTTATGCTACTGGTAAAGGGGAAGGACAATATTTCATAGTGGTTCCCGTAGATAATGATAATTCTCTGAGGTCCATGATTGGTAGGACACTTGACCTAAATTGTAGTTTGAATGCATTGGAGTTATATATTGACCAAATGAGTATTCCAAATATTAGGCCAGTTGTTATTGAAAGTCCAAGGCGCACCCCGAGTTTGAAACCATTTGCCGAGTCACGTGCAAGAATACCAGATACAGAAGAAGACTTATTACCACTGAATATGAGCAGGTACATCCGTTGACCTTGACACAAAATATTGTCCGCACCGACATGGTAATGCAAGACTTTGACAATACCGTTGTAAATAACGATTTGCTAGAAGAGGAAGAAGATGAGGATCACTGTCTTGAAGTTAATGAGGAGGAGGATGCCGATGAAGCTCCGGTTAATGATGTCAACGTTGATGTGTCGGTTAACAATGTGGTGTTGCCAAATCAGTCCATCAGGGCAACTGTACATGAGGTTCAATCGAGTGAATGGATGTCTCGTGCGACCATACATGAACATGCACAGTCTTTCGTCAACCCTTCCAACACGGATGAACTCTACATAGGTCAAAGATTTCCAACTAAAGATTCTATACAACATCAAGTGAAGATGTACTCCGCGAAGAACCATCGAGAATTCGAGACAATAAAATCGATCCCCGATTTATACTATGTCAAATGCAGATACGCACCCATCAACCATTCATCCGAGGACATCGCAGAAAATCCAGCACTTCTAAATGTAGTGGGTTGTCCTTGGCAATTGCGTGCAATTGTTCCAAAAGGCCGTACTTGTTTCGTGGTAAAGAAGCTTGAAGGTCCGCACACATGTATGAATCCTATATTGAATCAAGATCACAGGAATATTGATTCTATGATTGTATCGACGGTCATATTGAATGTTGTGAAGGCACAACTAGGAATAATACCAAGAGCCATAATTGAGATAGTCAAGCTTCAGTTCAATTACACAATTTCATACTGGAAAGCTTGGAAGGCAAAACATAAAGAAATTAAGCATTTATATGGTTCCTTCGAAAAAGCTTATACTAAATTGCCCTATCTTCTCAATGCAATTCAAGTATCAAATCTAGGGACGACCGTACATTGGGCCAAGATTGTGTCCGATCCGGCCAGAGAAACTTTTAAGGGGATTTTTGGCTATTTGGGCCTTCCATCGAGGGGTTTTAGGCATGCAAACCAGTTATAAATGTAGATGGGACTCATTTGTATGGAAAATACAAAGGTTGTTTGTTGATTGCTGTTTCACCGAATGCAAACGGTAGGTTGTTTCCATTTGCATTTGCAATAGTTGATGGAGAGAGCATAGAAACGTGGACATGGTTCATGAACTGCATTCGGTGCTTTGTCACAGATCATGCAGTTCTATGTGTTATTTCTGATCGTCATGCAGGCATTTTATCAGCTATGGAAAATGTGTTCGGAACATGGAAGGAACCACTTGCATATCATCGTTATTGTATGCGGCATTTTTCTAGTAATTTTCATAAAAAAATTGGTTGCAAGTTTATGATAAACAAGCTGAAGGTGATCGCGTGTCAAAATCAGTTGAAGAAGTTTGAGGAAAAGATGGCACGGCTTGAAACAGCTAATGTTGATGGGGCTAATTGGTTGAAGGATAAATCGATTGAGAAGTGGGCGCTTTCCACCGATGGAGGTTGTAGATATGGTATAATGACAACAAATTTATCGGAAGTTTTCAATTCGGTTTTAAAAGGTGTGCGTAGCTTGCTCGTCACAGCAATTGTGGAAATGATTTTTTTCAGTCTAAACATGTACTTCAATAACTGTCCAGAAGCGGCGCAGACCCTAACCATGGAAGGGAAATTATGGGCACCACATGTTCAGGAGATTATTGATTTACGCCGTGAGAAATCCAATTTGCATGAAGCAATAATGTTTAATAACCGACCTTATAATTTTGGGGTTAAAACGGGCATTAGAATGGATAATAGACATCAAAATGGTGGACATTGACACACATTTGACCTCGGGAGGCATAATGTACTTGTGGAAAATTCCAACTCTATCACATTCCATGTTCTCATGTATTGGCCGCTTGTGCCTCCCGTGCAATTGATTATCAACCTTACATTGATGTCTTTTATTCTACAAGTTCATTAGCACTAATGTGGGCACCAACTTTTAATCCTATTCTAGACGAATCTTATTGGCCGACACAAAGTGGATCGATACTCATAGCTGATGCGAGTCTATGTCGGTTGAAAGGTCGACCTAGGAGTACTCGTATTCGCAATGATATGGATGCTCGAGAGGGTGGGAGCACCAGCAAAATTTATTCCAAATGCGGATTAAGTGGACACAATAGGCGTAGATGTAAGAATGTACCCAATGTGGGCACATCCCAAACTACCGATATTTGAAGTTGTATCCCAATGTTGGCCTTATATTGTAAGATATAAATGTGTTCGTATCTTATCATAAAATACGTAATTCTCATTTTTGTAAAATGTATCCGTAAGTTATTACGAATTAGAGAATTTGAATTTGATGAACATTTGATGTAATATATGGTAATGTCATTAGTTGAGTTTGAGATATATGATTGTGATGATCATTTATTGAATGACTGTGCATGTTTTGAATGGCTGTACATTTGTTGAATGGCTGTGCATGTTTTGGGTGGTTGTACATTTGTTAAATGGCTGTGCATGTTTTGGGTGCAAATTTTAAGTAACAGATGTCGTTATTTACAATAACGGCATCTGTTACCTGTAACGTTGTTAGCAACGACGGCATCACTTCAAAACGTGCACAACTAGTTTGAAATTATTCAGAATAAAAGATGCAACTGTTGCCGTTATTCAAAATAACGACGTCTTTAAGTGATGTCGTTATTCAGAGAAACGACTGTGAAGGAAGATGGTTTTGGCAGAGATTCATTTCCTTCGAAATAAAAGACACAATTGATGTCATTTTCGAGAATAACGACATCCTTAGGAGATGCCGTTATTCAGAGAAACGACTGTGAAGGCAGATGGTTTTGGCAGAGTTTCATTTCCTTCAAAATAAAGGACATAACTGATGCCGTTTTCTATAATAACGACATCAGTTCCATTGGTGTCGTTTTTCTGAAAAACAGCATCAAGTAAGAATATAATACAGACCAAGTTGTACATGTTTTATACTGATGCCGTCGTTGCTAATAACGTTACAGGTAACAGCATCTGTTACTTATAATTTGCACCCAAAACATGCATAGCCATTTACACAACTAATTTTCATTGTTTTCAGACTTCAATTTAAAAATGAACAACAAATGCAATTATGAACCCCAGATAATATATATAACAAAATAATACAACAACCGCATTGCATCAATTGTTTTCAGTTTGCATCAAATGTTAAAAGCCCAAAAATGTTGGATATCAAGTACTTCATAACATAACAACATTCAAAGCTTAGAAAATTACACATTTCAACATTCAACTTAACTAGGCGTATAGTGTTGCGGCTTCCTCCTCTTCTGAGTTGAGACTTTCATCCTATGTTCTGCAATTTCTTGTGTCGCAGGGACACTGGGCTCGACATCTTCTTCATGCCCCGCTTGTACTTCTTCAATCTTTTGTGATGCTAATTAAGAACCCGAAGCAGGAAAACGGACACTCTTCCGTCGTGGCACTTGTGAAAGAGAAGATCCCGAATGTGTAGATGACTGAGGTGGAGATTGAGCTTGTCTTTGTGGTGGTGTGGAAGGTTGAACTTGTCTTGTTGGTGGTGGTGGAGGTTGAGCTCGGCTAACACTTAGTCGGGGCGGTTGAGTGGGAAGTTCGGATATGGTAAAAGAGCAGCGAAGCGCGGACCGTCTCCAACCTCTTCAAGTGAGGTACGACATGGATGGAAGGTTTCTCTCGCTAACTCCTTACAAGTCTTCGAAGCGTTGTTCTTCAACACACGAGCACATTTCCGTGCAATATCCCATGTGTTGTCAATCTACAATACCAACAAAATAAATTAGTAGTAAACCAAACTTTTTTAAACAAATAAAGGCAAAACGTGTACAAAAAAAATTAAATTCATATTTGTTAATAATAACAAAAATTTACCATTAGTTGGTACGAGGACGCTTTGGGTTGATACATAGGTTGCGACATGGAATGTGTCGGTGGTGGTTCTACTTGGTGCCTAGGTATCGGCATTTGGATGCCCATGGGGATATCCGATCTTGGAGCAATATACAACCGTGTAATACGACGGTACCATGCCATGTAAGCTATTTGCAACGACATGTCGTACGATGCAATCCCTTCTACCTCCAAATCGTATTTCCTCTCATTCCAGCATGCTACATGAGAGCGGTGGTGATCGGCCCAATCCATACTTGGCAATGACCTTGACCGGTAATATTGTGAAGTCTTCGATCGTACATTGTCTTTTCTGAGATGGGCTGTTGTGCATTGAATTGTCGGAGGACTCGGTCGGCATAATAGAACTCCACGACTGAGAAATTTCCAATTGGAGCTCATGTCAACCAAATTTGATTATTGGCCGTGCATAGTGGTGGTAAACGTTGTAGCCTTTCGGCCGTGTACGGTGTCCAATTGACGTACTCTTCCCTAAGCCGATCGAGTTCATCCCTATAATACGTCAACACACTACGTGGGTTACCTCTCCATGTGAGTTTACTCGTCCAATACACACCTAAAGGAGCCCTCAACACTGGATTCTCATGACGCACACTCCAATTATTTGAAAGAACAGTTACTCGGGGCTGGCCAAGGTGTATTCATTTCCACCATATTTACAATAACTCCATCGGCCCCGTCATTTGTATCGACCCCATTGAACAATTACACATGCTACGGTAAATAGAGGCCAAAGTCGTACTTCTCCAACTATATTGCCTGGCTCTATGTATCTCGGTAATCAAGGAAAGATACATTAAATGGACTACATCACCGGAAGAATTAGGAAAGAGAATACCTCCGACCATCGACAAAAGATAAGGGCGTGTGTAACATTGAATGTCGAAGTCGGTCGGTTTGTCTCCCAAACTATTATTGAACTCTGTAAAGAGCCATGAACTTCGGATTGATTCCCCGACGAATACACATCTATCATCCTCTTCAACCTCCTTCCCAAGATAATCTCTAACCAACATCACTTTATTGAAAAGCGGGTTTCCGGTGACCGCCACCCCATCGATTGGAAGACCCGATATGACGGCTACATCTTGTAGCGTAACCGTCATCTCACCAAAGGGTAGGTGGAACGTGTGTGTCTCCGGCCTCTATCGCTCCACAAGAGCGGTAAGTAATGAATGATCGCATTTCACTTTGGCCAACATGGACATTTCATAGAACCCGCAATTTACTAAATAGTTTTGTATTCGAGGGTGCGTCGGCAATATGGTCTGCATTCGGAAACTCATTTTCTTGATATCTCCATTCCACACCATCTGAGACCTATGATCTTCTTGCAAATAGAGTACGAACGGGTCTAAAGGACCCGGATTTCCTTGTTGTGCGTGCGAAGATGAAGCACCCACATTATGGGAAGAAGATGGTTGTGTAGGATCCATTTATCTGTGAACATAAAAAATAATGTGTCAGGAACAATATTAATAAACGATGATGTATGGAGATAATCAAATTTGTAAGCCATGTTTCTTCAACAGAATTAATAATCGATGTTTGAAGATAACAACAACTTCTCAATACTCGTATCGAATTACTACTCATAACAATCACCACCACAACATCTTCACACACTACATATCTATGTATATAATCAAATCTCATATCAATATCCATTCATACATACCGAACTATGAATAAAATGATTAGAAATATAGCAATTCTAATGTATGACCATTTATCAATGTCTAATATACAACATTGTCATTTTTAGATTACATCATCGACGACAATCCTTAGATACCAATATAGCTCATCCACATCTCACATAGATGAATCTCATTTCACATATCGAATACTTAGATGAATCTAATCTACATCTATTATACTATACTACCAATATAGCTCTCATTCATCAAAATGAATATTTCACACATCATCAACAATAATCCTTAAGTACATTTCACATATCTACTACTTAGATGAATCTAATCTACATTTCTTGTACTATGCTACCAATATATATAGCTCTCATTCATCAAAATGAATATTTTCAAATAAATTTAGGGATTTAGAATACTTACCACAATTTCGGATTTTGAAAGAGTTGTAAAGGAAATGAGGGATTCACAATTAGGGTTTATGTATGAGTATTTAATTGTTTTGTTGGGGAAGTTTGAGAGCACTCCAATGCATGGGATTTTTGGTTTTGGGGATCTAGGGTTTGTGGTTTTTGGGAGTGAAGAGAAAGAAAGGAGATCGATTGAGAAAGGGGAAGGAGAAGAGGGGGTCACTGTTTATATGCAAAGAAACTAATAACTGATGTCGTTATTCAAAATAACGACATCAGTTATGAGAATGCCATTTTTGGAAAGAACGGCATATGTTATAGGATTTTCAAACTTGCAATTTTTTCTCACAATTGAGACTATATGCTTCTTCAAATAAAAATAATGTATGCCGTTACTTCAAAATATGGCATGGGATTTTTTTTATAATAGATGCCGTTATTGGGAAAAACGACATGTAAATAACTTATGCTGTAAATAACTTATGCCGTTGTTCCCAATAACGTTTTTGCTGACATATATAAAATTGGGTCAGATCGCTAATTGTTTTCGGAAGTGAGTCAGAGTGCCAAATATTTTCAAAAAGTTGGTCTGTACAGCAAAAAGTTCCAAAAAAAACTAACTTCTTCTTATTGTGGGGTGACGGTGGGCAAGCTAGTTCAATGTTTGGGCTCAATCTGGACTTATTTAGGTTAGACTGGGTAGGTGTATGAGGTCTCTCTCTTGTCAGTGAGCTTGGAGGTGACGTTGGCTTTACCGTTAGGGTGACGGCAGTTGCAGTTACAGTTGGAGGTGATAGTGAATGATGGACAAGCTTGGTGATGAGAGAAAGAGTTCCATTTTGGCCTATTCAGATTGGATTCGGGTGGGTGCTGGGGTTTCTCTCGTGCCAGTGGGTTTGAAGGTGGTATTCATGTTACCGTTGGGGGCGACGGCAAGTGGCAGTTGCGATTGTGGGTAACAGTATGTCACGCCCCACTTTTCAAAAATACGGAATACGAGCACATAATATTGGCCCAGCGAATGACTAACATCATCCATAAGCTATTTATCCGATTAACTCAATAATATATTCAATACAGAACAAATGCGCAGGCAATTATAATAATCTCATGAACAATAATACTTTGAATGAAATAATAAAAATATCCAAATACAATAATAATCCAACATCTGAAAACAATAATAAAATCCGGGACATAAGCTCAATACAATAATAAATCCCAATACAGTAATAAGTCTCGAACACAATAGAAATAAGTCTTAATTCAATAGTTCAATGCAATAACATTTAATTATAAAGCAGTAGTCCTTTAAAAAGTTTGCTCTCCAATCCCAGCAGCCAAATCTCCTTCATTACCTGTATACACTTTATCTAAAAAGAGAAGAAAAATTATTCTTAGAGCAAGTCATCGACAGCAAGTAGAGAAAGCAAGGAACAATAGAATAACGATATAACAATGAATCAATGGATCAATCGGAATTAATAATACGGGACAATAACAATAATCGATATGATGACAATCAGTATAATGATTATAAACAATGATGCATTATTTGGTAACGGTAATCAATGATCAATAACGGTAACACTTAGGCAATATTCGATATCAATAGAAACAATGAGAAACAATATGCAATATCGGTGATGTGTCAATTCTTAAGTCTATTAGTCATTTTAATCCTAACTAATGCATTTCCTACTGCTTCCCATTCCACAGGTTCGATGCATATAATCAATTTCGTTTAGACTTAAGTGGTGTACTCGGTAGATCATGTACTTGGCAATGGTAAACACTATTCACCTTTCGGTGTACGACACGGTCATCGGCAACGATACGGTACACGATAGACTAAGTTACCGTCGTAACCACAATCACACGATAAAACAATAACTAGAACATTATTTAGGGAAACACGGGCCCTCCTCCAAGTATAGTCTCTACTTTGTTCACTACTCAAATCACCCTTTAAACCCCGGCTTGTTAATTATTTATCAATGCAACAATACAATATGCAATCAATTGACATTTCGATGAACGATAGTATCAATAGGGAAACAATAGAATGGTAACATGAAGTAGGAAAATTAGGATGGTGACAATAACTCATTAGGATCATGTAATGCATCAAACATACATTAATTCATGTAATATTACGATATAGGAATAATTAATCTATTAAAATCTGAAAAGTGAAATTCTGGACAGTAAAAGTAGTTTGTACAAAAATACAGTTTTCCGCTGTTTCAGAACTCAAAAACTGAATCCATAAAAAATTCTAGAAACTATACTTCCACACGGTTCCAACGCATATTTAAAGTTCAAAATCCGACAACAGTGGCTAGGTCAATCACATTGTTCTTTACAGATTTCATGTTCAGGCAAAATTTCGACATTATGTTATTTTATTTTTAGAATCAGCAAAAACTCAGTAATAAATTCATTAAAAATATTTTCTAGATTCTTAAACATGTTAAGAAACAATATGGAAATTATCAGAGCAAAAATTTTATTATTTGATTAGACTTTTCACTGTTTAAACATGAAATGTACAATAATCTGAGAATCTGAAATTAAAAATATAGCTTTAGTAAAATGGGCATAACTTTTTCTACACAGCTCGGAATTTAGAAATTCAAGATGTTCTAGAAACTAGAAAGATAAGGCTAAAATTCTCATTCAGAAAGTAATTCATTTTAAGATCATTTACTATTTCAAAAATAGCAATCAACATACAGGCTAACAAGCAATAAACAGGTTTTAGGGTATTTTTCTTGAAAATAAATTAATTAACATGATGGGCATCGATTATTTAGTCAATAAATTGTGCAATCAACATGATGTGTGCAATAACATGATGAATAAAATAAAATCAAATGCATACACTAAAGCATCATCTATCAAGCAACAAACAATCAACCAAACAATCAACCTAGTAGTTTTTTCTACAATAATTAATTGTGTCATGATTATACGGTTAACCCTATTATCAATTCTACATGAATGCATGAAAGATCCAATTTTAGAGTCAAAAGTGGCATGATGTCAAGAATATTGGGGTTAGCTCATGAAAACCCTCAATAGACCCACCGAAGATAATCAATACAGCGATATGATAACGAATAGGATCTACTTGCAAGAATTTCAACAAAGCTTAAATTTGATACAATTAACAATTCAAGCGGACGGTGACTTGCCTTATAAATGACGAAAACGAATATCAAGAATAACAGAATAAGAATACCGAAGCAATGAACCCACGAACTAACGCAATCCACCAATAACACGTGCAATATATGTGCAAAAGAGAACCCAAAAGCAATAATCAGCAATACACGACAGCAAAGAGACTGTAATACCCTAAGTCTTTACCTTTAAATTAAATGAAGGTTTGTGAATTTTATGTGCATTGCACGTATTAATTCAGGTTCATTTTCTATGAAAATTATTTATTTTGTAGCATGAGTAAACATTTTTCCATATCTTTTTTTTTGAAAGCCTAATTGTTTATTTTAAAGCCTATCCTAATTATTTGATTTATTTTGATTAGCCCATTGAAATTTGAGCCCACTAATTAAAATCCCACTAGTTATTTTCTCTTTTAAATAACATGACTTGTGGTGTAGATCATTTTTTTAGACAATTAATTAAATGATCATGCACAACTAGTAGTTAGGAGTGCTACTTTTGGCACGTGCATGCACGAGAGTGTGCATTGCACACCCTTTCTACTTGGCCAGATTTGCATAGGAGTGGAGTGGAGAAGTGCATTAGTGGAGGGGTGGTTACTTGCTCATGGGTGGTTGCTACAACTTTCCAATGTATCCTAGCCATTTATCTAAAACCATCTAATGCAATCCTAGCCCTCCATTTCACCCTAAAACTAGTATAAATACCCCTCACTTGTATGCATATAACACACTAAGAAATTTTGTAAAGAAAAGAAAGAAAGAAATACATAGGAGAGTAAAAGATTGAGAGAGTTAGAAAAAGATTGAGAGTGTTTAGTTTTGGTGTGTGTTCCATTCTTGGAGGCCGGCCACTTCACCAAGGCAAGAGGGAAGGCTCGGGTTCACTAGTGCAAGGAGGAGGAGACATTTGTGGTGGCTCAAACTAGGAGGAGAAGTACCGCTCGTGTGTTCAAGGAGATTCTAGAAGCTTTTGTAGTATTTTTCTTCAAATAGGTGAGTATTTTTCTGTACTTCTAATCTTAGACATCATGCTAGGGATTTTGATATATATATGAATGCTAAAAGAACTAATAAGATAATCACTTGTTGGCTCTAAAAGGGACTTGGTAGATGATTGAGTATATGCTTGATGAATTGCATGCCATTAGTTTTATTTCATGTCTAATGTAGTTAAATTGACTTATTGCCATGAGATTGTGAAATTAGAACCATGTGATTGTAGAAAAAAAATGTTTGTAAGTGGTTAGTAGATGAATTATGAATGTTTGTGTTTATTGAACTATTGTAGCACTTGTTCAAGGAATGTAACTTTGTTTATGAGTATTATGGATAAAAGAAGAGAAAAATAGAATTTAATACTTCTTCAATAAAGTTATAAAGCAAAATTTAATAGAAAGTTTTGTTAAAGTGAAATTTTGCAATTTGTAAACATAGCATCCAAATTAGAGTGAAAAATGCATGTTTTAATGTCAAAAAAATTATTTTTAAAACACTGATTTGTTAAATGAATGTAAACTCAGTATTCTGGAAATTTTTAAGACTTTTTTAAAAAATGAAATATTTCTAATAAACAGAGACTCGACATAAACCTATTTTAAACTAATCCTATATCATGTGGTCACCATGGTCATACTGGTTATAAGGGGGGCGCTAGTTTGGGTTACTGTAGCGGTGCGGTACTGTTTATGTGTGGGTTCGAGTCTCGGCAGAGGCTTTTACTTTTAAAATTTTCATTTTTTCCCGAATTCCGAGAACTGAATTCAAACCTCAATCATCCCCCTCTCATGACAGTTGGGCACCTTGTCCCGTTTGGCTAGTGCGTGGGGTTGGTTTCGCTGACTGGGCACCTTGGCTGTGTGTGTGCGATTCGAAACTGGCCAAGGCCAAAAATTTTTTAGGAAAAAATCTATTTTTTTTATATACACTAGATTATTTTTGGAGTTTTAAGATATAATAAATACTGAAATAAATGTTAAAAAATTTGGAATACATAGACCTAATAAAATTATTTTTATGGACCTTTACATGAGAATTAAGAGTAAAGAGAATTAAGAGTGAAGAGTTCATCTTAGTTTTGATCTTTTCAAATTCTAAAATAAAGTAATGAAAATTTTGACTATAGAAAAAATCGAAAAGAGATAAATTGAGATTTTCATTCATAAATGTTGAGTAGAATTAAATGAGAATTTTGAGTATGCAAGTTGTGCATGGAATTATGAGGAAAAGAGAACTTGATGACTTGTACAATTTTGTGAACAAATATGTTTTTTTTCTATAAAAGTGAAAGGAGGACTTGGACTAGAATTTTTTTAGCTAAACTCTACATCGGCAAGAATGAAAAATATGGAAAAGAGGATTTGATATCTTGACCAAGTTTGGGTCGTTGATAATGATTGATGTTGAAAAGACTGATGTAGGAGTAATGCTAGATTCTAGAATATTAACCTTCAAATTATACATAAGGATTAGATACGTAGTGAAGGTGTGATGAACGTAAGAGAAAAACATGAGTATGAGGGCCATTGGATTGGCGGCGTGAGAGTATTCACAGGATGTCCTATGATGCATCATGAGTAGGACGTGGATACTACTCCAGAGTACCGTCCCGGTGGCGACGCTCGTGGGGTGTTGGACGACTGCGGGTGGTGTCATGTCTATGGTAGGAGGTGAATTACCTCAGGATGCCTGCATGATGAGTCATGTGTCAGTGCGTTGGGATTCTCTCCAGGGCTCCTAGACATGAGTTCGTAGTTCGTAGAATATCTAGGATACTTATCGTAGTTACAGTAGTAGATTAAATCATGGCGAGAGATCGAACTCTACAAGATGAAGAACGGTGAAGGGCTTGCCCTTGGACCTATGTAGTATGTGCTGCATAGACCCTGAACAAGTGCGCATTAGTGTCATATAATGTAAACAATTGCATTAAGGACTAAAAGCACGGCACAACACGACATCAATATGGTAGTCCCTTTGTAGCTTTGTCTGTGATCAAGTTTGTGATTTGTTTAAGTATGGAAAACCGTTATACTGTTTCCGGCATAAAGAGGATGGCCATGTATAATATTTCTTCAGTTGAATGAACTGACGCGCCCACAGTTTCTATACAGGGTAAAGTACATGAAAAAGACTAAGGAGGAATTGATGCTTAAAGATAATTCAAGTGTTATTGTAATTCATTCATTGTTGTAAAAATTGCTTCCGCTGTATAAATATAAATGTAACTCTGATGTAACAAAAGTTTTTAATTCCTTGTAAAATTGTACGAAGAGAAGTGAAAGATCTTGTGGAACTCGAATTCAGTATATTTTGGAATTCAGGGTGTTACAGAGACAGAAGCAGCAAAGTCAACAATGGCAACAGCAAGGCAACGACGGCGACGTCACTGGCTGAGGGCGGCGACGGGGGTCGATTGCGGCATGGGTCGACGGAGACAAGTGAAGGAGGGGTCGGGATTTGGGGTTTTTGGGCGCTACAAATGTCGAGGACAGAGGAGGAGGTTAGGGGGAGTTCTGTGGTGGCGCTGGCGGCTGAGGGGGGCATCAACGGGAATGGGGGGTCACCAGCGTTGAGGGGCTCGCCGGAGAAGACGAACTCAGCAATGGGTTCTTGGGTTTTGGCGGGAAAACGGCAGAGATAGAGAAAATGACGAGGAGAGAGAGAGAGAGAGAGAGAGGTGAGGAGAGAGAGAATAAGCAGCTAGGATTTCAATTGTGTGCAATTTTTAGGGTTTGCAGTAGAGTTGTAATTATAGGGTACAATTAGGGTACTGGGTTAGTGAATTACGGTCCAATAATAGCAGATTTGGATTAAGAACAAATGAAATTGGGTTTTAGGGTTCAATAAGAGATAGATCCAAATCAATAGGGTTCAAATAAAAATGTCCACAATTAAATAGAAGAAAATGGGATCGACAAAAATAGCTCAGTCACGAAGAACGAAGAATTTCATGAAAAAGATTAAATTAAAATAATGAAGAAGCAAAAATAGAGTATTTTATTCAATTTTAAATAAAATATTACAAAAGGGGAAAAATGAAAAAATAACGGGAACGGTAGTTACACAGTAGATGGTGGACAAGCTAGACTATGAGAGAAAGGGCTCAATATTGATCTATTCAGATCATATTGGATGGATGTCTGTGGTTTCTCTCATATCTATGATCTTGGAGGTGATGTTTGTGTTATCATTGAGGGTGACAACAGCTGTGGTTGCTGATGGCGGTGACAGTGGACGGTGGTCAAGCTAAGGGATGATAGTAAGTACTTAATTTTGACTTATTCAGGTCAAATTTGTGGGTGTCTGGGGTGTCTCTTATGTCAATGAGCTCGGAGATGGCGTTTGTGTGATCGTTGGGGGTGAAGGCAGTTGTGGCTGTGAATGGCGGCGATGATGGACGACGTACAAGCGATGGGATGAGAGAAAGATCTCAACTTTGACCTATTCATGTCAGATTGGGTTGGCGTGTGGGACTTGCTTTGGCTGGGTCGGTGGACAAGTAGGATTAAGTTTTGTTGTAGTATTATCTGATTGTTGGTTATTATTATTTTTGGTAGGGAACTTACCAGTTAGGGGTGTTACCGCTGAATCTGGTGTGGGGGTAAACAGATGAGATTTGTGAGTTCGTGGAAAAACCTGAATAGCGGATCCAAGCCTGTTCTTCAGAATTGGGCTGCTGACTCCCACCGCTCACCTGCAAGGAAGTGCGATACACCGGGGTTGATCCCGACGACGCACCCTCCGACGCTCTTGTCAGTAACCAGTGATGATTAAGAAAGAGCTTAAGTTGGCAAAAGAGTGATTACCTGGTCACAGTGGTAGGCAGAAGGTATTTATAGTCGCCATGGGAGTCTGATTAGGGACCTGATTTCCTGTGAAACCGTTAGGAGTAAAATCCTCATAATTAGTTTAGGAAACTGATCCCTGATTCCCGGTGAGAGGATAACTGCAAATCAGGTCCGTTGATTTAGTCAAATCAGTGACCCTAATCTCCTCTTGCTGGTCTGGGTTTGTCTTGGGTCGGAACCCGTACCTAGCTGGAGTGGATCCGTTTCGCGGGTTATTGGATCTGTGAAGGGGAGATCCAGTGCCCGCTTCGGGTCCATCTATATGCGAAATTACCGTTTTACCCCTGAGCTTCAAGATTCGTTCCCAATTTGGACGGTTCCGATTTAACCCCATTTTTAGCCATATCACGAGCCCCCCCACTCCTAAAGACCGAGTGTGATCAGCCTTTGAGGAGTAGTTTAACTGTTTCAGTGGTTAGTGGAGTTGTATCAGAGTAATGGAGGGTTTTGAATCTCGAAGGGGGTAGTGAGGTGATTTTTGAAACTGTAAGCTGTTCCGAAGCCTTGTTGAATATTCGACAGTTTTTATCTATTTTTTCGAATTATTTATTTAATTTTGCGATGTGTTAACCAATCGTTCGGGGGCCTTAACAGTACATTCTAGACAATAATTGTTCGTTCAGGGGCTCAAAAATATTCTCCCGAATTTATAATTATTTTCTAGAATTTTTAGTTAATTTTCCCGAAATTTTAGCAATTTTTTCGCAATTTTTAAATAAATAAAACGATTAAAATAAATAAAAACTGATTTTTAATACCTATTTATGGCGTGGCTTGATCTGGGCCCTTGATCTCGCGCGAGCACGAATATCTGAAAGATCTGGCGGTTGTAGTCGCTCGGTAGTCATTTTCTCGCTTTTGGAGCTCGGATGGACACTTGCTCGGTTAGCCGACCAGGGGTATAAGGGTTCGGCTGTCCGAGCGACGTGGCGCGATCTGAGCCGTTGGATGGTGGCGCGAATCTCGAGGCGGGCTCAGTTCCCAAGAAAACGCTATCTTGTCGTTTAGTGCACGCGGCACAATCTGGACCGTTCATCATCAGAAGCACGAATTTCTGGAAGATCCAACGGTCGTGGGCGTTCGGCAGCTTTTTTCTCTGTTTTGGAGCTCGGATGGGCACTTGCTCGGTTAGCCGACCGGGGGTGTAAGGGTTTGGCTGTCCGAGCGACGTGGCGCGATCTGAGCCGTTGGATGCTGGCTTGAATCTCGAGATGGACTCAGTTCTCAATCTTGTCATTTAGCGCACGTGGCACGATCTGGACCGTTCATCATCAAAAGCACGGATTTCTGGAAGATCCAACGGTCGTGGTCGTTCGGCGGCTTTTTTCTCTGTTTTGGAGCTCGGATGGGCACTTGCTCGGTTAGCCGACCGGGGGTATAAGGGTTCGGCTGTTCGAGCGACATGGCACGGTCTTAGCCGTTGGATGGTGGCACGAATCTCGAGACGGGACCAGTTCCCAAGAAAATGCTATCTTGTCGGTTAGCGTCGCTGGCAAGATCTGGGCCGTCTGATCGAGATCTTACACAAATGTTGGGGAGAAAATGAATTTTCTCCATTTTGGGGCTCGGATGGGCACTTGCTCGGTTAGCCGACCGGAGGTCTAAGGGTTCGGCTATTCGAGCGACGTGCCGCGATCTGAGCCGTTGGATGATGGCACGAATCTCGAGACGGGCCCAGTTCCCAAGAAAACACTATCTTGCCGTTTAGCGACGCTGGCAAGATCTGAGCCGTTGGATGGTGGCACGAATCTCGAGACGACTCAGTTCCCAAGAAAACACTATCTTGTCGTTTAGCGACGCTGGCAAGATCTGGGCCGTCTGATCGAGATCTTACACGAATGTTGAGGAGAAAGTGAATTTTCTCCGTTTTAGCGCTCGGATGGGCACTTGCTCGGTTGGCCGACCGGAGGTCTAAGGGTTCGGCAGTCCGAGCGTGGTGGCGCGATCTGGGCCGTTGGATGGAGGAACGAATCTCGAGACGGTTCAGTTCCCAAGAGCATTAATGGCGCCCCAGGATTTGTGCAGCGTCCCAACTTCCCGGGGTCATTAAGAATGGTGTCCTTAATTAATGCGTGGCGTTTCAGCTCCCTAGGCGTGACTGTTGGGCTTCCGTCGCTTGGCCTCCCGATGGCCATAATGGCTGGTCCTTGGGGGGAGGTTATAAATACCCCACTCCCCCTGTAGTTTCGATCACAGCATTGGTTGTTCATCGACCATAGGAGGTGTCTGCCTTGGGCGGATGCTTGTTTTTTGAAAAATTCTAACCCTGAGAGCGTCGGATGGGTGGTCATTCTTCCGCCATGATCTTCTCCTGATTCTGACGGCCCCGATGCGGATGTCAGGGTCAGGGGAGATCAGGGCAGAAGAGGTGACGACCGGAGTCCGGACCCGGGGGACATGGTACCTCGGACGGATGGGTCTTCTCCGATCTCTGTCTTCCTTCCGGGCCGACGGCTTCCCATGGTTGTCAGCCCGAAGGAGCTAAAGATGGGAGGTGGGACGATCTGCCTTCTGACTGGGCCTCATGCGATGGTGGTTTTTCTCTCTCCCTTGAACGATTCGTGGTTTCGGCTTCCGAGGCCGTAAGCCTCGAGTTGCTCACGAGCGAGAGGGGAACTGACCGAGTCCTGGGGCCCGGGGCACTCGCCGAGGGCGAGTGCCTTAAAACTTTTAATCCAAATTTTTTGCTTCCTGGGACAGATGCGGGGTGTCCGGGTCCGAAGTGCTTCATCCAGGCGACGTGGTGCGATCTGACCCGTTGGATGGTGGCACGAATCTCGAGACGGCTCAGTTCCCAAGAAAACACTATCTTGTCGTTTAGCGACGCTGGCAAGATCTGGGCCGTCTGATCGAGATCTTACACGAATGTCGAGGGAAAAATGAATTTTCTCCGTTTTGGGGCTCGGATGGGCACTTGCTCGGTTAGCCGACCGGGCCCTTTGATGTTGTGGTCGGATCGCACGTCGCTCGGATTTTGATCCCGTGTGTGCCGAGCTACTTGACTTGTATCGAAATGTTTTGTCTTTTCGTCAACAGTTGCTGCTCGGTCACAAAGTCATTTGGGCTTTCATAACGTTTCAAGAGCAGGCCAAGAGTCGTGCCCTTACGTTAGGAAGCCCAAGAGACTTTTTCTTTTACTATAAATCTTCACTCCCCCACCCCAAATCTCATTATTCACTTTTACTTTCTCTATCAAGTTTTTACTTTTCACCATCGAAGTTTTTAGCTCCTGGGTGGTGCTGCTAGCTGTCGCGGCAAGGCGTTTCTTTGCTCCAGCGAACTTTTCCGACCGTAACAGCCACTTCAAGGTCAGTCTCTCTCCTTTCTCTTTAGAAAAAATGGTTAAGATTACTTCTTCGGATGAGACCCCCACCTCGGACCAAGTCGTTAGCCGAGCGGGTAAAGGAAAGGAGGTGGTAGAGCCGACCTAGCAGACCGTTGTTCGGCCGAGCAAGAGTGGTGAGGTCGCCGAGCCACTCTAGGAGGTTGTGGTGAAGTCCCAGAAGGGTAAGGGAGTGGTTACGATCATTGAGCAGCCGAAGACGGCAGGGGAGTTCGGTCGGCAGCCGATCGTTCTGTCGAGTGTGGGGGGTGTTCGGAGCTATTCCGAAGAGATGCTGGAGAAGGTGACCCAGGGCACCGCCAAGTCGGTAGAGGAGAACGAGCCGAGAGAGTTGTCCGAGGTGGACCATATCACTTCGGTTCTTACGGAGGCTGATTTGCATCGGATCCGGACTGGATTCCAGATCCCTGCCGAATATGGGCTGCTTCTCTCGGGGCCTGGTTTCCGAGCCTGCACGTCGTCTTCGGCCGACGCGTGCATTTTTTCGGTCGACTCCTTGGCCGCCGGGCTTCGCTTTCCGCTGCATCCGTTCATTGCCGAGGTCCTCAATTGGTACGGCCTGTGCCCCGCCCAGCTGATGCCGAACACTTGGAGGCACGTTTTGGCATTTGTTCTTCAGTGTCAAGAGATCGGCGCCAAGCCAAGTCTGTTCCTCCTTCGGAGCCTCTACCGCCCTTGTCAGCCGAACAGGAATGAGCAGAGGTTCTACCTTTCGCCACGGACAGGCGTGAAGTTGATCGAGAACCCGGACTCGATCAAGCATTGGAAGGAGAAGTATTTCATTGTCCGAGCTCCCGCACCCTGGGCAATTCCGATAGCTTGGTCGAGGGAAGGCCTGCCCAAGCGAGCGACGAAGGAGCCGGTGCTGAGTGATGAGGAGACGGAAGTCCTCAAGAAACTCCTCGGCCTGCCTACGCTAAGTTGGAAAGACATTACCGAGGAGGCTTTGTTCCGAGGGGGTCTCAGTCCGATCGACCCCAGTACGCTTCTGGTATTTTTACTTTTTGCTTGAAGTTCTTGAAAATTTTTCTAAGTTTTTTCATTCGGTTTGTGCAGAGTCTTCTAAGATGGACTATAGGGCGCTGATGGCGAAGGCCAAGGTGGCTAGGGAGCAGGAGACGAGAAAGAAGAGACCCTCGACAGGGCCTCAGGGCGGCCGAGCGCCGAAGATACCTTCGGTCCCAAAGACCGCCGACCTGCAGGGGGTCATTGTTCCGGATGCCGATCCCGAGCCGGAGAAGGTCGCGGCCTCCGATCCTCCTGTCTCGGATGCGCCGACTCTAACGGTGAAGGCAGATGCTCCCGGCTCGTCGAGCGGCGCGTTCAACGTGAGCAAGGTGTTATCCCTCCAAGTTCCGTCCCTCACTGCCGAAGCAGAGAAGATTCTGACCGAGGAGCACAAGCAGATCTTCGTCCCCGACTGGCAAGTAATGAAGGTCGACGGTTTTTTGGGCGACGGCAACATTTGTATGCAGGCGGTGAAGCACCTGCCAACCCCAACGGACCGAGCGGCCCTTAAGTCCGGGGAGGTCGGGGATGCCACAATGCAGATTGCTCGGAACACGATGTCGGTAAGTGGACCGAACACTTTCTTCTTGAAGCATTTTCTCCGAAATTTTCTAAGTTTCTAGGTCCGAGCCTTAACGGTTTGTTCTCTTTTCAGACCCTCTGCCACTTCAACTTCTTGCTCAAAGAGTTCGCGAGCAAAGAACAAGACCTGACGGCGCAGTACGACCGGAAGAGGTCGGAGCGTGCAAAAGCTGTGAAGCTGCTCGATGCTGAGCAACTCCTCACGGCAAAATGCGGTGCCGAAGTGGCAGGGTTGGAGGCACAGCTGGCCGAAGCCATTCAGCGATCGAAGGACGAGGCAGCCAAGCTCGAGGCCTCGGAGAAGGAGAATGCCGAGCTGAAGGAGGAGCTGGCCAAGGCTCGGTCGGAGGCGGAGAAAGCTCGGTCGGAGGCGGAGAAAGCTCGGAAGAAGACCGAGAAGATCATGGCCAAGCACCAATCGAAGGTGGCGAAGGTGAAGAAGGCTGTCCAGCAAGAGGCCGAGCAGCACATGTTTAAGAACATGGAGGACGCGTACGGCCGAGCCCTGCTTCATATCGCTGCTCGGAACCCAGGGTTCGACACATCCTCCTACCACTTCTACGACCCCATGGAGGGGGAGGAGGAGCTTCCCCCGGCAATGCTCAGCCCCGAGGGACAGGCCGACGGTGTCGAAGGCACGGGCGAGACAGAGGCCGAGGGTGAGGAGGAGGAAGACTCCGAGGAGGAGGGCGAGGGCGAGGACGAGGATGAGGCCGAGGGCGAGGACAAGGCCGAGGGGTCGGCAGACCCGAGCGACAAAAAGGTCGACCCCTGACTTGGTTGCGTCTTTGGTCTCTCTTTTTTTTTTGTAAGGCCTGACCGCGGACTGGCCACCGCTTTTGTAACGCTTTTTGAGTTTTGAATGAAAACGCTTTTTGTTTGGCCAAAAATTCTCCAAGTGTTAGGCCCCGGATTTTGTGTTTGATTAGTCGTAAAATTTCTCCAGGTGTTGGGCGTCGGATTTATCTCTGCTTTTCAGGTGAAGTTTGGTCCGATCACGGAGGTTTCGTACCTTCATAAGGAGCTGACCAAAATGCAGCGAGAGAGGCAGTTTTATATGTTCTTGAAGCTGGAGGAGATAAAGGCAGCTGCAAGGGGGTATTGTCGCGAGTTGAAGCAACTACGGAAGCAACCCCAAGCTCCTTGTCCCGAAGGTGAGATTGAGCGGCTTCGTAGGGAGCTTTCCGTTGTTGAGCAAAAGAATAACGAGCTCTTGGCCGAGATCCGTCACTTGGAGTTAACAGAGAAAGAACACTCGGCGGAAGAAGAGAAGCTAGCTTCCGAGGTGGAGAAGTTGTCATCCGAGCGCCAAAAGTTGTTGGCCGAGGTTGACAAGCTTAGGAGGATTACGATAGACAGGGGGATCGAGGTCACCCATTATCGACGACTTGCAACCGATAGCACCAATGTCTTGGGCTCGTTAAGACCTCCTCGTTTAAAGATGTCGACAAAGGATGATGCTCTGAGAGATAGGATTATTGAGCTGGAGGAAGAGGTCGCGTCGCTCAAGCCTCTGCCTGAGAGGGCCAACGTTCGTAGTACGTCGTGTACTCGCGAAGAGAGCGAGAGAGGGATTACTTTCTACGAGCTTGCAACTCGTTTGCCTGCGGCGAGGCAGAGTCCTGCTGACGCTCAGAGTAGTGTAGTTGTCTCGTCTAGCGGTGCCTCGGTCGGCGCCACAGTTGGAGTTAGCGGCGAAGGGGGATCTCGCTTTGCTGGTTTGGAATCGAGCTCGGAGGTTAGGCGTCGCCGCCCCCGCGTTTCTTTGAACCGAAGCGTACCCCTTCCGAAGAGGCACTAAACAAGTTGTCTTATGTTCCTTTAAACTATTGTAAAACTCTGTTGTAGCGTCGGTCTAGTTGTATGTAGAGCTACTTTATTTGAATAAAAGTCTGAAAGTTTGTTTTCAAAATTCTTGAAGTGTTGGACTTCGGCATTGTTTGAAATTTTGTTGTTCGTCTCTTCCTCTTTTCAGCTCGTGGTGGTAGCTCAAGACGCTGATCCCAATCGCTCGGATGACCACGCTCGAACCGAGGCTGGCTCGGGGGTGACGAGGTTGTGCTCGGCGAGGTGCCGAGAGCGGCTCTATGAAGTTGAGCTGGGATTGTGCCGAGCCGGAAGCGAGCGGGACAACCTTCAGCTCATCCTAGGTCAGCGAGACGTCGAGATCCGGCGTCTGGAGAGCAGGATTGCCGAGATGACCCCTATAGGAGAGGACGAAGATTCGCCGACCGCCTTTAGCAACGCCCTTCGGATCCAGTGCGTTCGGCACAATTTGTCGAAAATAATAGCCGAAAGGGACGATCTGCTCTCTGAGATCCGTCACCTGCAGACTGTAGAGGCGGAGCTTCGGACGGAGGGAGAGGGACTGGCGGCCGAGGTTGCCAAACTGACGACCGAACGGGACATTGATGATTTTTTTAATAGCCACGTGTAGTGAGTCGGCATTGTAACTTTTGTTCTTTAAGGCCTCGTAACCTTGTTGTATGGAAGAGTCGCTTTGTACCGTGTCCCAATTATTAATGATATTTCTTTCTCGAACTTGCATGTCCTTTGTAGCTTTGTGTAGTTGTTTCGTTTGTGACTGTGTTCATCGCGCCGAGGTCCCCGAGTCGACCCCTTTCTCTTTCGCGGTTCGGTGCCGTGGCACGATCTGAGCCGTTGGATTTTGGCACGAATCTCGAGACGGCTCAGTTCCCAAGAAAACGCTATCTTGTCGTTTAGCGACGCTGGCAAGATCTGGGCCGTTGGATTTTGGCACGAATCTTGAGACGGCTCAGTTCCCAAGAAAATGCTATCTTGTCGTTTAGCGACACTGGCAAGATCTGGGCCGTCTGATCGAGATCTTACACGAATGTTGAGGGAAAAGTGACTTTTCTCCGTTTTTGGGCTCGGATGGGCACTTGCTCGGTTAGCCGACCGGAGGTCTAGGAGCTCGGCTGTTCGAGCGACGTGGCGCGCTCCGAGCCTGCCTCTTGCTCGTTCGCGGTTCGGCGACAAGTGCGTTCGGCCAGTGGTGCCGAGCAGCGCTTCGGTCTCCTCTTCTTGCGAAGTTGCGAGATGAGTCGAGCCTTACCCAATGGTGGGCTCACCGATCATCGTGAGAGTCCAACGGTCGTGGGAGCAATTCCAAATGGCGACCCACTCCTAGCCCGCTTAGAAGCGAGCTTGCGGAGCAGAATCGAGCCAAGTGTTGGACTCCGGAACCATCGTTAGAGTTCAACGGTCGTGGGAGCAATTCCGAATGGCAACCCACTCCTAGCCCGCTTAGAAGCGAGCTTGCGGAGTAGAATCGAACCAAGTGTTGGACTCCGGAACAATCGTTAGAGTTCAACGGTCGTGGGAGCAATTCCGAATGGCGACCCACTCCTAGCCCGCTTAGAAGCGAGCTTGCGGAGTAGAATCGAACCAAGTGTTGGACTCCGGAACCATCATTAGAGTTCAACGGTCGTGGGAGCAATTCCGAATGGCGACCCACTCCTAGCCCGCTTAGAGGCGAGCTTGCGGAGCAGAATCGAGCCAAGTGTTGGACTCCGGGACAATTCCGAGCGGCGAACTACTTGTGGCTCGCTTAAGAGCGAGCTTGCGAAGTAGAGTCGAGCCGGGTATTGGACTTCGAACCATTGATTGAATAAAGAATAAAGGCGGAGAGACACAAGCAATTTATAAGTACGAAAAAGCATTCTTTATTGATAATTGACGGCGAGCCGTTTTTACATATGACAACTAAATAGAGGAATTACAAGTTAGAGGAGAGGAACGGTTCGACACCCTGTGATACTCAGAGAGGCGCCGGGGCGCTTTCTTGGTATTTTAAAAGGTGGTCGGCATTCCAGGTCCTCAGAATCTCCCTGCCCTCGAGGTCTTCCAAACGATAAGCTCCGGGCCGAACTACCCTTGCGATCTTGTAAGGTCCTTCCCAATTCGGGGCTAGTTTGCTCTTCTGACTGGGGAAGGAGATGGCTAGTTTTCTGAGGACTAAGTCTCCCTCCTTGAGATCGGTGGGTCGGACTCTCTTGTTGTACGCCAATTCGATCCTCCTCCGGTAGTTCTGCTGGCGGATCGACGCCCTTTCTCTCAGTTCGTCCACCAGGTCTAAGTTCGCCCGGAGGTCTCTGGCGTTCTGTTCCTCGTTGTAGGCTGCGAGGCGAGGAGAAGGTATTCCGACTTCGAGAGGTATCACTGCCTCGGACCCATAGGTGAGGTTGAACGGGGACTCTCCTGTGGGGGTCCGTTTGTTGGTGCGGTAGTTCCACAGCACGTTGGGGAGTTGGTCGACCCATAAGCCTTTGGAACACTTGTCCAGTCTCTTCTTGATACCGGAGAGGATCTGCCGGTTAGCGTTCTCTGCCTGGCCGTTCGACTGTGGGTGGGAGATGGAGGAAAAGCGCTGTTGGATGGCAAGGTCTTCACATAGAGCTCGGAACGCGGCCCCAGTAAACTGAGTTCCGTTGTCTGTTACGAGGACACGGGGGACGCCGAATTGGCAAATGACGTTCTTCCAAAAGAATTGAAGCACCTTGTTCTCGGTGATAGTGGCTAGGGGCTCGGCCTCAATCCACTTCGAAAAGTAGTCGATGGCTACGACCAAGAACTTGAACTGGCCCGAAGTTGGAGGGAATGGTCCTAGTAAATCCATCCCCCACATTGCAAAGGGGATAGGACTTGATAGGGATGCGAGGTTAGCTTGGGGAAGGCGACGAATGTTGGAATGTCTCTGACAAGAGCCACATTGCCAAACGTGTCGCTCGGCATCTTGGAGGAGAGTCGGCCAGAAGTATTCGTAATTCAGAGCTTTCCGAACCAAAGACCTAGACCCTGAATGTGCCCCGCCGATGCCTTCGTGGAGCTCCTGTAAGGCGTAGTCTGCCTGTTCTGGGGAAAGGCATCTCAGGTATGGTCGGCCGTCTATCTGCGAGAAGGAGCGCTTGTACAAGATCCCCTCGATCAGGATGTACCGCTCGGCCCTGGTTCTTACTCGGTGGGCTTCCTTGGGGTCCTCGGGGAGGAGTCCGTCCCTTAGGAATTCCACTAATGGTTTCATCCAATTATCTTGCAGTAGGACCGGCAATGACTCTACTGAGTCGAGGGTCTCGTCTTCTATACTCGGTTTCAAGAGGACCTCAATCAAGACGGTCTGCTCGAGACCTTGGAGGGAGGATGAGGCCAACTTGGAGAGGGCGTCGGCCTGTGAATTCTCTTCTCGAGGGACTCGTTGGATGAGTGCCTCTTCGAACCAGGCCATGAGGGTTCGGACTTTGGCGAGGTACTTCGCCATCCGTTCGTCTCGTGCCTCGTAATCGCCCAAGACTTGATTCACAACTAGCTGAGAGTCACTATGGATTCGGAGGCACTGTGCCCCGGCACTTCGGGCAAGTCCGAGGCCGGCGATTAGTGCCTCATACTCTGCTTCGTTGTTTGAGGCCTTGAAATTCATGCGGAGGGCATACTGGAGGACGAAGTCATCTGGACCCGTCAGAATGATACCGGCGCCGCTTCCCTCGTTGCAAGAGGAACCATCCACAAAAACCGTCCAAATAGGGGGTCCGTTCGGGACATGGCTGACCTCGGGAATGGTGGTCTCGACGATGAAGTCCGCGAGGGCTTGAGCTTTGATCGCAGTCCGGGGCTGGTAGGAGATGTCGTGTTGGCTCAGCTCGATGGACCATTTCATAAGCCAGCCTGAGGTTTCCGGCTTGTGGAGGACCTGCTTCAGCGGTTGGTCGGTGAGGACCACAATCGAGTGGGACCGAAAGTATGGGCGGAGCTTCCTTGCCACCATAACCAGGGCGTAGGCCCTCTTTTCTATCTTCGGGTAGCGGAGCTCGGCGTCCCGAAGCACTTTGCTCACATAGTAAATGGGCCTCTGAGCTCGGTCTTCTTCTCTCACCAAAACGGTACTTAGGGTCTGCTCGGAAGCAGCTAAGTAGATGAAGAGGGTTTCCCCTGGAACGGGCTTGCTGAGCAGGGGAGGATTGACCAAGTAGGCTTTCAGCTATTTGAACGACTCCTGTTGCAGTTTGCCCCACTCGAAACCCTTGGCCCCCCTAAGAGCCTTGAAGAAAGGGAGGCACTTTTCCCCAGATTTCGAAAGGAGTCGCCCAATAGCGGCAAGGCGACCCGTAAGCTTCTGCACTTCCTTGACGTTCCGGGGTGGGGCCATGTCCAGTATGGCTTTAATTTTTTTAGGATTTGCTTCGATCCCTCGCTGGCTGACCATGAAACCGAGGAACCTTCCTGACGAGACCCCGAACGCACACTTGTTCAGATTAAGCCTCATGTTGTGCCTTCTCAGTACACCGAATGCCTGCTGGAGGTCGGCCACGTGGTCGGTACCTCGGATGCTCTTCACGAGCATGTCGTCGACGTATACTTCCATGTTGCGGCCTATCTGGCTTTGGAAGACTTTATTGACGAGGCGCTGGTAGGTGGCTCCAGCATTCTTCAATCCGAACGGCATAACTCTATAACAGTAGAGGCCCTGGTCGGTAATGAAGGAAGTCTTCGGAATGTCCGGGGAGAACATTCGGATCTGGTTGTAGCCGGAGAAGGCGTCCATGAAGCTGATGAGCTCATGGCCCGAGGTGGCATCAATGAGGGTGTCGATATTCGGGAGAGGGAACGGATCCTTCGGACACGCCTTATTCAAGTCTGTGAAGTCGATGCGTATCCTCCAGGAACCATTGGACTTCTTAACCATGACGACATTAGAGAGCCACTCGGGGTAGTTCACCTCCTGTATGAACCGAGCTTTTAGGAGCTTGTCCACCTCCTCCTTGATGGCTTGTTGTCGCTCGGGAGCGAATTTATGCCTCTTCTGCTGAACCGGTCTGCACCCCGGTTCGATGCTGAGGCGGTGCACTAGAAGCTCCTCGGAAATCCCAGGCATATCCACGGCGGACCAAGCAAATAGGTCACGGTTCTTCCGGATGCACTGCACCAAGTCGGAACATAGGGCAGTCGGCAGGGACTTGCTGATGAGGAACTTTCGACTCGGGTCCTCGTCCGAGAAGAGCACTTATTCCAATTCGTCTGCCGGCTCGGACGTGGGTTGGACGTTCGGCTCGGGGATCTCTAAAGTCTCGAGGGAGAGCACCGGACCCCCAGTGGAAGTCATGTAGCACTTCCAAGCCGTCTCTTGGCTGCCCCTGACTTCTCCCACTCCCGCCCGGGTGGGGAACTTCATCTTGAGGTGGTACGCCGAAGGAACGGCTTCCAGGGCAGCTAGGCCAGGTCGGCCCAAGATGACATTGTATGCAGCCGGAACATCGACGACCATAAAGTCCATCGGCTCTGTCCGGGTGGTAGGGGTCTTCCCAGCAGTTACGTTCAGGGTGATAACCCCTTCGACAGTTACTGGTACCCCCGTGAACCCGTGGAGCATGTAGCCGGCCGGTTTGAGGCGATCCCGGGATAGTTGCAGCCCTCGGAAGGCCGAGAGGAAGAGGATGTTCACGGAGCTCCCATTGTCTACCAGGATCCTCTGCACTTTGAAGTTCGCCATGCGGAGGTCGATAACAAGTGCGTCGCAGTGGGGAGTTCAGACCCCTCGAGGTCTTCATCAGAGAAAGTTACTGGGACGCCGAGGCCTTTGGGGGGAGGGGCACCGTGAACTGAGTTGACCTCTCGGACGAAGGCCTTCCGAGAGGAGCTGGAAGAGCCCCCCATTGGACCCCCGTGGATAAGGTGCAGAACACGTTCCTCCTCGAACTTGGGGGTTTCATCTCGTCGCTCAGAGCGCTTGTTAGCCCCCCGAGGCGGATGAGTGGTACGATCTCCTCGATCATTTGTCTTCACAAACTTAGCCAACTGCCCCCTCTGGATGAGGGCCTCTATTTCGTTCTTCAGTGCCCGGCAGTCGTTGGTGTCGTGGCCATGATCCCGGTGGTAACGGCACCACTTCTCCTTGTTCCTCCTCTTGGCCGGGGTGTTCATCCTCGGAGCGGGAGGTATAACTCCCTCCTTCTCGACTTCCATCAGGATGGTGGAGACATTAGTAGTGAGAGGAGTAAATTTCTCGAACATGGGAGGAGGATGGCGCTGACCGCTATTATCCTTCTGTAGCTTTTTGACCCCTTCCTCTTTCGTTGTCTTTCTCTTCGACCCGGAAGCGGATCCTCCGAAGCCCGGGAAGCACTCGGCTTCCTCCGCCCGAATATATTTCTCGCATCTAAGGAGAAGGTCGACAAAGTTATGTGGGGACTTTTTGGCGAGGGACGACCGAAGGTTAGAGTTGAGGACGTTGGATTGGAATGCGACGGTCACCACAGACTGGTCGAGGGAGGCGATGGACCTGACCTCCGCAGTAAATCTCCTCACATTGTCTCTCAACTTCTCTCCCCTCTCCTGTCGGAGGTGGAGTAGAGAGAGGCTGGTCTTCTCCGTTCGTCTGCTGCTCACAAAGTGGGTTATGAAGAGCGTTTCGAACTGCTCAAAAGAGAAGATGGAAGAGGGAGCGAGCCGGGAGTACCATTCCCGCGCCGAACCCTTGAGAGTGGCGGGGAAGGTTTTGCAAAGCATGGCGTCGAAAGCTTGGTGGATTAGCATCAAGGTCTTGAAGCTCTCGACATGATCAACAGGGTCCGACTCCCCTGAGTACGTTTCAAACTGCGGAGGCTTGAAACCCCTCGGGATGGGAGTTTCCATGATAGTCCGAGAGAAGGGGGGTCTGCTGGGGCGGATAGTCCTTCCTCTCGACTCCTCCTCCTTGTCCATTCGACCGATGTGCCTCTCCATCTCGTGGAGACGACGGTAGAGGGCATCGTCCCTCCGGTGGTAGTCAAACGATCCCCTGGACTCGTCTTCATAGGAAGGGGAGCGGGGACTACGGCATCGATAGTCCTGGGATCGGCGAGGACTATGAGGGTGTTGCTGGTGACTAGGAGCCGGGGGAGGACTTATGGATCGGTGGCGAGGACTTGGGACCCGTGGGGGTGTTGGAACCCTTTGGGCATTATTGTTGTTGTGGCGAAGGTTGAGGGCCTGCAACACCATTGCCTGGAATTGTTGGAACTCAGCACGAGTGATGGGTGCCTCATCGTTCCTCGGATGATGCTGATCAGCAGGAGAATGTGGCCTCCTCCTACGACGCTCGGGAGATTCCCCCCGTCCTCTTCGGTCCGGAGACCTCCTGCCATCTCGGCGATGAGGAGATCGCTCACCTTGATGTTGGCGGAAGACTCCCTCTCGGGCCCGCTTCTCATCTAGGCGGTTGCGCAGGTCCTCATCCTTCTGCCGATTTAGAACGGTGTTGCGGAGGTCAGAAGCTCGGGGATTATGGGAGGCCATAGAATCCGAGGAGGCATTGTGTACTGACACATGGTCTGGGTGGAGAGGTTGCTTCTGCCTCCGCTGGTTCTGACCAGTGGGACCATTAGGGGGTTGTTGATTCAGAAGAGGGGGCTGGCCCTGTTGGAAATGGTCTTGGACCGGGGGAGGAAGTTGTTCGGGCTGCGGAGCAGGATGCACGGGGACTTCTTCTTGTTGATCAGTGGGGTTGGGTCCACGGTTGGACCCCCTAGACCTGACCATTCTGGGAGGCATGTCTGGAGAAGAGCTAGTCGACGGAAAGAGGAGAGGCTGCTATTCGTATGGTTTCCCACAGATGGCGCCAATCTGTTACCGCTGAATCTGGTGTGGGGGTAAACAGATGAGATTTGTGAGTTCGTGGAAAAACCTGAATAGCGGATCCAAGCCTGTTCGTCAGAATTGGGCTGCTGACTCCCGCCGCTCACCTGCAAGGAAGTGCGATACACCGGGGTTGATCCCGGCGACGCACCCTCCGACGCTCTTGTCAGTAACCAGTGATGATTAAGAAAGAGCTTAAGTTGGCAAAAGAGTGATTACCTGGTCACAGTGGTAGGTAGGAGGTATTTATAGTCGCCATGGGAGTCTGATTAGGGACCTGATTTCCTGTGAAACCGTTAGGAGTAAAATCCTCATAATTAGTTTAGGAAACTGATCCCTGATTCCCGGTGAGAGGATAACTGCAAATCAGGCCCGTTGATTTAGTCAAATCAGTGACCCTGATCTCCTCTTGCTGGTCTGGGTTTGTCTTGGGTCGGGACCCATACCCAGCTGGAGTGGATCCGTTTCGCGGGCTATTGGATCTGTGAAGGGGAGATCCAGTGCCCGCTTCGGATCCATCTATATGCAAAATTACTGTTTTACCCCTGAGCTTCAAGATTCGTTCCCAATCTGGACGGTTCCAATTTAACCCCATTTTTAGCCATATCACGGGGCAAGTTCTTTTTTTTGCGGAGTAAGAGTTCCATGACCCAACCTGTTGGGTTTCATGAACTTCATAATCCATCTTTTGGTTGTATGTTTAGTTAAACTCTTTTTAATGGAATGCGGGGGGATTCTAACCTACTGTTGACGATAAAATAAAAAACTTTCCCTATAAACTAGTAAATAAAGAAAATGGGCTGGGAATTTCTCTTCTCCTCTCATGGTAAGTGGATATGGTTGGTTGCTAACTACCTAATCTCCGCAAATCTACTTAGTAGACTTCTAGAATAGCTCAATCTCTAATCTCTAATTTCTAATCTCTAATCTCTAATATTATGATGGGAGAAGGCCTTAGTGTCATTTGTCAATCTATCAACGTGTGTGAACTTCAAATTACTTGATTTTTTATTGTTAGGTTATCTAAGGCATATAGAATAATATGAGCGGTTCGGATTTTTCATAGGGTCTCTAGTTCGTGAGTGCTCACGGAGTTCTCACCAAAAGTAGTGTGCAACCGAAGGTATATATATATATATATATATATATAGGGACCGGTTCGGGTGAGAACCAGCCCTGGGGTGAGAACCTAAGGGCCTCTCTCTACCACTCATCAAATTGTGATTGGATGGCTGAGATTATGCAACTACAAAAAATGGTAATAGATCCTAATGTATAGACTTTTTTTGGTGTGTGACGGTTTAGGTAACTTTTTCGAATTGGAGAGAGAAAATATTTGGTTCCCAAAAAATATGGAACGTGATTTTGTATCCCATTAATAGCAAATGCAGAATCAATCACAATTTTTTATCCCTTAACCCTAGTAATAACACAACAAAAAAAGTCCAGAGTTTTTTTACCGCACGATTTCGTTCATTCATCATCGAAAATTACAAAACACTCACGACAAGACCTAGTTGATCGTAGTTTAGGCGATTTCAATTTGGTTAGACATGTCACCGAAAAAGAACATGAAGAGGATCATTTGCGACGGCGCCGGCGCCGGTGAGGTTTTTTTTTTTTTATAAAATTATTCCGATGTCGCCTTTTATTATTTTATTTTCTTGCAATTCGTTCTACTTTATTGAATCCCCGAACATTTCTGAATCTTTTTCGTGATAATTTTTCCTGTAAAATGATTTTTAAAATGCTTTAAAAGTTTGGCTATTTAGGGCAAAACTTTCGAATTAAGGGGTTGTATAGGGCCTAAAAAAATAATAACAATACAGGCAGTTGCTATTTAGGGCCTAATAAAAATAGTTTTTGCATTCAACAATTGCTATTGAAATGCATTCAACAGTTGCTACTATGTTATTGATGGTTTTTGCATTCAACAGTTGCTATTAAGTGCTATGCAGTTGCTATTTTGTTTTGAGTTTCTATGAAGTTGATATGCAGTTGCTATTTATAATTATCACAGTTGCTATTTATATTTATTACAGTTGCTATTTATATTTATTACAGTTGCTATTTATAGTTATTACAGTTGCTATTTATATTTACTACAGTTGCTATTTATAGTTTTTACAGTTGCTATTTACAGTTGCTATTATAGTTGCTATTTTGTTTTGGATTTTTAATTATTACAGTTGCTATTTATAATTATTCCAGTTGCTATTGAAATGCATTCAACAGTTGCTACTATGTTATTGATGGTTTTTGCATTCAACAGTTGCTATTAATTACTTTGCAGTTGCTATTTACTTGAAAAGTTGATTTTCTAAATAGTTGCTATCCAGTTGCTATGCAATTGCTAATTGATTGCTATGCAGTTGCTATTTTGTTTTGAGTTTCTATGCAGTTGATATGCAGTTGCTATTTATAGTTATTTCAGTTGCTATTTATAGTTATTACAGTTGCTATTTATAGTTATTACAGTTGCTATTTACAGTTGCTATTACAGTTGCTATTTTGTTTTGAGTTTTATTGCAGTTGATATGCAGTTGCTAATTAACTGCTATGCAGTTGCTATTTATAGTTATTGCAGTTGCTATTTATAATTATTACAGTTGCTATTTATAGTTATTTATAATTATTACAGTTGCTATTTCTAACATTAATTGCTATGTAGTTACTATTTTGTTTTGAGAGTCTATGCAGTTGCTAGTCAATTGCTATGCAGTTGCTATTTACATGAAAGATTTTGTTTCTAATTTGATATTATTCAGTTGCAATCTAGTTCTTATGCAATTGCTCATTACATTTAAAAACTTGTTGTAATTGATGTCTTTGTGTTATTTATTTCATAGGTGAAAGTACTTCGAAAAGAAGTTCAAGTTGCGCACTTAATGTTAGAAATGAAGCAAATATTGATAGTTGTCAGAAGAATGTAGACGACGACTTTGTCGAAGTAGATGCTGGAAATAAAAGGGTTATTGAGAAGCCAGCTGAGAGCGTCGCCGATGAGCCAGTTGTACTTAGTAGGACATGCTCCCGTATTCTGGTGAATGCTATTAAAGAGATGAAGGATGCACAGCGACGTGCTGTTGTTGAAATGGGATTTGGTAACATCCTGTATTTGAAAACCACGAAGGTACCAGCTTCTTTGGCGTATTGGGTTCTTGATCACTTTGATCCTAGGAGCTGCGAATTGAAGATGGATAATGGACGGTCACTTCATGTGGAATCCAATGATGCTGCGCTGATTTTTGGACTGCCGAGAGGTAAGCGCCAATTAGATAGAAAGCGGAGAAGGGCAGTATGTCCAAAGGTTTTGGAGTGGAAACAGCAGATTGGGAAAGATAGAGTATTAATCAATACTCTGAAGGACAAGATGCTTGCCGAGGTTAATGGTGGCGTATGGTTCAAGCGTCATTTCGTGGTTTTATTAGGAGCTTGCCTATTTAAAAATCCGGGCAATGGGTATGTGAATCCCCAAATACTGAGCAACTTGGAATGTATGTCGACGCTAAGGGAGTACGACTGGGGTGATTACATGGTGAGATGCCTCGTAGAATGGAAGCTGAAATGGGAGGGGAAAAAAACAAAAAACTTCATGGGCCCGACCTTGTTCATTGTGGTGAGTTTTTTCGTACTTCATAAATATATATTTTGTGTACTATAATTAGCAATATGAATATCTATAAGTTGCAACTAATAAAATATTGGGTTAATTGATTTTTTCAGCTCTTTATCTCGATCGAGTCTTGTTTTTGATATTATTTTTCATTGTATTACTTTTTCATATCTTTTGTAGGCTCTTTACCTCAATCGTGTCGTTTTCTTGAGAAGAACCGTCCCAAGATGTTATCCGTTAATAAAGGTTTGGACGTTTGGTGAGATGTTGAAGCGGGAGAAGGATGAGAAGAAACACGGAGGTTTTGGGACAGGACATCTTTGCGACCGAATCGAATGGTCGGGTGAGGAACTTGAAGAAGATAAAAATGCTGAAGTTCTTGAAAAAGGATCTGAGAAGCCTACGGGAATGTCAACCGATGGTGAAAGTAGTGAAGCCGGAGGGGCTGTTCGCTTGTTTGCGGATAAATTCCTTACCAAGGCGAAAATATTGGCTGATACAATGGTTGATCTAATGTCAATGGTTCGAGATGCGCCGACAGAGATCATGTCTGATCCGAATGTCAAGAATATGGTTGACAAGGCTCAGGTACTATTGGGTTGTACAGCCAATGTACCAGTAGAAAATGAAAATTTGGCAGATCAGCAAGCTGCTAGCACACAGAACATGTACGATTCCTTCTGGGCTCAGGATGATGTATTTGATCAGTTGAAGGTGCTTGAGGAAGCAGCTGTTAAACGTTTCGCGTTTAACAAAGAAGTGGCCGCTAAAACAGATCGGCCAGACAAGAGTGTATGGGACATAATGAGCCAAGTTTCAGCCTTGGATTGACACAACTGCAAGGTGATGATGATACGGGAGCTAAGCAGGTTCAAGATCCCTTGTTGCAGGTTGATAAATAATGAATTATATATTTTTCCTTTTCAACTTTCCCTATACGAAAAGTTATTTTAATTGAAAAACTTGTGTATTTTGTAGGCACACAATAAGAGCACTGAAAAGGGGGAAGGAAAAACAGCACAGGTACTACCTTACAAATTACAGTTGCTAATTAACTGCTATGTAGTTGCTATTTATAGTTATTACAGTTGCTATGTATAGTTATCACAGTTGCTATTTATAGTTATTACAGTTGCTATTTATAGTTATTACAGTTGCTATTTTGTTTTGGTTTTGTTTACTATGCAGTTGCTATGCAGTTGCTATTTATAACTATTAATTACTATGCAGTTGCTATTTACTTTAAAAATTGAGTTTCTAAATAATTGCTATGCAGTTGCTAGTTTGTTTTGATTTTCTATCTAGTTGTTATACAACTGCCAATTAATTGCTATGCAGTTGCTATTTTGTTTTGAGTTTTTATGCAGTTGATATGCAGTTGCTAATTAACTGCTATGCAGTTACTATTTATAGTTATTACAATTGCTATTTATAGTTATTACAGTTGCTATTTATAGTTGTTACAGTTGCTATTTATAGTTATTACAGTTGCTATTTACAGTTATGCAGTTGCTAATTAACTACTATGCAGTTGCTATTTATAGTTATGCAGTTGCTATTTATAGTTATTAGAGTTGCTATTTATAGTTATTACAATTGCTATTTATAGTTATTACAGTTGCTATTTATAGTTATTACAGTTGCTATTTATAGTTATTACAATTGCAAAAGAACCATAATGTTTTTTCATTTTTTTTGTGTTTAGGAATTGATGGAGGAGAAAACAAATTATTGTCAACGAAATGTTGAATGGGCGAAAAAAGCTGTTAGAAAACCTCGAAATCCTGTTAGAAAACGTCGATTTCCTAGTCAGGTATTGGTATTGCAGTTGCTATTTATAATCATTACAGTTGCTGTATAATCATGCTGCATTTGCTTATGGGAGTAGTATTTATGTTTAAAGGTTGATCGAGATGCGGAGCTAGAAAATAAAAAGCGTTAGATAAACATGGGAAGTGGCAAGGTATTTGGATTGTTGTTTTTAAGATTTAATTCAATTGTTGTGCAATTTTTTGAATGATGTTAACTAGAATATTTGTTACCAACACTTCATAGGAGACCGAGACGCATACTCCGACTGATATAGGGGAATACTTGATTGTGAAGGGTCCAGAAGAGGGTGTGGAGATCAATAAGGCGAAGAAGAATTCTGATATTTTGAAAGGCAAAAACCCTATTGAGACTGCACACCACATGGTACGCCGGAAACAAACAGAAAAAAAGAAGACTGAAAAATTAATTTCCCCGTACGTCCGTAGGGAAGTGGCGTTGACCGACGGATGGACTGATGCTGAGAAGAAGATTGGGTACTGGGTGATGAACAATGCTGATGCTGATATGTAAGTTTTCCTTTGTTTTGCTAATTAATTGCTAAGCAGTTGCTATTTTGTTTTGAGTTTCTATGCAGTTGCTAATTAATTGCTATGCAATTGCTAATTAATTAGTTGCTAGGTAGTTGCTATTTTGTTTTGAATTATTATGCAGTTGATATGTAATTGCTTATTAATCGCTATGCAATTGCTATTTACTTGAAAAATTGAGTTTATAAATAGTTGCTATGCAGTTGCTAATTAATTGCTATGCAGTTGCTGTTTTGTTTTGAGAGTCTATGCAATTGCTAATTAATTGCTAAGCAATTGCTAATTAATTGCTAAGCAGTTGCTAATTAATTACTAAGCAGTTTCTAAATAGTTTTTATGCAATTCTAAGGATTTTTATAGCTGACTTATTATTTATTGATGTAGGATGGAGATCTTATTTTACACCGGACAGTATCAGCTCAGTAGAGAACAAATGATTTCACTTTTGCCATCTGTTTATGTGGAAGCATCAGTTATTGATATTTGGAGTATAATACTCAATCAAAAGGAGATGTCTCGGTCGAAAGGTTCACCATGTAGATTCTTCGCATCTACATATCTAACTGTGAGTCTGATTGAAATTATTTATTTATTTATTTATTTTTATTTTTCATTTATTATTATTATTTTTTTTTTGCATTCCTTTGTTTATTTCATCACTATTTTCGGCCTAACATAATTTACGGTTAGGCATACACTGCTGTGAACCCTGTTAAAGAATGGAGTATGAATAGACGATGCGAGAAGTTCTTCGAGCGACTTGATGAGGAAATCGTTGATACGAAGTGGATGAAATTGGGCAGCATTGACATCGTAAGTTTGATGGTTATTAATTTTTTTAATGTTAGGCATATCTTACAGTTTGTGACATAAAAATAATGTGTTTATATTTAGTTAATTTGAAATTGCTAATTTGCGTATGCAGTTTGTGTTTCCAATAATACATGCAAGTCATTTTTACATGATGGTATATGACTTGAAGAATATGTCCATTGATCTTATTGATAACTCCTCGGCGATGGATACTGGTGAATTGAAGACGAAATATGGCGATGTTCCAGTATCACTGGTACGAACATTATGATAATTGCAACATCAAATTTATAACTTTGTGAGTTGTGAGTGTAGCCTACATTTAGTTAATATTGTTTTTAAACATTCTTGCAGAGCCAATTGTTTAATCTATTTTTGGAGTCAAAAGGAAAAAATAAGGAGTCCATGGAACTGCAGAATGTAAATATACGGAGGCTGAAAATGCCTTGGAGGGACGACAAAAACAAGGAGGATTGTGGAGTGTTTCTGATGCGCCACATGGAGACATATCATGGCGGGGGAGAAAAAAATTGGAATAGTGGTTTGAAGAAGAACAATAAGAGACAGCTTAATGTATTGAGGATTAAGTACTGTACTGCCATATTGAAATCTGACGTTAATACCTTAAAACATCAAGTTGATGCAGCTTCAAACCTCCACTATCAGCAGCAATGTGTGGATGGGCCAATAGATTTGGGGCCCATTCTGCTTAATTACAAGCCGCCAACGGTCTGAGTGTCGTTAGATTATAGTAGTCAGATGTATGATTCTTTTGTATACTAATGAATGATTCTTTTGTACACTAATGAATGATATTGAAATTGCAAAACAGTATGATTCTTTTGTATACTAATGAATGATGTTGTTTTTGATCGATATACTTCATAATTACTTTAATTGTTTTGTATACTTCATAATTACTTTAATTTTAAATAGCAACTATAATAACTATAAATAGCAACTGTAATAACTATAAATAGCAACTGCAATAACTATAAGTAGCAACTGTAATAACTATAAATAGCAACTGTGATAACTATAAATAGCAACTGAGATAATTATACAGCAATACCTGGCCACTTAAACAGCAACTGTAACAATTACAAATAGCAACTGTAATAAACAGTAACTGTATGGAACGAAATGGTGAATGAATGATTCTGCATTTGCTATTATTTTGGGAATAAATATTTTCAATTCAAAAATAGCAACTGCATAGAAACTCAAATCAAAATAGCAACTGCATAGCAATTGCATAGCAACTGAATATCAATTAATTAGAAACTCAATATTTCAAGTAAATAACAACTGCATAGCAATTAATTAGCAACTGCATAGCAACTACAAAGAAATGCAACTGTAATAACTATATTTCAAGTAAATAGCAACTGTACTAACTATAAATAGCAACTGTAATAACTATAAATAGCAACTGTAATATTAATACAGCAATACATGACCACTTAAGCAGCAACTGTAATAATTATAAATAGCAACTGTAATAAACAGTAACTGTGTATAGCAACTGCATAGCAACTACAAACTCAAAACTGTGTAGCAATTAATTAAAACTGTATAAACTCAAAACTATAAACTCAAAACTTATGTTGTTTATTTCGAACTCAAGGTAACTATATAATTAACGTTACAAATTTGATATTAAAATAGCAACACCAAAGAAACAAAATATCAAATAATTAACAGTAACCTATTAACATAGATTGAATTCAAAATAGCAACTGCATAAAATCATTCGACTCCGATGTCTTCTTCAACGACAACTGTTCGACCAGGACAATTTCTAGCACCATGTCTAACTTTTTTCATGCATATGCTGCACGTACGCAACGGTTTCTTGTTGCGCTCAATCGCAGCTTCTTGACGAGAAACAAGTCTACTACCACTTCCTTTGGTGCTGACCTTGGTTGGTGGATGCACCGAGACTTGTTCGGGAGCAGGAGCTCCGAAATGCGTTTCGAACATCCTATTCTTGGTAGACGGACCAGCTTGTGTCTCTTCGGTGGAATTAAGCAGGGCCATTTGTTCTTTGATGCAGAGGTGGAAACTCGGCATCTTTGCGATGTTACCATCAATAAGACCAATACACGAGTAAAAATCTGAAATTAAATTATTCATGATAGACTTTTGCTCATCAATGCTTGCGCAGTCATTAAGGACATTGTTGTCAAGTTGGTGTATTGGCTTCGATTCAGCTGTTTTAGTCCATCGGTCAATAACATACTTATCAGGTATAGCTTCAAGTTTTTGATCTTTGAACACCCAGAAAATATGCCGACATAGTAAGCCCATCATTGTAAACTTCTTGCAGGTGCATGTCACATCCTCAGCAGTGTTGTTGTGTGTGACATTTGCTATATCGCTACTGTGACTACTTATTTCATATGTAGAACTTAGGGAGCCTTTTGTGATACTGACAATGCTACAATCGTAACATGCAGAGACGATCTCCTTTTGCGTTTCTTTGAAAATTGTTGACATGTATACCTTGCTAGCATGCCTCTCGATCAACAACTGGGTGATGGGAATGGAGACAGATAAGGTGTTCTTGTTGTTCAACTTGTCGTATTCATTTCGCTGTTTCTCTAGCCCCTTCAAAAAACATGAAAAACTCAATCAAGTTTGATCGAGGGTTGAAGTGTATTTTGAAGAAATTGTTTTCGCTCTCAGACATTGATGTAGTTCGTAGCAAGCCACTCATAGGGCAGTCCCTAAAATATGCTGGGATCCAAAATTCTCGTATCTGAAACATTGACTTCAGCCAATTGTCGTCTTGAACTCCGTATTCGGTCATTAATGTAACCCACTTATCTTCAAATTCTGGTGGCTCAATGAGGCTTGTCCAAACAATCGACCTCAACATCGATTTGAAAGTGTCGCCATCTTTCACTTTATTTGGTAGCCTCAAAGGCAACTTCTGCATGATGTGCCACATGCACAGGCGTCGCCTGACACCAGGAAATACGCGTTCAAGTGCAATCTTCAATGCAGGGTCTTGGTCTGTAATAATCATTGAGGGGCAATGACCCATGCAATCTTTAAATTTCTCAAGTACCCAAGTGTAAGAATCGACATCTTCCTTAGTGAGCAACGCAGCAGCAAAAGTTATACATCCGCCATGGTTGTCTTTTCCCGTGAACGGAGTGAAGATCATGTTATACCTATTGATATATAAAAATTAGCATAAACTTGATTGTGAAATAAATTTGGGATTCAATTCAAAATAGCAACTGCATAGAAGCTCAAACACAAAAGAGCAACTGCATATCAATTAATTAGCAACTTCAAAGCAACTGCATAGCAACTGCATAGTACATTCAGTTTCTATATAGTGAATTCACATCATGTAGTATAGAAATTTGCGAAATGAGAAACAAGCAACAATAATATTGTTTCCAACTAATATATGTAATATTTGTGGCTACTTAAAATCAGAAAACAAACGCATGCTCGTACCTATTAGTTGAATAAGTAGCATCAAAGCTCAGAACATCACCGAAAACGGAATAATTTCTCCGGCATATTGAGTCAGCCCAAAAGACACGTGTCAGCTGGTCTTTCTCATTGACATCGTACTCCAAAACAAAGGCTGGACTTATTTCTTTTTTCCTGAAAAGCCTGTCCAAAGCCATTTGAGCATCAACACCAAGCGCATATGCCTTAAGGTCGCGCGAAAATTTTTTGAACTCAACACTTGTGCATCCGATATTGGAGTAAGATCCAACAACCTCTTTGAATAACCTGTAAGACTTCATCGGACCTATATTTGCTCTAGCACAATTAAGAATGAAATTCTGGTGACCGGGATTTAATGTTTTATTCGCGTCGAGGAATTGTCTCTGAACCAATGGCACTAACGGGTGAGAATGATGGTCGACGAATTTAGAGACAATGTAGTTCGAATTTGTTTCGTGTTTTAAAAGCATAAGAGCCTTGCAGTCTAGCCGTTTCGACACCCGACGCCTCTTGATTTTTGGCTTATCAATCGGATCATTCTCCTCTACAATATTCTCCTCGACAATATCATTATTGAGATGGTTGTTTGAAACATCGGACTTAACGGTATTCTTATTTCCCTGCCTGTTACAATAAAGCCACTTGTGTGTAATTAAACCACGTTTTCTCTTGTCGCCGCCCCGCCGAACATCAAAACCACAAGCTACGGCGTATTCTGTATAAAACTTTATCCCGTCATTCATATTAGCAAATTGCTTGCCGACAAAAGGCTTCAGGTCACTGTCACAATGAGGTATATGGCGTTCAGTTAATCTGGGCGATATCGACAAGGTACAACCCTGGACTGGAATAATTTTATTTCCAACTACAAAATCAATAAAAACATTGTTATGACATTTATATCAAATAAGATTTTAAAAAAAAATTATAAATCTTGCTAATCAGTATTTGCGAATTTTCATTATTTGCTATGTATCTTGCTGTTCAGTATTTGCTATTTTCAATTCCAGTATTTTTTTTGTTTTCTAATAAAAGAGTTGCTATGCAGTTGCTAGTTACTAATCAATTGCTATGCAGTTGCTATTTTCAATTCCACTTAAACAACAACTGTAATAATTATAAATAGCAACTGTAATAACTCTAAATAGCAACTGTAATAACTCTAAATAGCAACTATAATAACTATAAATAGCAACTGTAATAACTATAAATAGCAACTGTGATAACTATAAATAGCAACTGTAAATAGCAACTGCAAATATTGATAGTTTCGAAGATGGATGTGTTATTTCTTTCGAATATAAACGATTTCATGAATTAAAATAACTATAACACATTGCTTTGTTTATTATCTTGTAATTGATGATTCTTATACAGTACTGTATATTATGTTTCTATTTATAACAACTCTAGCAATTGTGGATACACCAGGAAAAAAAGGGAACTGTAATAATTATAAATAGCAATTGTAATAACTCTAAATAGCAACTGTAATAACTCTAAATAGCAACTGTAATAACTATAAATAGCAACTGTGTTAACTATAAAATAGCAACTGTAAATAGCAACTGCAAATATTGATAGTTTCGAAGATGGATGTGTTATTTCTTTCGAATATAAACGATTTCATGAATTATCTTGATAGTTTCGAATATAACACATTGCTTTGTTTATTATCTTGTAATTGATGATTCTTATACAGTACTGTATATTATGTTTCTATTTATAAAATATAAATCTGCAAACAATAAGAAAAAAAAGGAGGTATATAATGACCTGATCGACGTTCTATAGAACAAGAAATACAATAATCAGAAACATTAAAACATAGTAAAATGAAAACCTGGTGTATCCACATTCTTCGGATTCATTGGAGGAGACGGGAACGGTGTTTGTATATTATTCGGATTGTCTACACTGGAAGTTTGGGCAGTAGGGTTAACGTCGTCGTAATCGGACGTGTTCATCATCGTGATGAAGAATGTGGTTCGGTTGCAAATATAATAAAAACGGCAAAAAATATTGATCGAAAAATCTGTCTAATATTGACCGCATAATATCTTCATTCCTTTTATTATGTGGTCCCCAACGCTTAATTAAAGGGATTGACATCTAAAATCAAAAATTAATTAATCTAATTAATTATAACGGATAAGATCCAGACCGTTAATATTAGTCAGATGGATGGCTGGGATAGGCCCTTAGGTTCTCACCCCAGGGAATGGTTCTCACCCGAACCTTTTCCTATATATATATATATATATATATATATATATATATATATATATAATTAGAACATGTATCGCACGTGCATATTACTAGTTCAATTAAAAGAAAGAAAAAGAAATTAGAAATCAACAGGATCCTGCAGGGTTCATCTTCTCTCGTCTCATCTTCTAATTACAACTTACTAGTAATTTGCACGTGCATCGCACGTCTTATTAAATTTTCTTAAAAAAATTCTGGCGGAATAAGAACTCGAACCTGAAACCTCCTCTATATTAGCTATGTACATGTGTTGCACGCGTTGATAGATCGACAAATGACACTAAGGCTTCTCCCATTATAATATTAGAGATTAGAGATTTTCATTCTTGTTTGCGAAAGCCAGATATTTCCCTCATGGAAAAAATGCATACTGAAGTTCTTCAAATATCTTGCATTAAAAATAAAATAAATTGAAGAACCGTATGGCCTTCGTTAACCAATAGTATAACTTTGAACAGATTAGTAACAAATAGTACAAGTTTGAACATCGTCGTAAATTTTACCCATCTTCAAGTTATTTATAATATCATTTGCCTAAAAGAGCAATGATAGGTAGCAATTGATCAAATAGTGGCTAGTTTCAAGGCACTCACAAGCAGATAACATAGAACTGGGATCAGTCATTCTAGAAATGAAGTATACTGCAGATAGCAGTATAAGTAACTGGACAATTGTTGTGATGCATCTAAAATGTCATATATCACTTGCAATTAGCAGATTTTGCTGTAAAATGTCAAACTCAGTCAAGCTTAAACTAAATGTCATACACAACTCATCAAATTTCAATTCAAATTTTCAATGTGGGAAAGAACCAGTACTCATCAAATTATATCATAGCAATTTTACGGCCCAAAGCACGAAAATTCCTCTACTTTGGACTTACTATCTATAATCTCTAATATCTAATATCTCTAATCTCTAATCGCTAATTTCTAATCTCAAATATAGTAATATTATAGTGAGAGAGTTAGAATTGTAATGTTGTAAACATACTGATGCGGTTTGTTTTTGGGGAACGTGTGGATGCACCAGGCGTGAGTTCTTACTCGATTTGTATTAGAGGAGACACCTATGCAGACGACCCTTGGCTGGGTGAACGGTACCGAAGTAGGCGGTATTGAGGTGGAGGCTGATGCTGGGCTCGGATCTTTGAGGCTCGGATCCGAGGGTCTTGTGTACCTGCAGACGGTCTCGGAACACCGGGGTTGGTCCCGGTGGCAGACCCTCCGACGATTTAGTCAGTCACTAAGTGAAAGTAACAGTAACTAGGGTTGTGGTGGCAAAGGATTGATTACCTGGAGAAGGAGTAGGGGTCTGGTATTTATAGAAGATAGCAACCGGGTCTGGACCCGTTTGGGGCCGGGTCTGGACCCGGTTGCCCGTGTGGCTGAAGCGGTGGAAACCCGGGCGGTTTAGGGCTGACGTGGCAGATGCCCGGGCGGTTTCCGGGCTGACGTGGCAGTGGTCCAGGCGGTTTTCCGACGCTGACGTGGCGGATCTAGAGAATCAGGAGGTGCGCGCATCCTGAGGGCATCCTGTGGCCCAGGATGGGTCACGTCATTCCTAGCCCATATCACAAGCCCCGCACTCCTGTAGGGCTGGGTGAACCAACCCTGTATGAGTGATTCTTCACCTCCGTAGGAAGAGCGGGGTGGATGTTGGGGTGAGAAAGTAGGATCTGCTACCTTCCGAGAAGGCCAGGGGTAGGAGGAATGGATCCCTCATTGGAGTTTGCACGGACGGCTGTGTAGAGTAGGAGAGCCAGAGCGACGCTCGCCGAGGCTTGGGGGTCGGCAGACGAGCCCATGGTGTCGGCAGACGAGCCCAAGGGTCGGCGGACGAGCCCAAGGGTCGGTAGACAGCCACCTCACTAGTTGGAAGAGCGAGGGGACGTCGAGGCCTTCTGTTGGGGCTTGATGAGCCCCAAGGGTCGGCAGACGAGCCCATGGGGTCGGCAGGCAAGCCCGTGGGGTCGGTAGATGAGCCCCAAGGGTCGGCAGATGTCCACTTCGCTAGTTGGAAGAGCGAGAGCATTAGGGGTCGATGGACGAGCCCCTGGGGTCGGTAGACGGTTCCCTCGCTAGTTGAAAGAGTGAGGGGGCGCTGAGACCGATTTTATAATAGATTGGTTCTTGTGGGAGGTCGGCTTGCCGAGTGCTTGGGGGTCAGCAGACGAGCTCCTTGGGTCGGAGGACGTTCTCCTCGCTAGTTGGAAGAGCGAGGAGGTGAGGTTTTCTTCTGGGGCTTGATTCGTCGAGCACTAGGGGTCGGCAGCCGATCCCCTCTATATCAGAGGAGGGCAGTTGGTGCTCGGGATTCTATCCGAGCGCCGAGCCCCAGCATATCAAAGGAGTAGTTGGGGCTCGGGATTCTATCCGAGCGCCGAGTATCACTATATCAAAGGAGTAGTTGGGGCTCGGGATTCTATCCGAGCGCCGAGTCCCACTATATCAAAGGAGAGTAGTTGGGACTCGTGCTTCCATCCGAGCGTCGACCCTCCTGTGAAATAGAAGGGGAATCACTGGCTCGCGCTTCCATCCGAGCGTCGACCCTTCTGTGAAATAGAAGGGGAATTATTGGCTCGCGCTTCTATCCGAGCGTCGACCCTTCTGTGAAATAGAAGGGGAATCACTGGCTCGCGCTTCCATCCGGGCATCGACCCTTCTGTGAAATAGAAGGAGAATTATTGGCTCGCGCTACCATCCGAGCGTCGAACCTTCTGTGAAATATAGAAGGGGAATTGCTGGCTCGCGCTTCCATCCAAGCGTCGACCCTCCTATGAAAATAGAAGGGAAATTACTGGCTCGCGCTTCCATCCGAGCATCGACCCTTCTGTGAAAATAGAAGGAGAATTGGCTCGCGCTTCCATCCGAGCGTCGACCCTTCTATGAAAATAGTAGGGGAATTACTGGCTTGCGCTTCCATCCGAGCGTCGACCCTTCTGTGAAATAGAAGGGGAATCACTGGCTCGCGCTTCCATCCGGGCGTCGACCCTTCTGTGAAAATAGAAGGGGAATTGGCTCGCGCTTCCATCCGAGCATCGACCCTTCTGTGAAATAGAAGGGGAATCACTGGCTCGCGCTTCCATCCGAGCGTCGACCCTCCTATGAAAATAGAAGGGGAATTACTGGCTCGCGCTTCCATCCGAGCGTCGACCCGTCTGTGAAAATAGAAGGGGAATCACTGGCTCGCGCTTCCATCCGAGTGTCGACCCTTCTATGAAAATAGAAGGAAAATTGGCTCGTGCTTCCATCCGAGCGTCGACCCTTCTGTGAAATAGAAGGGGAATCACTGGCTCGCGCTTCCATCCGAGCGTCGACCCTCCTATGAAAATAGAAGGGGAATTACTGGCTCGCGCTTCCATCCGAGCGTCGACCCGTCTGTGAAAATAGAAGGGGAATTGGCTCGCGCTTCCATCCGAGCGTCGACCCTTCTGTGAAAATAGAAGGGGAATTACTGGCTTGGGCTTCCATCTGGGCGTCGACCCTTTTGTGAAATAGAAGGGGAATCACTGGCTCGCGCTTCCATCCGAGCATCGACCCTTCTGTGAAATAGAAGGAGAATTATTGGCTCGCGCTTCCATCCGAGCGTCGACCCTTCTGTGAAAATAGAAGGGGAATTGGCTCGCGCTTCCATCCGAGCGTCGACCCTTCTGTGAAATAGAAGGGGAATCACTGGCTAGCGCTTCCACCCGAGCATCGACCCTCCTATGAAAATAGAAGGGGAATTATCAGGGCCGCCTACTATATTCCGCGGGAGTTCGAGATCTTCCTTCCGAGTCCCGGTATCGGCCGACCACAGTTTTGGCGCCAGGGTATTGTATGTTTCCTGAGGATGCCTTCCTCTCGGGGCTGAGGCTGCCTCTGCATCCTTTCGTGAAGAGGGTCCTGAACTGGGTGAAACTGTGTCCCATGCAGTACGGTCCGAACTCCTGAAAGCATTTAGTTTGCTTTATACTGAAGTGTCAAGAGAAGGGAGTGAGGCCGAGGCTGACGTATTTCCGAGCTATTTTTGGGATTGGTTCGCTCGGAGATCAGGAGGAGATTTTTTACTTTTCACCAAGGCCGCATAAGAAGGTTATGCGCGGTCATCTGGACTCTATAAAGGGATGGAGAGAAAAGTATTTTGTAGTTCGGACTGATGGGTCTTGGGGAATTCCAACCAGTTGGAGCTTCGTCAAGCCGAAGCACAAGCCTCCGAGGAAGAGCAACTTGACAGCCAAGGAGTGGAAGAGGGTGGAGAAGATCATCGGGGGGCATAGTATAGCGTGGCCGCGAGTGACCGAGATACACCTCGCCCGGGCCGGACTGAGTCCTGCCGACCCTAGTATGTCTCTTTCCGAATATGTTCATTTTCTGCCTTCGTGTTAACGTTAGCTTTTCTTCTGTGTTTTTGTAGGGATGACAACCCAACAGGCGGACGTGCAGAAGTTGTTGCTCGCTATCGCCGAGAAGGCGAGGGTAGCGAAGAGGAAGAAGGCCGAACAGGAGAGGTTGGCGGCCGAGAAGCAGAGGCTGGCCACACAGACCGGCACGTCCTCCCAGGTACCGGTACCGGCGTCCGAGGAGCCTTCCCCGGCGAAGAGGACTAAGAGGCCACACTTTCAGTCCTCTCATTCGTCAAGGGGGGCTCGGGACGCCGCGGGTGGTTCGGGCAAGACCGTTGATGCCCCGGAAAAAGGGCTCCCCCCAATTCGGCCGAGCGCTATGGAGATGGTGGGCAGGCAGGGTATGCTGCCATTTGCCCCTGATTGGTCAATCGTGTGGGGGGATTCTCTGCTTGACGGGGCTATGGCGGTCGAGTTTGTCTCGAAGGCCGCCACCGAGCGCGATCGGATGGCCCTGGCGGTGCAGTCGGCGGACCAGGCCTACATGCGGTGGTCTCAGGCGACCCTCTCGGTAAGTTGGCTTGGCCCTGTTTTTCATTCAAATGACGGAGTTTTTTCTGATATTTCTCTTCTTCGGCCAGGCGATGCTCCATGGCCAGCACTTCCACAAGTGCTTGGAGAAGGAGATTATTATCGAGAGGCAGAATGCGGAGAAGTACCTTCGTGACCTGAACAAGGCAACGAATGAGCTGAAAGAAGCTCGGTCGATGATTGCCATCCACGAAGCCCAGATAAAGTCGCTCGGCAAGATCCACAAGCAGGATCGGGAGGACCTTGTGGCGAAAATCACGGCCGAGGCGGCGAAGGGGAAGAAGGCACTGCAGGAGATGGAGTCAGTGTTGGGGGAGACCGTCATGGTGGCGCAGGATGAGGCGTACGAACAAGCCAAGTCCCATTTTAAACATATCTATCCCGAGCTGAACGTGGACCATCTCTCCTACGGATGGGCGCCGAACCTTCCTCCCACCCCGGGGGGCGACGATGCGGGGGGCAATCAGGTCGATGAAGAGGGGCCACCCCACCCTCAAGAATAGATCTTTCTTTTTTTTTCTTGTTTTGATGTAAATGCCTTGGGCGGACTGGCCACCGCGGCTTTTGTATCGGACTTTTTGAAGGAAATGTAATATATTTTTTGGGCTGATTCTTCCATACTTGTGTTTTTTGTGATGTTTGCTCTCGTCTTTTGATAGACACACGGGACCTTTGTCGCCTTCCCCATTGTTGCCGAGGTGCCTCTAGATCGAGTGGGGGAGGCCATGGAGGTAGCTTTGCTTCGTCAATAGAAGCAAGCTCGGGATTGAGCCGCCGCCGTTAACTATTTTCTGAACAGGTCCAGGGAGCTCGGCTTGGAGTTGGCGCGTCTGAAAAAGGCCGTAGCCGACCGGGACTGGTGGGTTATCGAGACAGGCTGGTCCCTCTCGGATGCTTCGAGCGGGAGTTCGGCTTCGGAGTCTGTCCTTCGTGAGGCCGTAGTCGAAAAGGAGCTGGAGATCCGCAGACTGAAGCTGTTGTTAGGCACTGGTCTGATAGAAGGGGACAGCAACGCGACCCCGGGGCGGTCTCCGATATTTCTACCGGATGGGATGCAGCCCGAAGATGCGAGAAGCTCGGTGGCGGGAGTACCTTCCTGGGCCGGTTCGGCCGAGCATAAGAGGAACCCCAAATTCGAGTTTCCAGCCGAGTGTGAGTGAGTTGTAAGCTTTTTCCTTGTATTTGTATCGACGTTCATTGAGTTGTAAGCAATGAGTAATCAATAAGAACATTCATTTTCTGGAACCTTGATTGCCTCGTGTAGCGCCCCGATTTCCAATACTGGGAAAACCGAGACACGAGCCAAGACCTTTTCTTCAATTAGTCACAATTCACAGAAAAACAGGAGAATTTAAAACTTTTTATTCAACACCCAATGTATTACAAGTCTGAATATTATACAACTGCAATACCTTACAATAGAGTTACAATATTACCTTTAAATTTCCAAGTATTACAACCTTCAACATCTTACATCAGAGTACTTTCCAACTAATAGATGATCAACACACATTTTACAGCGGAACTAAATATAACATTGACTCCTTGCTTTCCTTGCCTTGAGTCCTCCTGAATCTCGTCCTTATACTTCGGCAATCCAGTACCTATGGAAGTGGGGACGTCAGTATTCACTGACGCTTAAAGGCTGATAACAAAGCAGCGAATCTCCCAAACAATATACAAAACATGGCAATGGTGTTGGTGTAGTTTAAGTGTTCGTGAGTGCTATGACTAGACTCTAATGCGATATTTAACTAGAACTAGGATGCTTCCTATTCTAATGTCAGCAAGTCTCCGAAAGCAACATGCAGCCCATACTACATGCACCCCATCTCAAGCCGTTTCTTCATATATAGGGATTTGAACCCGCATTATGAATTCTAATTGTACACAACCTGTTCCTGACAATACTCCATGACTCTGTGAGGTTGCAGAAGGGGTCAAGTTCCCCTATGTAGTCTGCTTATGGTGTCTCCGTTTTCCACTACTACCCGGCATGCCGGACCTCACTCCAAACCAGACGATCCCAGTGTATCGGGCCTCGTTCCAAAATCAAACCATAAGGTCTCGCAAGCACAGGGTGGCGCGAAGCCTACCCTGTGGCACCCTCTGGGGTCTCGCAAGCGCAGGACTGCACAATGCATCCTGTGGCACCCCAGCCACGGCACTTCAGGAATTAACAGCGCGAGATACGCAACCCGTGTTCTCAACTTGTGAGATGCCACCGTACGTATCCCTTTGACGGGAAGGTACAACCCAATATCACCACCTAAGGCCTGCCTCAAGGGACAAGTTGGTCGTAAGGCGCCCCCTACAACCAACTCCTCTCTTTTCGGCAAGGGTCTAAGTAAAATGATCTTTATAAGTCACTACCCTAATAATGTCCCTGTCTCGAACAATCCCAGGGATGATAATATTATAAACACAACATGCTAGGCCTTTAAATTAGACTTCGCAAGACAACTCTACTAGGCTGCTCAACCTAGACTTACCAAAACCCTTTGGGTTCCGGTTCCTGGCCCATCGATCCAAGACCTCGGCCGTGCGAATATACATGCATGCCACTACCCTAAACTTGGATTCCGTCTATACTTCGGTCCTCGATCAACCTACCCTGATTAAGATTCGACGGTACACAAGGAGTGACTCCTCCACAGTTCCTTAGGGTAAGAAAACATATGTCTTGATGGTCGATAGCCCTTAGGGTGGTAATATCACCCTAGACGAGCACAACGAACAGTGTGCTAGCTAACAAGCTATACACGAGTAACAACCATATACGAGCTAATAAGCTACGTATGAAACAATAGCTACCTACGAGCTAGGCGAGCCTCGTAGGAGATAACAACATACATACCAGCCAAATAAGCCGCGTATGAGACCAACAGCTACGCACAGGCCGGTCGAGCCGCGTACGAGACAACAACCTACATACGAGCCAAATAAACTACGTATGAGACCCACAGCTACATACGGGCCAGTCGAGCCACGTACGAGCACAACCATATGCAAACAACCATACAGGTAATCAATCCTAGAAGCAACCAAACGTGCTTACTAGCAAACTTGATCTTCTATTATTAGAAGCAACAGAAGAATCTGCTAATAGTCTATGATCGGTATTCTACCAATGAAAAACCGAAGGCGACATAACAATCTTTATCAAACTAACTATTACTAGTGGTCTCCCAAATCCTTATTACTTCAACCTATAGCACTTTAAGCATGGCATACGATTGCAAGCATCTATCCACGACAATCTAATTATGGCACATAACATAACCACTCACCACAATACTCCTAAGTACGAATATGATTTAAGCATGTGCTTATATCAAGCTTATGCATGAATTATCACTATGATCTAAACATGAAGTTTACTATAGTCAAGCATAAGCTACAACTGGGCGTGAATACTTACTACTTAGAGTATATATATCTCTACTAGCACCTTAAGCATGGATCTTCATTACTTAACACGATTAATCATCACAACCCAAGCATGGATATATAATTAGTATTAACCTACGATATTCCTAAGCACGAATTATAACTCCTATAATATTCAAAGCATGAATTATAACTCCTACACATTCTAAGCATGGTAGATTAATCCTTACCTTAATCTAACATGACATTTGTTAAACATGAGTATGTTCTAGCTTGATCTTGAACAATATTTAGGCATGAACATACACTATTTAAGCATAGATATCGTCTAAGCATGATCGTCTACTAACTTAGCATGAACAACAATTAAGTATGACGTCTACTAACTTAGCATGAGCAATAATTAGCATGACATCTACTAACTTAACATAAACAATCATTAGCATGATCATCTACTAACTTAACATAACAATCGTTAGCATGGTCATCTACTAACTTAATATAAACAATAATTAGCATGACATCTACTAACTTAGCATGAATAATGATTAAGCATGATCATCTACTAACATAGCATGAACATATACTTATCTAAGCATGGATATCATGTAAGCATGAATATTTATTTGATCTAGCATGGTATATAACTTTCCTATAAGCATGTAAGCATGGATAAATTAATCTAGCATGATATACCACTTTCCTACAACTATCTAAGCATAGTATACAACTTTCCTACAATTAAACTAACATGGTATACAACTTTCCTACCATTAATCTAGCATGGTATACAACTCTCCTACAATTAAACTAACATGGTATACAACTTTCCTACAATTTATCTAGCATGGTATACAACTTTCCTATAATTAAACTAACATGGTATACAACTTTCCTACCATTAATCTAGCATGGTATACAACTTTCCTACAATTAAACTAACATGGTATACAACTTTTCTACTATTAATCTAGCATGGTATACAACTTTCCTACAATTAAACTAACATGGTATACAACTTTCCTATAATTAAATTAACATGGTATACAACTTTCCTACCATTAATCTAGCATGGTATACAACTTTCCTACAATTAAACTAACATGGTATACAACTTTCCTACCATTAATCTAGCATGGTATACAACTTTCCTACAATTAAACTAACATGGTATACAACTTTCCTACAATTTATCTAGCATGGTATACAACTTTCCTATAATTAAACTAACATGGTATACAACTTTCCTACCATCAATCTAGCATGGTATACAACTTACCTACAATTAAACTAACATGGTATACAATTAATCTAGCATGGTATACAACTTTCCTACAATTAAACTAGCATGGTATACAACTTTCCTACAATTAAACTAACATGGTATAATAATTCCTACAACATGATACCTACTTCAAGAATGTATTTCCTATAATAAGATACACATCATGGGCATGGTTTATAATTTTAACATTAATCCTACACATTCCTAAGCATGAATGTCTACTAACCAAGCATGAGCAACAATCTAACATGGTGCATGATTTTTTCTACAACTATCTAGGCATGATACTTACTTCAATATAAGCATAAACATCCATTTAATGTTCATATGCATCTACTACAATTTAATTAAACACAATATCCACTACAACATAACATCTACTACCAAAACTTTTACCAAAAATCTTTATCTAGACATAAACATCTACTACTAAACTACTTTATTTTAACACATAAGCATCTACTACCACTTTCATAAAACATAAACCTTTTCTAAAATTTTGTGTAGACATCTACTACAACTATTTTATTTGGAACATACACATCTACTACTACTACTACTTCATTTTAACCATAAGTGTCTACCAAAATGTACATAACATCTATAACTACTTCATTTTAACATCTACTATTACTACTTTATTTAACCATACTACTACTACTTCATTTTAACCATAAGTGTCTACCAAAATGTACATAACATCTATAACTACTTCATTTTAACATCTACTATTACTACTTTATTTAAACATACTACTACTACTTTATTTAAACATACTACTACTTAAATATCTACTAAATCTTTATTAGCATTTATTTTCTCATTATTACTAGTGATCATAAAAAGAGATCTTTTTATTCATTCTACAACTAGTGATTTAGATTAGTTTCTTTTTCACCATTAGAATTTACATCTACAATGGGTTCTTTCTTATTTAAGATTATAAAAGAAAATGACAATAATAAGATAAAGCAAGAACCCTTCATTTGGTCCATCCCAACATATGCTTTCTTTTTAGTCCATGTCCAATGTGTGTCCTACAACCAAATTGGTTGTATACAAGTCCATATGCTTTATGTATAAGTCCATATTCAAGTCCTACAATCCCAAATGGTTGTATGTACAAGTCTATATGCATATGTTTATTTTAGTCCAATTCACAACACAAAAACAACAACTACAACTATAAAGATTTGATCTTTTTGTTCTTTACTACTACTATTTATTTCTTTTCTTTTCATGTGGTTATTATCTTTAATCATCCATAACCATACAAAAATAAGAACTACGCACCACAACACTATCACAATAAACCATTCTCAAAGAACAAAAGAAACAAAACAAGGAGGATAAGAAGAAGAAGTCAAAATAACAAATCAACAAAGAAAGTGGAGAACCCCCACCTAGTTTCCTTTGTTGGAAGAACTTTCTAGCTTAAACTTCTCCTTCCCCTAAGCTCTTAGAACTCCTAGGAAAAACCTACAAGAAAAACTCTCAAGTTAGAATGAGGTTCTCTCTTTCTTTTCCTTTCCTTTCTTTTGTTTTGTAAAAATGAGACAAGTGGAGAAGGAGGGGGTATTTATAGGTGGAGAGAATGGTGGAGAGTGCAAAAGTGCACTCAACATTATGCACAAAACCCCCTCAAAGATTGAATCCGGCCTTGCACTAGGTGAGGGAGGGGTAAGGTGTAGGGTATGGTCCTAGGGTAAGTTGGAAGCATGGTAGAAAGATAAGGTTTCTAGAAGGGATTTTTACTTTAATCTTCTCATGCATACAAAACCTTAGTTTAACCACTTAAATAAAACCCTAATCATCTAATTAGGTTGTCATGACAAGGATGAGTACATTGTCCAAGAGTACATACTACATATTTTGTATAATGTACTAAGTACCATACAATTGTATGTATATGTATATGTATGTGTATACCAAAATTTCTTATATACTCCTCATAAAATAGTTTAATTTGAAAATAATAATAAAAATAAGTTTTATTACCAATTCGGAGGATCGCGCTACCAATTTGATGTACTTCGGATTTACACCGACCGATATATGCGCGTAGACAATGTTTGTGGACAAACTGGCGAAAAATCACCAAAATAATTTGATTTTGGAATTAAAACAAAATAATAATAAAATAATAATAAAATAGTGATTTATACGAGATAATATCCGTCCGGGATATTACACCTCGGCTGCCGAGGGTGGTCGGTGTGACTGCTACGAAGGGTCGCCACTGACGCGACTGTGTCATTAATTGCGACGTTTCATATTCCCATGAGCATTTATGGTGATGTTTCGCCTTCTGCCATATTCCTAGATGCAATAAATGGGGGCCTTAGGGGGCTATATAATCCCCACTTCCCTTGTTGGTTGTCAGGCAGTTAGTTACTTGATTAGGGTGCCTGCGGAAGGCGGGCGCCCGGAGAACACAATTTTTTCGTATGCTCCGGATTGGAGGCACACCGATCACCCTCGGACTATTCAGGGTACGGGTCATTAGAACCATGAGGCCCCGGGTTGTTCGTTGGTGAGCAGTGGGCCGACCGATCGTTTCGGGGGTTCGGAGAGAGCCGAAGCGTGGTGGCTCTTCTGCCATCCTCGAACAGTTCGGGGTTTTGGGCTCGTAAGAGCTCTAAACCCCGAGTTGTTCGGGGGCGAGAGAAGGGTCAGCTGAACGGCTCGCAGGCTCGGAGCATTTTTTCCGGGACAGAGAGAGCAGTGGGTCGATGGCCCCCCTGCCATCCTTAAAAAGTTCGGGGTTTAGGTTTGTAAAAGCCGTGAACCCCGAGCCATTCGCGGGTGAGAGGGTGGTCAATAACTCGGCCCGAGGCTCGGGGCATCTGCCGAAGGCAGACGCTCTAAACCTTAATAAAATTTTGTCAACACATGGTTGTAGCTCGTAACCGAGCGTAGTGGTCGAGCGGCTTTGAGGAAAGTTGCGGCCTTGCTCTGGTTTGTTGAGCCCCCATGTTTGCGAGAAAACCAGTTGCAAGAGTAACAGAGGGTCGCCGCCGAGCGTTAAGGTCGCGGTGCCTTGGAGAAGGCACCCGCCTTGCTCGGGGTCGACGCCGAGCTCCTGCACATGTTCTCGAGGAGAGACGGTGCGGGCGTGGCTGGTGGATGTCGCCTCGTACATAGGTTGATGAGCTTGAAGAAGCCCAAACCTAGCGAGGGACGGGTGCCGAGCCCCCATACCGGTGAGAAAGACAACTGCGGGCGTAGTAGAGGGTCGCCACCGAGCGTCAAGGTCGCGGTGCCTTGGAGAAGGCACCCGCCTTGCTTGGGGTCGACGCCGAGCTCCTGCACTTGTTCTCAGGGAGAGACGGTGTAGGCGTGGCTGGCGGATGTCGCCTCGTACATAGGTTGATGAGCTTGACGAAGCCCAAACCGAGCGAGGGACGGGTGCCGAGCCCCCATACCGGTGAGAAAGACAACTGCGGGTGTAGCAGAGGGTCACCGCCGAGCGTCAAGGTCGCGGTGCCTTGGAGAAGGCACCCGCCTTGCTCGGGGTCGACGCCGAGCTCCTGCACTTGTTCTCAGGGAGAGACGGTGCGGGCATGGCTGGCGGATGTCGCCTCGTACATAGGTTGATGAGCTTGACGAAGTCCAAACCGAGCGAGGGACGGGTGCCGAGCCCCCATACCGGTGAGAAAGACAATTGCGAGCGTAGCAGAGGGTCACCGCCGAGCGTCAAGGTCACGGTGCCTTGGAGAAGGCACCCTCCTTGCTCAGGGTCGACGCCGAGCTCCTGCACTTGTTCTCAGGGAGAGATGGTGCAGGCGTGGCTGGCGGATGTCGCCTCGTACATAGGTTGATGAGCTTGACGAAGCCCAAACCGAGCGAGGGACAGGTGCCGAGCCCCATACCGGTGAGAAAGACAACTGCGGGCATAGCAGAGGGTCACCGCTGAGCATCAAGGTCGCGGTGCCTTGGAAAAGGCACCTGCCTTGCTCGGGGTCGACGCCGAGCTCCTACACTTGTTCTGAGGGAAAGACGGTGCGGGCGTGGCTGGCGGATGTCGCCTCGTACATAGGTTGATGATCTTGAAGAAGCCCAAACCGAGCGAGGGACGGGTGTCGAGCCCCCATACCGGTGAGAAAGACTCCGAGCGCCGAGCCTCAAGCATGTAAGAGAAGTTTTTTGGGCTCGTGCTGTTATCCGAGCGACGAACCCCAAGCTTGTAAGGGAAGCTTTTTTGGGCTCGCGCTGTTATCCGAGAGCCGAACCTCAGCTTTGTAAGGGAAGATTTTTGGGCTCGTGCTGTTATCCGAGCACTGAACCTCAGCTTTGTAAGGAAAGCTTTTTGGGCTCGCGCTGTTATCCGAGCGTCGAACCTCAGCTTTGTAAGGGAAGCTTTTTGGACTCGCGCTGTTATCCGAGCGCCGAACCTTTGCTTGTAAGGGAAGCTTTTTGGGCTCGAGCTGTTATCCGAGTGCCGAACCCCAAGCTTGTAAGGGAAGCTTTTTGGGCTCGCGCTGTTATCCGAGCACCGAACCTTAGCTTGTAAGGGAAGCTTTTTGGGCTTGCGCTCTTATCCGAGCGCCGAACCCCAAGCTTGTAAGGAAAGCTTTTTGGGCTCGCGCTGCTATCCGAGATATGTTCTTTATATGTACAAAATACAAAGCCGTGGGCTTGTTTTAAGAAAGCTGGCATATTTACAATACATTTGAACTTTTACAAAAGACTAGGCACGAAGTGCCGATTACAATCATGATAATTTACATGGAGGCTACTCTCCTCCTAAGAACTTGATTAGGTGCTCCGCTTTCCAGGGCCTTTTGATGGGCTTGCCTTCGGCACTGGTCAGGCGGTACGTGCCAGGGCACACAACTTCGGATACTTTGTAGGGGCCCTCCCAATTTGGTGCCAACTTTCTCTTCTGGCCGGGATTGGAAATCGCCAGTTTTCGGAGGACAAGATCTCTGAGTTTGATGTCAGTTGGGCGCACCTTCTTGTTGTAGAATTTTTCGATTCTTTGCTGGTAGATGCTTCTTCTAATGGCGGACTTTTCCCTAACCTCGTCTATGAGGTCTAGGTCGGCTCGCAGCTGTTGGGAGTTTTCGGCCTCGTCGAAAGCCATTATACGGGGTGAAGGGATCCCAATCTCCACGGGAATGATGGCCTCTGCGCCGTATGTCAGATTAAAAGGGGATTCTCCCGTGAGGATTCTCTTGGTCGTTCGGTGGGCCCAGAGAACGCTTGGTAATTCGTCGACCCATAACCCCTTAGAAGAGTTATCGAGTCATTTCTTGAGGCCATCAAGGATTTGGCGGTTCGCGTTCTCGGCTTGACCGTTAGACTGGGGATGGCATACTAAAGAAAAGCGCTGCTGGATCCCGAGATCTTCGCAGAACTTGCAGAAATTCTTACCCGCGAACTGAGTCCCATTGTCTGTGATGAGCACCTGCGGAATCCCGAACCGACAGACGATGTGTTTCCAGAAAAATTGCTGAGTCTGTTGCTCGGTGATCGTTGCTAATGGCTCGGCCTCGATCCACTTGGTGAAATAGTCGATCGCCACAATGAGAAACTTCCGCTGGCCCGTTGCTTTTGGAAATGGGCCTACCAGATCCATTCCCCACATCACAAAGGGGGTTGGACTGGCCATGGACCGGAGGTTTGCCTGAGGAGCCCTCTTTACGGGGGAGAACCTTTGGCAGGGGCCACACTTCTTCACTAGGGCAATGGCGTCTTGCAGCATAGTGGGCCAGTAGTACCCGTGATTTAGAGCCTTCCGTGCTAGGGAACGGCTTCCCATGTGACATCCGCTGATCCCCTCGTGTAGTTCCTTGAGGGCGTACTTGGCTTCACCTGGGCTTAGGCAGCGGAGGTATGGTCTGCCATCGATCGTTGTATAGGATCTTTTGAAGAGAGTGGCATTGATGACCACGAACCTTTCAGATCTTACCCTGATTCGCCTTGCCTCAGCTCGGTCTTCGGGGAGCTCTCCCTTGATTAGAAAATTTTTGATAAGAGTGGTCCAGTCGTCCGAAGGAGCCCCTTCTTCGATGCACAGAACCTCCGGGGAGTCTGTGCTTGGCTTCAGCAGGACTTCAATCAGGACCGTGCGGTCGAGGCCTTCAAATGATGAGGAAGCCGGTTTTGACAAGGCATCGGCCTGGGCATTCAGCTCCCGGGGATCCTTAAGACAGCCGATTCGTCGAAGGACGATAATAGGCGCTGGACTATGGCTCGGTACCTGATCATGCGATCGTCACGGGCTTCGTAGTCCCCGGTGATCTGGTTGACCACCAGTTGAGAGTCGCTAAAGGCCCTGATCTGTTTAGCACCGTCTTGATGAGCTAGGTTGAGCCCGGCGATCATCGCCTCGTACTCAGACTCGTTATTGGAGGCTGGGAAGTTGAGGTGGAGACAATATTGGAGGAGGAAACCATCCGGGCCCTGAAGGATGATGCCAGCACCGCTCCCCGTTTCACAAGTGGAGCCGTCGACGTAAACTTCCCACGTCTGGTCGGCTTTTTTGTTCGCGGGTTGCTCAGAGATGGTGCACTCTGTAATGAATTCGGCGAGGGCCTACCCTTTGATGGACGTTCGGGGTTGATAGCCAATGTCATACTGGCTAAGTTCGATCGACCATTTGACGAGTCGACCGGAGCTCTCAGGTTTGTAGAGTATGGCCTTCAAGGGTTGATTGGTGAGCACCTAGATCGAATGCGCCTGGAAGTAAGGACGGAGCTTCCGTGCGGCTGTGACCAAGGCGTACGCCACTTTCTCCATCCTGGAATACCGGGTCTCGGCGTCGAGCAGGACCTTTCTCACATAGTAGAGGGGCTTTTGAACCCCCTCCTCTTCCCGGATGAGGACGGTGCTGAGTACACTCTCCGAAGTAGATAGGTAGAGCCAGAGTGGCTCCCCTGGTTCGGGCTTGCTGAGGAGAGGAGGGTTGGTGAGGTACTCCTTCAACTGTGCGAAGGCTTCTTGTTGTTGAGTACCCCACTCGAACTTTCCAGTGCCGCGTAGCGCTTTGAAGAACGGGATGGACTTCTCTCCGGATTTGGAGAGGAAACGGCCGATGGCCGCCAGTCGCCCCGTTAGCCTCTGGACTTCTTTAACATTCCTGGGAGGGGCCATGTCTATTATGGCTTGGATTTTTTCGGGGTTCGCCTTGATGCCGCGCTGGCTGACGATGAACCCTAAGAACTTTCCCGAGGAGACGCCGAAGGCGCACTTCGCCGGATTGAGCCTCATGTTATGGGTTCGAAGGACCCCAAAGGCTTCTTCCAGGTCGGCGACGTGGTGCTATCCACGTTGACTTTTGACGAGCATGTCGTCGACGTATACCTCCATGTTACGTCCGATCTGATCTTTAAAGACTCGGTTGACAAGCCTCTGGTAGGTGGCACCGGCGTTCTTCAGCCCGAAGGGCATGACCCGGTAGCAGTACAGCCCCTGGTCTGTGACGAAGGACATCTTGGCGATGTCCGGAGGGAACATCTGGATTTGGTTATAGCCTGAGAAGGCATCCATGAAGGAGAGGAGCTCGTGACCCGAGGTAGCATCGATCAGGACATCAATGCTGGGGAGAGAACGGATCTTTGGGGCACGCCTTATTGAGGTCGGTAGAATCTAGGCAGATCCTCCAACTCCCATTTGCCTTGTTCACTATGACGACATTCGCCAGCCACTCTGGGTAGCTGACCTCTTGTACAAAACATGCGGACAAGAGCTTGTCCACTTCTGCGTTTACTGCTTGTTGTCGCTCAGGAGCGAACTTGCGCCGCTTTTGGATGACTAGCTTTGACCCAGGGATCACGATGAGTTTGTGCATGATGAGGTCTTCGGAGATACCGGGCATGTCAGAGGGCTTCCAGGCAAAGAGGTCGATATTGCGCCGAATGCAGGCGATTAGGGCGGTCTTGAGGTCGGGAGCGAGGGAGCAGCTTACTCGAAAGTGCTTCGACACATCCCTTGTCTCGAATGAGACTTCTTGCAGCTCGTACACCGGTTCTGGTTCTGGCTGGGTTCTTAGGGGCTCCAGTTCGACGGCATCGAGGGGAAACACCCCGCTTCCGATTGCCGTCATGTAGCACGAACGTGCTGCTTCTTGGTTCCCTCGGACAACTCCGACGCCAGTATTAGTAGGGAATTTCATCTTCTGATGGTAAGCCGAGGGAACAACCTAGAGGGAGCAGAGCCCCGGGCGGCCGAGGATGGCGTTGTAGGCTGCCTTTACATTTACAACCATGAAGTCCATGGACTCGGTCCTTCTGTTGGGCTTCGTGCCTGCCGTGACGTCCAGGGTGACGATCCCCTCTATAGTCACGGGGACGCCGGAGAATCCGTGTAGGGTATACCCGGCAGGTTTTAGTTTTTCATGGGAGAGCTTTAGGTTCTCGAATGCTTCGAGGAACAGAATGTTGACCGAGCTCCCATTGTCCACGAGGATTCTCCGGGCGTCGAAGTTCGCCATGCTGAGGTTGTTGACGAGCGCGTCATAGTGAGGGAGCCGGACCCCATCCAGATCCTCTCCTGAGAAGGAGACAGGGAGTTGCTGAACTGGTGGGGAGAGAGGGCCCTGGACGGTATTGACATCCCGAATGAAGGCCTTGCGGGAACTGTTGGATTCACCTCCCATAGGCCCTCCGTGGACGCAATGCAGGATCATTTGACCCTCAGGCTCCTCGGGATCCGGATCCCGCTCGGGACGCTGTCGTTGCCCTCGGGGAGGAGGGGAATCCCTCTTGTTCCTGTTGTCCCTCAGTTCTCGAGCGCCTTCTCGTCTGAACTCTTGGAGGTACCCTCGTTGGATGAGGGCCTCGATTTCGTCCTTCAGGGCACGGCAGTGATCTGTGTCGTGCCCGTTGTCCCGGTGAAAACGGCAATAGAACCGCTGATCCCTCTTCTTACTGGTATTGTTGGACGGTCGAGGGGGGTACTGGACGAGGTCGCTGTCTTCAATTGCTAAGAGGATTGTCGATACATTCTGCATCAGTGGGGTGTACCTCTCGAAGCGGGGGATCGGCGGAACCTTCTTTGCAGAGCCCCCGTCTCTTGAAGCCTTCTTTGCCGGATCAATCTCGTCGGCCTTGTGCTTCCCCTTCCCAGGAGCTTCCTTCTGGTCCTCGGGATTGAGGGCCTCCTCGGCTCGGATGTATTTTTCGACCCGGTTGAGGAGGTCGGGGAAGTCTATCGGTGGCTTCTTTGCCAGGGAGGCTTTCAGCTGTCCATGTCGGACATTGTGGCGGAAGGCAGACGAGGCAACACCGGGGTCGAGGGATGAGACTGACCTCACCTCGGTGGTGAACCTTCAGACAAACACTCAGAGTGGCTCCCCCTCCTTTTGCCGGAGTCCGAGTAGTGATGCACTCGTTCTTTCGGCCTTTCGGCTGGTCACGAAGTGGGCGAGGAAACTGCCCTCTAGCTGGTCGAAAGAATAGATGGAGCCGGGGGTGAGTTTGGAGAACCACTCCCGCGCCGGACCTCGGAGTGTTGCGGGGAAGGCTCGACATAGGAGGAGATCCGATGTGCTGTGAATCATCATGAGGGTTTTAGAGCCCTCCATGTGATCAGCAGGATCGCCCTCGCCGTCATATGTCTCGAACTGAGGCAGACGGAAATTGCGGGGTATCTCTGCCTGCAGGATGAGGGCGGAGAAAGGAGGACGAACCGGCTTGTACCCCTGAGTTGCTCTTGGGTCGCCGTTACCAACGTGGTCGAGGCGCTCCTCCATTTCTTGGAGGCGCTTCAGAATGTTGCCATCATACTCTGGGGGGATTGTCGAGTGGCAAGACACGGTAGCCTCGGCCTGTGATCGTGTGTGGGAACGGCGGGCGTTCTCATTGACGGGGACCCCCCGGAGGGCACCCAAGATTTCTCTTCGGAAGCCTGGAACTCCTGGTGGGTAACCGGGGCTCCTCCGGCTCGGTTTGGTTGGGCAGACTGCTGCCGACCGACCCGGCTGAGCGCAGGCTCCCGTACTTGGGACGGGGGTCTGGGATGGTTCGGAGCCCCTTGAGACGGGGGTCTGTGATGGTTCGGAGCTGAGTTGGAAGCGGCTCCTCCCCTGCCACGGCTGGCCTGGCGGTTCGAGATTACCCCCCGTAGGTCGCCCTGGACAGGGCAGGAGGCGTTCGGTTGGTGCCCGTGGCTGACCCTTTTGTTGTTTGGTCCCTGAGCAGTGGCATCGATGCCTTGCGGAGGCACGTCGTGTCGGCATGCGGAAGTAACAGCTTTTGTGGCTTTAGGCGCCATGTGAGCTCGGGTCGATGTTAATGCCGACGGGGGCGGAGCTTGGTTCGTGTCCACTAGGGTACCGTTGGAAGCGAGGCTCGAATCGGCGTCTATGATAGGCAGTTTCCCACAGACGGTGCCATCCTGATGCGGTTTGTTTTTGGGGAACGTGTGGATGCACCAGGCGTGAGTTCTTACTCGATTTGTATTAGAGGAGACACCTATGTAGACAACCCTTGGCTAGGCGAACGGTACTGAAGTAGGCGGTATTGAGATGGAGGCTGATGCTGGGCTCGGATCTTTGAGGCTTAGATCTGAGGGTCTTGTGTACCTGCAGACGGTCTCGGAATACCGTGGTTGGTCCCGGTGGCAGACCCTCCGACGATCTAGTCAGTCACTAAGTGAAAGTAACAGTAACTAGGGTTTTGGTGGCAAAGGATTGATTACCTGGAGAAGGAGTAGGGGTCTGGTATTTATAGAAGATGGCAACCGGGTCTGGACCCGTTTGGGGCCGGGTCTGGACTCGTTTGGGGCTGGGTCTGGACCCGGTTGCCCGTGTGGCTGAAGCGGTGGAAACCCGGGTGGTTTAGGGCTGACGTGGCAGATGCCCGGGCAGTTTCCGGGCTGACGTGGCAGTGGTCCGGGCAGTTTTCTGACGCTGACGTGGTGGATCTGGAGAATCAGGAGGTGTGCGCATCCTGAGGGGATCCTGTGGCCCAGGATGGGTCACGTCATTCCTAGCCCATATCACATATAAACCGTGTTTTTTATAACAACTTTAATATCGGTCATCTCACACCTTTACATTTAATATACACATCAAACACCTATTCAACATCTCAGTTTAAAAAAACCCTAATTTCAAAAAACCCCTTCAGCTCCCCCCCAACTCCGTTCTCACCTTCCCCCTGTTTTATTTTCTGCACTGTATTTTGTTTCCTGCTTTGTACTTTTGTCTCTCCCCCGGTTCACCGCAGTTGTTTTGTTAACTTCTTATTAATGAAACAGGGTGGCCGTATTCCACCTTTTAATTCAAAAAAAAAAAAAAAAAACTCCGTTCTGACCTTCCCCCGACCCTCTCCAACTTCTCCTTACCCACTGACGCATCGCCCCCTGCTTCGCCTTGTCACCGTCGCCTGCGCTGCAACACCGCTGCCTTGCTACCACTACCTTGCTGCCGCTGCCTTCCCACCGCCACCCACTGACACCTTGCCCCACCGCTTCGCCTTGCCACCACCGCCTTCGTCGCACCACTGCAAGCCTTGCTACCACTACCTTGCCGCCGGTGCCTTCCCACCGCCACCCACCGCTTCGTCTTGCCACCGTCACCTATGCCGCAACATTGCCGCCACTGCCTTCCCACCGCTGCTTCCGCTGTCTTGCCATCGCTGCTTTTCCACTGATAAGAATTGCAAAATTCCATCTGGGTTTGTCTCCTTTTCTGAATTGAATAAACATTTCGCTAAATTTTTTTTGTTGTTTATCTTAATTTGGGTGAATTATGACGGTTGATGCATTACTATCTTGGTTGATGAGTATTTGGGAGAATCAGTGGGTAAGATTAGGGAATATGGCTATGTGGCTAATACTAAATTTGTAGAGAATTTTTTAAATATAATAATTAACAAGCCATTTAAAAGATAGAAGAAAAAAAATTACAAACTTCAGAATAGAGGAGCAATTAAGTAGGAGTACAAAATTTGTCATATTTGCCCATATAGAGGCACTCTCGCTGTATGGGATCAAAGTTTAACCTATCGTTTTGATGTATCATCATCATTGATAAGTGAGATACCTCATGCCACGTTTTTAAACCATGGACGATAACATCACTTCAAGAAATAGGTTGATAATAGTGGCCCTTTTCAAAATAATAAATCGATTGTTAATAGTGGCCCTTTTAGCAAAAACTAAGAAATCTGTAGCAGATCACCAATCACAGTAAAATCTTTCCCTATCAAGAAGCGGCATTAGAAGTGTGTAGTTTCAATACTTTATAATCCCTTCTTTAGAAGTACTTTTGATGAATAAAATGATTAATTTTGCCTGTTATCAGAGGATTTTATGATAAATATAAGGGTTTGACTGTGTTACAACTGATCATATGGGCTCACTATCTTAGTTAGCAGTTGGAGTAATTACATCTGTTATTCATATTCATCTTTTTAATTTGGAGTAATATTCAATTATTACCTTATTCAACATAAATCTTATTATGCATATGGGTGCAACTGTACACACTCATAAACACACATGGAGAAGTTTTACTCATACATTAGCCAGATTTTATGGATTTGGACAAACCGGTGTTCTCCCGGAGTGCTCCGTTGGAGTAAATGTTTAATGTGGTATACATTTTCTGTGGATTCTGGTGAATTTTTGGTTGTTGAGAAATTTAGGTTTGGATCATTAGATTGGTTCCTCTGAACCAAATGTTAAGTCATTAACCCGCGACAAATAAGACATCATTTTCTTAGATTCTACTGCAATTTTTGTTGATTCTTGGTTTTTGTCATGCCCTGCTTCCCAAAAAGAATACGGAATACGGATACGTAACAAAAGCCCAGCGAATGATTCTCATCATCCATAAGCTGTTCAGGAATCTTTACAATATCTCACAAAATAATCAGAGTCAGAAGCAAAGAAACAAATACATGCACATATGAACCAATTACCAACAATAATACTTGAAATAAAATATATTAATCTCAAATAGTCTTGATCTGAATAACACAAATGATCCTGGGCCACATTGCCCAAACACAAAGAATACAAGTAACAGATACAATGTTCAAAATAAGCAACAGGAAATAAATGAAGATAGCAAAAGCTCCAGCCAACTAGAACTTTAGATCACATACTCCATCGGATAGCTGACCATCCTGATATGCAATTAGTGAATTTGCAGGAGAAGGAAAAAGAAAACAAGTACCCTTCAATTGCATGTTACGGGCCACTTATAATGTAGGATACAAGTACATGGGGAAACTAAACAAATCTAAATAATAGTAGTAACAGACCTAGCATGATATTGCAGAATCAACTAGCATGGTATACTAACATGCATCAAGTATCAAAGTCAAAAGGCATGCAGACAGATATACAGATAGTGTCAATTAATAGTGTCATGTGATAATGTCAGACAGATAACAGATAATCAGATAATCAGATAACAGATAGCCAGATACAAATAACAGATTCAGATTCAGATTTCAGATTTTCATAAGTCTTATAGTGATTACTATCTAGGTAGCACTTCATGCATCCATCCTTTTACTACATGGTTGCTACATTCAATGTAATTTCGTTTTAGATTTTATAGTGGACCATAGAGGGCAGTGTACTCAGGGAAAAGTAAACCAAATCATATACCAAATTCCAAATTAACCAAATCATATACCAAATTCCAAATAATCCAAATCATATACCAAATTCCAAATAATCCAAATCATATACCATATTCCAAATAATCCAAATCATATACCAAATTCCAAATATGGGAAACACGGGTCCCCTTCCAAGTATACGTTTCTGAATTATCCACTACTAGATCTTTCCCATTAACCCCAGCTTGGTTATTTATTATTATAATCAGGCATGCATGTATGTGTCGCAAAACAAAGCAGGGATAACAGGGTATACACATGTATCAGTTTCAGGGTGCAAGATAAACAAGTACAGGTACAAGATAACACAAAACAGGGTAAAACAATTAGTTTTCTAATTCAGGACAGCAAGACAGTATTGTACAAAAACAGTGATTCTCGCTACTACAAATATCCAAATCTAGATCCGCCAAAGGATCTGGAAAATAGACTTTCACACGAATTCAGAGAGTATAAATAAGTCATATAGTAATTCACAACATCATAACTCAAAACAGGTTTTTAAACAGATAACATGTTCAGTCAGAAATCAGAAAAACAAATTCTCAGTCAGGAAAACCGCATCAAAACCTCTCAAATTAATTCAGGAAAAATCTGGGGTATTTCCTTATATTCCTAGAATAAAAATATAAAGTTTCATAATTTTTTAGGAAAAGTAGATCAGTTATCAAAAATAAGAAATCATCAAGAAAACATAGTTTGGCAAATTTGGGAATAATTCCCAACACTGCTGTACGAAAACTGAAGTATCTCGCAAGCCGTGAAACGAAACCCAAATCCACCAAAGGGAACTGGAAATAGACAAAATATAATAACTTTCATATTTCACAAATATTTTTCATACAGTAAAAGGAAACATAATGAAAATAAGGTTCTTTATAGAATAGCGAGCATAATACAACAAGTATAGATTTCATAAAAGAGCATGAAACATCACATAAAACTTATCAATAAAATTCACCAAAATTTTGGATAATCCCTAACTAGATAAAGAAACACTGACCAAAGTTTCAGATCAAAATAATATACGTAGCATAGTTCTTTAAAATAATTTATCATCAAAATTACCGAAAAACAGAATCTGGAAAAGGACAACACCTCTGTACAAAAACAGTCATAACTCGGTCATAAAAAATCAAAATCAAGCAAGGTTAGAGGGGTTTGAAAATAGATGAAATTATGTAAAACTCGTGTTTTATACCGAAATTAAGATACTGACTTCAAAATAGTTCAAAACAGCAAACAAAACAGAACATCGACAAAATACAGTTTTTTCCCTTAAAAACAAAATCAACATAGATTCAAGAAAATTGATCCAAACACCTCCAAACATGAAATCGAGTCTACCAAGTGTCTAAATATCATGATTAGGGTACCTAACATGTCCACACCAAAAATATCATATAGGTCTCAATCAAAACACAAATTTGCACACAAGTCTCACATACCTGTTCCAAATCAAGAATCGGACGAATCCTAGGTTAATTCATGTCCATATTATATCGTGAGTCATCTATGGTCAAAATAACACAATAGAGACAAAACTCATCAAGGAAAACACAAACACAAGTTGTCTCTAGACCCAACTACACTATAGGTGAACTTTTTGACTTGTATCAAACAAATGAATTGGAGTACAAGTTACTTGCATTAACCGATGATGAAGAATGACGAAAATCAAGAGTAACGGGAATGGATTCCCGACAACGGGCAAAACCCACGAACGAAAATCCACGAACTAATGAATCCAAACAAACTTGAGCGAAAATCTCCATACGAAGAAACTCCACCAAAAGAGAGATGATCCAAGAGAAATGATGACAATAGTGGCTTGCGGCCACAAGAGAACACCAAGGGAGAGAGAATAGAGTGGTATATGGTGGTGTAGGAGGTCGGATGGATGAGTGGATGGAGTGCGGCCAAAGGGAGGGGGGTCTCGGCCTGGGCGGTAGGTGTCGGGTGTGTATGGCGCCGCCAAGGGAGAGAGAGAGAGAGGGGGGGGTAGGCCGGGTGCTAGGGTGTAGGGTTTAGATGTTAGGGTTAGGATTTGAGATTAGGGATATATATTTGGGGGGATTAGGGTTTAGGAGTTAGGTTAATGGGTAATTGGGTTGTGGGTAATTAGGAATTAGTATTAAGATTGTTTAATGGGTATTGATATGGATTAATGGCATAGGATTTAAAATAGGATTGGGTTTGATTTAGCTTTGGTAAATCTATTAGGGATCAACTATAGGATTGGGAATAGGATTAAGGTTTTAAAATAGGATTTAAATAAAAGATCAAATCGAATAGATAAAGTAATAAATAAAAGTAGGATTATATATCAAAATATACATTGATCTACATGATAGAAATTATTTGAAATACTATAAATACAAATAACAATAGAAATAGATATTTAAATCAACAATCAAGAGTAAAAGATAAAATAACACGAATAACAAAAATAACAATAATCATAATGAGCATTAACAAAAATAATATTAATAATACAAAAATCAACACATAATAATAATAAACATAATAATCCAAAGCATAATAAAAATATTTGTATTATAAAAAAATATATCATTGGGAACTAGTTATAAATAAACTATTGATTAAAAATAGGTTTTAACAGAAGATCTAATAATACATTTTAATAAAGAATTTGAAAGCAGAAAAATTAATGTACAAAAATTTTAAATATAGAAAAATACACATAAAATACGGGTTTGGGGAAACAGGGGTTACAGTTTTGATGACTACAACACAATGCAAAGTTGTGCTATCACTTATATATTGCAGGGTGTATCAAAGACAATACCATGGTGCAATACACAAAGGCAAAATTGATCCAATGAAGCTTTCAAGAGAATTGATCATTCCACAAAGAACTTAGTTCAAGTCACATTTGATCAAGCAAGCTTCAAGACATAACGACAATGGCTCAAGCTCAAGTCAAAGACTCAAGTTCAAGACAAGACTAGTGCTTCAAAATGTTTTGAATTAAAGTGTCTTGTAACAATTGTAATTTTTATTCTTTGAGTCTTAGTAATGTTGTAGTAGCCTTGTCACACACACACTTACACATATCTTTTAATATTTGAGTGTTTTACAAAAGTTAAAAGGTCGAAACAAGCTTGAATAAGATCAGCTGTTGAGTACCACTCGACCATTCTTCAGAACCAGTCGACCGTCTTACTATGAAACTGTCTGACCTCATACAAGCTCCGACCAGTCGACTTATTATGGCAACCCAGTCGACTGTTCAAGCCGTTTCGACAGTTTTCTGTTTTTAAAACTTATTTTTCTAATTCAAAATCTTTATTTCCGTTGGTTGACAGTTGGTGCAACTGTTTCTCAACGTCTAGTGATTCTAACTCTATAAATAGAGTGTAGAAATCACTTGGTAAAGGTTACTCATTTTCAACAAACTTTCAAGTCTTTATTTTTTCAAAAAGAGAACAAAAGTTTCAAAGCATAAATATTCTCTAAGTCTTGGTTCTCTGAAAATCAATCTAGTATAACATCGAATTCATTTTAGACTGATTTCAGAAGTTGACCTATTAGCCCCTTTACAAAAATCACAAATCACAAACAAGGCTATAGGTTATTGTAACTCTTTTGTTGTTGTTTTTCACCCTCGGGTTGTGAGAGTGGTCCTCTCGGTTGGAGAGTAGGCCTCTAGGTTGTAGAGTCGGGTTTTCCCTCTAGGTTGTAGAATGGGTGTGCTCTCTCTAGTGGTGAGAGAGGTCTGCGGGTTTGGCAAGGTTGTTGTCAAACGGCATAGGGTATTCTTGTATTTTGTTCAAGAATAGTAGAAAATCTCAAGTGAGTTGCTTGGGGACTAGATGTAGGTCGGGAGGACCGAACCAAGATACATCGTTGTGTACTCTGTGGTTGACTCTCACCGTGGTTGTATTTTCTTCACTTGCAATTCAATTTTTCTGTGTTTAATTCGAAAACATGTCTGGCAAGTCGACTGAGTCTCCTCTATAAGTCGACTGATCAGACTTGTATAAAATACTCTTCGAACACTTGTCTGGTAAGTCGACTGAACAAACTTGTATAAAATACTCTTCTTATCTGACGCCCTAGTCGACTGTATTCTTCTTTTAAGTCGACTGGACAGAACGAAAAGTTTAATTTCTTAATTATTTTTTTATACAACACTATTCACCTCCCCCCCCCCCCCTCTAGTGTTATTTGCCTTGCCTACATGATCTAACAATTTTTTTATTAATCAGGGGGTAGGGATTACGTTCTTTTTGGATCTCATGGATTTGGACAAACCATTTTCTTAGATTCTGAGATGACACTGGAAATTGGAAATTGCACGCAAAGCTAGAATGTATGTTTTTATTTTTTTGAAGTTCATATATTAGCAAGATTTTATGGATTTGGACAAACCAGTGTTCTCCCGGAGTACCCTGTTGGAGTAAATGTTTAATGTGGTATACCTTTTTTTCGATTTTGGTGAATTTTTGGTTGTTGAGAATTTTAGGGCATACATTTTATTTTTGTTGAAAGGAATTGTAGAGGGGAAGGAAGCTGAACTAAATAAGTTGTCTATTGTTCTGTTGATTGAAATCTCTATTATTTATAAGTTTTTTTTACCTCCCTACGAACATCTTCTATTGTTATTGTTGTTGTCATCTGCAAGAAAAGATTGAGCCAAATAAACATGTGATGTAAATAAATTTCTTTTTATTTCATATAGGTTATGTAGTTGGAAGATTGCTAAACAAGGGACATGAGAGAATTTTGCAGCCAACTCAAGCTGTTTAGGTAATTAAAATACTACTATTGTTAGTAGAGCGTCACTTCAAACTTTTATTTTTGTAATCTTCAGTTGCATTTCCTTTATCTTTATTCTTTAATAAATAGAATAATAGTTGTCAGTTTCTTTCAATAACGACGAATGCAATTCGATGGAAGCGACGTATTTTCCTAGGTTCCCTTTAGCGGTATGAACTTTCCCATATGTTTAGTTGAGAGGAATAAGGATTGCGGACTCATGATTTTCCAATAGCAATACAAAGGTCTGCATTACGAATAATGACATTATCAGGATATGGGGTTTGTTTGCAGTGGCACTGCCAAGATTGTGATAATCTATCAGAGTGTGCCAGTTTTATCATAACATACAAAAACAAAACAATTCATATAATTGCTACTTTCATATCATCATCAACGACAGACTCTTTCCTTCAATCTCTAAGTTAATTGCTGCGAGTTTCCTGTATCATCCATACACAACAAGAGAAACAAAGCGAAATCGGTGTTATTCTGAGCAGATTCTATTTACGTAGCTTTACTATGTGTGTAAAACATCTGAATGCAGCTGTTAAATTTTGAGCTTTGATGAGAATGAAATACACATTATTTCATAATCTAATACTTCTGCCCTTCAATTTATAAACATGCAGCTTGTATGATTTTATAGTTTGTGAACATGTTAGTCCTGTAGTAGGTTGGTGACAGCGAACTGAGGTGTAGACCGTGGTTTGGTCTAAATGATGCCAAGTTTGGTAAGATAGATAGAACCCAACGAATCTTTAAGCTCTTGTCTCTTTCTTTCTTTTACAATTTTTCTAAGTACCATAAAGAGATAGCTTATATTTCGTTGAGGTGTACACCGTGGAGTGGTCTAAATCTGACATTATATTTGTTAGTTTGGTTGGATCACTTGATTAATTTTCTGCCTCTTTGTTTGAAGATAATTGCTTTCAGAGGCAAGCATCAGGATTTGATTTTGGAGGTGATAATTTGGGTTTGAAGATAATTCCTAGAACAAGAGATCACGCATGCCATCAATCCGAAATATCTCATATGGTATTCTTTCATGAATTTCCATGATTGATTAATGTTAAATTTACATAGGAACACAAATCAGTTAAAACCTTTGTTATCTACTCACTCTTAATTTCTTTTCCATGTACAGGAATTCTTTCAATCACATAGTATCAGAAGAATGCCTTGCTCATTAATCTTCACAATGAAATAGGTAATTACCCTATTTATATCTTCTCTATAATTATCTATACGTTTACCATCTATCCATCTTTCGCAACCATTTTGGGTTTAGTTACTTTAGAACAAACATGACTATATCACTACTGTATAAATCACGTGAAAATAGGATAATAATGGAATTAAAAAGATACAAATAAATGAGTGGTGGCAAAATGTCATTTGAATTTACAGAGGAAATGAACTATACAAATCAATTAAAACCTTTATTGTTTAATTTCTTTTCCACGTACAGGACTTCTTTCAATCTTTTCAATCACATGGTATCGGAAGAATGCCTTGCTCATTAATTTTCACAATGAAATAGGTAATTATCCTATTCATATCTTCTCTATAATTATCTCTACTTTTATAATCTACCCATCTTTGGCAACCTTTTTGGGTTCAATTACTTGAGAACAAACATGACCATATTACTACTGTATAAATCAGGTTAAACTAGGAGAATAATGGAATTAAGAAAGATACAATAAAAATTCATGATGCTTCTCATGGTAATGAAATTACAACATATTAAGAGGACAATTGTTAAGCTTCGCTTCAGTGAAAGTAAGACAGATGGATAGCATAATATATAAGAAATTTCCTGTTTCATATGAGTTAGCGTGCATTGTAGGTGCATTATACTAGTAAGAGTTAAAGAACCAGTACATAATTTGTTCACAAAATAATAAAAGAACCAGCAAACTACAAGTCATGCTTTGAAACATCTAACAGGAAATGCATAAAAATAGACTTAAAGCTTTTTCAGTTAAATTAAAACTTTGTTCAGCATCCTTCTTCATGTGTGACCTCCTTATTGATCAGTTAATCCCTAGCATGCAGCATCAAATAGCCTCGTTCATATAGGAAATTGAGACAAGATAAGGTCACCATGAACTTATTTTATGAACTTATTTTAATTAAAAGAAAAACATGCACCGACTGAAACAATAGTTTTTTTTTGACCGGCAAAAGGTAGGGTAAGCCCTACCTCACATTAGTAATATATATTAGCAATAACCTAAGAGTCCATTACACGCAACTAAAGGACAATGGAGAGAGCTAGCTTTGGTGATGCTCAAGATTGAGATGTAGAGAGGACAATGGACTATTGTCGTACTCCTTTACTAGACTCAAAACTATGATCTCATCCCCCTCTCATCCTCCATGAAGCTGTCCTCAATAGCAAAATGAACCCCCCAGATAACAGTCATACGTCATACTCTAGATTACAAGACAATATTATAAAACAACTACAAAACTGGGACAAAGTGCAGGTCCCCAAAAAAATACAGACAGTACCCCCAGTCGCTCTTGGCTGTTGTCCTCATTACTTGGCATAGAAGTTGTTCCTGTTAGGATTTTGGCCTCAAATACACTTAGGCACGGATTACTTGAAGTTGAAGAAGAAGAGGAGACAAAGACAGCAAGAGAAGACAACAGCAAGTAGAAGAAGTGTAGTCTGGAGAGTTGCGGCCGACCGACCTGGGGGTGCGGTCGACCGACCCAAGCTGTTGAGATTTCTTCGAGTGTTCAAGGTTCAATAAAGAAGGGGACGGTCTACCGGTCATGTCTCGTGTGTGGACTTTACATGTTGCGGTCGACCGACCTGGGGTGCGGTCGACCGACATTGGCGCTGTGTGTTTTTTGGGCTGACGAGTTTAAGGCCTAATAGCTGGATTTGTGTTTATCTTTTAGGGTTTACTGGGAGGTTATATATATGACTGTAGACTCTAAGTTTGTGTGGATCTAATCCATCAACAGTTGAAAAGAGAGAATTGGTGAGCTGTTATCATTGTTCAACTTCAAGAGGGGATTGTGCCGAGTGTTTCAAAGGTGAGGGAAAGAGATTGAGAGTTGTAATCTCTTTTGTAATCTTTGTATTTCTTGGGGAATAAGAAGTATTGGTTATCTCTGCATATTGATTGTGTTCTTGTGAGATCTTGCATATATTGTGGTGGCTTGTTCTTGGTTCATTTAAGTCTTGGTGGTTTATATTGCTTGTGGTGTACTTTTGCTATTAGCACTACCAGTTGTGGTAGATTCTTCAAAAGTTCCCCCCCGAGTAGCTTACCAGTCCGAGCCTCTTCCACCTCCTTCATGATCCTCAATCTCTTCTTTGAGCTCTTACAACCATCTAACCAATGAGAGAACCAATGTTCTAAAAGTTGCTAGGCAGTAGTCGGGCGGCCGATGGGGGCCTAGCGCCTAGACCTTGTAAGCAGGGCCTAGGCGGCTAGGCGCTAGGCTTTTTTTATTTATTTATTTAATTTTATTTTATTTTTGCCCCAATTTATCTTTTGATTTTGTTTGTTGTTCCATCATGCATTATCATGCTTTTTATTGCTCCTCATTCTTGCTCTTGATTTTTCTCCTTGCTATTGCAAGATGAGCTTTAGATAGTCTAAAAGACACAATTGCATCAAGGTGTTGGTTTTGGTAACAGATTTGGGTAGAGCAACGATTTGTCAGGATAAGGTATTGCTTCCCATAAAAAATTTTAATATCTTAATTAGGTGTATCGAGAAAATAAACTATTACACTAGTTCTAGTCTATCTCTTTTGAAATATGAAGCATCGGTAGATTTGATATCTTGGAGGTAAACAATGTTGTACTAGTGGTTTTCAGTGAACTCCAACTTACAATTTGTAAGATTGGGTTGTGTGTTCTTTTATGAAAACAATTTTGGGGGAAAAATAAAGAAGCCATCTCTTCCTAATCTGATGATTGTCTAAATATGTAGTAGCTGTATAAGTATATATATTTTTGAATATAGGAAGATTGTTGTCATCCCATTTCATTGATAAGTTGATATCGGAACAATAACGTTAAATTCTCAAGATGAAAACAAACAACCAGACCACACCTACTACTACAAGTAAAAGACACCACCTAAGAACTATTACGACTACTACTATTATAAATATGAACCAAGTCTCTAACTCCTTCTAGACCCGGAAATTATTTTTAAACGGGTCCGGATTGGGTCAGATCAGGTTAAGCTCTATTTTATGATCCGGGTCCGCCTAGGCCGCCCAGACCCGCCTAGATCCGCATGGACCTGCCTAGACCCGCTTGGACCCGCCCAATAGGCCAAACCGATTTTTTCAAATGCCTAGGGCCTAGGCGAGTCGCATGAGGACTGCCTAGCACCTAGGCGGCCGCCTAGGCCAATTTTTAGAACAATGGAGAGAACCAAAATTTAATATTAGCAATAAGTATATCCTTAGATTGATGCTTATTGTTAAATTTTTTAGCATTTCTATCACCCCATAATCTCCAACATACAGCAATAGTAAGCGAGTGCCACAAGTGTGCCTACCTATGATTGTGTGGATCAAAGCACCAGTGCGAACAACACTCATAGATTTAGGCAGACAACTGTGGTATGTGTCAGATTACCATTTCATCCCCTTGCATGCAGTCTAGCCTTAGAGTTGAGTTTCTCCCAGCTCAACAGCCAGATGAAGATCTTGCATTTGAGTGGTGCGATGTTCTTCGAACATGCCTTGGAAAAAGGGGACTGTAGACATGATGTACTGAAGAATGAGTATGGTGACTGAAAGTATAAACACCAGAGGAAGAGTGTCTCCACATGGGGATGTCTGCTATGCTGGTTGGTTGCATGTTGATTATGAGTTGCATAAGCTGATGTTTCTCAGTATTCAAACGAGTTGAGGAGCTATTGTTCAGCCTGGGTCTCTAAATCTACCTCTCCTCATCTAGAAAGCCCTGAGAATATATAGTTGCCTGCTTATTCCATGAAACAGAGAACAAAGCTGGAAATAAGGTGGAGATACTATGACCACCTATCCATTTAGAAGTCCAAAACTTGATAAACTTCCCATCTCCTAGCTGTCAGTTTAGGCCTTACAGAAATTGTTCTCTTAGCTTATAAATTCCTTTCTAGAAATGAGATGCCTGAGTAGGGCATATGAAGTCATTAGTAGCTCTGTCGAAATATAGGGACAACATTATTTGGCTGCCTAGGGAATTGGTTGAAACAAACTTCTCCCACCATTTCATAAGTAGTGCATTGTTGATTTGTCTCAGATTCAAAACCCCTAATACTCCTTATTGTTTTGATTGACAGATTCTCTCCCAATTAATACAAGCATCCCCACTGACACTGGTATCAGCTCCAGCCCAAAAGAATCTACGTCGTATCTGGTCTATTCTTGATGTAACCCAATTAGGTAGTTTAAAGAAAGATTCATAATAGGTTGGAAGAGCACTAAGAGCTGAGTTAATGGGAACTAGTCTACCTCCTCTTGATAACATTCTCCCCTTCCAAGTGGGTAGTCTCTTCTCAATTCTTAACAGAAGAGGTTGCCAATCTCTCTTCTTCAACTTACCTTTGGCTAGGGGCATGCCTAGATAGTAGATGGGTAGTGTATCTTTCTTGCACCCCAGAATAGTCGAGAATGCCTGAAGCTTAGCCTTAGAGGTACCAACGTAGATAATGGCTGACTTTGAGAAATTGATATCTAGCCCTGAGACATTTGCAAAAAGGTGAAGTAGCAACTTCAAGTTGATCACTTCTTTTTCATCTCCTTTGAAGAAGAGGAGCGTGTCAACAAATTGAAGTTCAGACAGTGAGGCAAGGTCTCCACTTAGTTGGAGTTCAAAGAAAGCTCCATTTCTTCTCCACAGTGTAACATTTGAGCTAATACATCAACAGAAAGAATGAAGAGCATAGGTGAAAGAGGGTCTCCTAGCTTCAGACATCTCTTGGAGTTAAAAAATTTCTCCCTGTTCCATTAACGAAAACAGAATATTTTGCTAATCTCAAGACATTGCTAATCCAGCTACACTACCTGGGTCCAAACCCTTTAGCAGTAAGCATCTGTACTCTGAATTCCCAACTTACAGTATCAAATGCTTTACGGAAGTCAATCTTCATTATGAAGGTATCATATTTCCTATTGCAACACAAACTAATAGCTTTATGAGCCACCAGAAAGTATATGGTGGACTTCCCTTTCAAAAACGTGCTCTGAGAGGATGAGACCAGAGAATCAGGTAAGGGACTCAATCTGTTGGCAAAGATCTTAGTGAAAATTTTTAAAGAGCAGTTTAGAAGACTAATAGGTCTGTAGTCTGAAACTGAGTTAGCATCTTCACATTTGGGTATGAGCATGATGATGGAGTAGTTCAACCTAATAATGTCAGCTACACCATTCTGTATATCTAACAACATGCAATAAAGATATGTGTGGATCACATCCCAAAACTTCTGATAAATACTCACAGAGTAGCCATCAGGCCCAAAGGCCTTGTCTCCACTCATGTCAAAGACAACCTTCTTCACCTCTTCCAAGCTAAAAGGAGCCTCCAAATCTGATATATTGCCATTTGGATAAGTGCGGAGTGCTTGCCAATCAACCCTGAAGTCTGAAGATGATGAAGTACCACAGATTTCTCCAAAGTGATCTTCAAAACATAACTTGATGATGCCCAAGGATGAGATCAGATCCCCATTGTGCATGAGTGAACAGATATAGTTCTTCTTTCCTTCTTCCTGGCTACGGAGTGAAAGAATTTAGTATTAGCATCACCTTCCTTAATCCAAGTTACTATGGATCTCTGCCTCCAGTAAGTTACTTCTGCCCTGACAAGGGCTTGCTATTCTTTCTTAGTTGCTAGGAGTTGCTAGGAGTTCTTCAGATTGAGCTGAGTCTAGTGTATTATCATCTACTGCAATATCATGCTAAAGGATTCTATCCAAAAATGGCCTTCTTCTGCATAGTAATGTGACCAAACACTGCATTCTTCCATCTTACAATTCTCCTCTTCAGCAATATTAGTTTGGGCAAATCTATCAGCCTAAGAGCCTCTACATACAAAACCTCTCCACCAGTCAGTGACTGCATGTATGATACTATCATTAGCAAACCATGATTTCTCAAATCTGAAGTAGTGGATTCAGTTCTCAATGGCGTTTGTGTCAAGAATGATGGGGCAGTGGTATGATAAAATTATTGGAAGGGAGTGCAGGATACAATATGGATGCAATAGTTTATATTGGCTAGTAATTAGAAACATGTCTAATCTTGCAAGGGTAGGATTAGATCTCAAGTTGGACCAATTAAACTTTCTTTCTGCAGGGGGGGGGGGGGAGTTCGAGTTGCTGAATAAAATTTCTAAATTGTTTCATATCTCTATTAGAGCTTTGACCTCTATTAATCTCTCTAGATTGGACAAGGTAACATTAAAATCACCACAAAGGACCCAGGCATCACATAGCAATCTTCTTCTTTGGCAGATTTCACTGAAGCACATGATTCTATCAACAAGCTAAAATGGAGCATAGACTGAACCGAGACAAAACTCCATCCCTGTTACTATGTTTCTAAACGATACTAAAATTGAGAAAATATCTACTGCACAATAAAAACAATCCAAAACATTATCATCCCATCCTATGCGAACACCTCCACATCTGTCAATTACAGCTAGCTCCACCTATTTGTTGATCACTGAGCCTCCAATAGTCAGAAGCTTCCTAGTAGAAGGGCAGCTGAGCTTGGTTTCTTGCAGGCACACCACTGATACCTGAGCACTTCTAGTACCATATTTGATCATGGCACATTTGTTTGGGTTACCCAATCCCTCACATTCCAACTGGCTATCTTCATTGAAAAATGAATAACAAACAACCACGACAATATCAAAGGAAAAGAGCAGGTAAACCAGAGCACACAGTTAGGATAAGTCGGCATTCTCTGGTTACTTAAGTCTATCAATTGAGTGTAGCCCAATAGCCACCACTCCTATAGATTAAGCTACCTCATTAATATCCTCTTGCGATAGTAAAGCAAAAGGGTTTTGGCATGCATTGGTAACTGAAACAATAGAAGAGAGGTACCTTATATCTTGCGGGAGGATGCAGCTCTAATAAAGGTAGCCAGGTGCTTCATGAATGGCCTTGTGCTGGAATTCTTAGAGGCAGATCTGCTCCTCTTCCTGCACTTGCAAGGCCCATCTTCAAAGCCGGGAGGTGTTGAGTACGAACCTAGACTAAATTGGGGCTTAGGCTTGCAGGGGATTAATGACCTGGTCTTGAAGCTCTCTGAGCTAACCCTGCCAGTGCCTAAATTGAACTGAATACCTTGTGATTTCTCTAGCTTCTTTGTCCTCTTAAGGATAGACTATTTCAGGGCTAACTTGACGGTGGGTTGAATCTCTGTGAAGAGCAGGAGTGGGAGTGTAACAACCTTGCCCTGCCAAACCAACTAACAAACCTCTTTTTCTGGCTTAGTGTCATTTGAGCTCGCTGAGCTGTCAAGTAGGTTGTTAGATTCGCTGGATTCAATCCCTAAATTGCGCTCCTGAGAATTAGAAATCTCTACAATTGGAATGTCGTTAAAAACAAAACTTTCTTCCTTTTTGGTTCCCACCAAATCAGCCCCTAACTTTTGGAAGGGTACCAAATTCGTACCCGCCATACTTGAATCCGCTAATCCCGATATTTTCAAAAAATTTCCCGCTTACTGCCCCTGATTTGGCGCTTCCTCTAACGACGCAACTTATTGATACTCTTCCCGGGTTTTGCCCTTTCCCTTAGCATCTCCGATGATCCTCGGGGCCAACGTAGTACCAGTCTGGTGGCTTGGATTCTCCCCCGGGGTTTAGATATTCTTCTCTCCAGAGTTTTCCCGATGATGCCAAAAGGAGGATGGACTGAGGTGAAGAGTTGTATCTTGCCTTGTTGAACATCCTCCACAGCAATGGGTTTCCCAAGAATAAGCCCAGGGACCTCATGGATTTGTTTTTCCCTAGTCCATGGCATTGTATATTGTACTTGGACAAGCTTTGGAATGTGAGTTACATCCTCAATTTGAATCAGTACCATCTTTTTGCACATGGTTATCATCTTCCCTAATGGCTTGACTAGGTGGTGAAGAGTGGTTCCACAAGTGGAACGGGAGTAAGGGGATGTTGATCCAGATCCAGACTGAAACAAGAGTTAAAATATTTATTTATTAATTTGATATGGAAATGAAAATTTCATCGAATTTTCGGTATTTTATCATCTTCATCTTCTTCATTATGAGCAATACGAGAAATTTCTTCTGCATCACTTTCTTGTACATTTGTATATCCCTTTGCAAAAATCCAACTAAAAAATTTAAATAAACATTGGAAATAAGATTAACAATATAAAAATAATTGGACAGAAACAACAACAACAAATTTGAAATATACACAATTGACAAGTGCGTACCATTGCTCCTTTGCAATGCACTCTGCCATATCCATTTTGCACTACTACAAAGCTCAACAAATACTTGAAATAAGGGGAAAAAAATACTCACTATTGAAACGAATGAAACTCTTGTTTCCAATGTTCTTAAAGTAGGGGAAAAAGGCCAAATCTATGAAAACAAAAACAAGCTAATTAACACGAAATTACTAGCATACTTTTAATTCTTTTAAATTAAAAAAAAATGATAAAAGAGGAAGCTATGAGCAGGATGAGATGGGTGAAGATGAACAACTGCAGGATCCCATTGATTTTCTAACTTCTGTTTCTTTCTTTTAATTGAATTAACTATTCTATAAGCCTACTAATTAGATTTGCATAGATTAGGTTGTTAGTAACCACCCATATCCACTTACCATATGTGGAGAAATTCCCAACACAATTATTTTTCTATGTAATTTAAATTATCCAGGGCTTTGATATGGCACAACAGAATAGATTAGAGCAATGAGGATGGAGAAGTAGATGAGACAAATCAATTGAACACCCAAGCAAATAGATTCACCAATCCAACACAAACACAACTAGGATTTACCCTTATTAACTTTGGCTTAATCCGGAGAAAAATATAGGGAGATATAATATTCAACTAGAAGAGATTACAAGGAATTAATGATTCACTAAATACAAGGAATTAAACTCACTCACCAACAACGATCTCTCTCAAGTCTCTCTTTGCAATGGAGAATAATGTCAATAAAGTACTCACCTCTAATATTGGAGGTGATTACAACATATAGAAGAAGAATAGAGGGAACCCTATGTTAATCTTGATTTATAGTCGATCTTCTGATATAACATGTAGAAGAAGTTACTGAATATGAGCTGTACGATCTGACTTGGAGTGGAAGATTGGGCTTAAACGACCTAACAAATCGAGGCCCAAAATAACACAGCGTCGCGGTCGGTCGATTGCACGGTCGACTGTACTGCTCTCGGCTTGAGGGCCTGTACAGTCGATCGGGCGTGCGGTTGCCGCAACTTTGGACAATTGACCGCAGCATTGTTGCTGCTCTGTTTTCTTATACTCTCTTCGACAGCTTCGACCTCCGTGCTTCAACGTCTCTTCTTCTAATCTGAACCACGAGTATACAAGACATTCCTAACAAACTCCACCTTGGATTGCATACAAGAGTTATCACATGATGTGATTACTCATCTCCAAACTCTACTAAAACTCCACTTGCAAATCAAACTTGGAACGATAATATCTTCTACTAGTTGAACAAATCTTCTACCTGATCTCACCGATCAATATGCCCTTACAAGGGCACACCTCAGTAGGTGTTTAACATAGAGTTGCCAACCTCCACACGAACTCCACCTATATGGAGGCAATCTCCACCACTCGACGATATTCGAACGTCATGGTCTCTAATTGATGATGCTAGTTACACCAAACTAGATGAACTTGAGGGAATAACAAGAAAAGAATCAACACTTGTACAAATATTTTGGATTCCCAAAGTTTGTAGAGATTGTTTTGGCTTGGCTCAACCACTCTCATACCTCTAATTACCTTACGACGACCCTGAAAAACAGACAGAACTCCACATCGAGCTGTGTACCTACAACCCCGTGCTTTATAAGTAAGATTCCGTTTAAGTGAAGGAATATGCAAGACATCCCTTACAATGAACATGTTTAGACCTGACATCTTCAACTCAACTATCCTCTCACTCACTACTTCACAAATCTCTTCAGTTCTCGTTCTCACACAACGCCCTGTAGTAGACTTATAAGTAGAAAACAACTTTCTCTTGGAGCAAACATGAGAAGAACTCCCTGAGTCAAGAAACCAACTAGAATCAACTTCTAAAAAAATTGAAACAAGAAGACACAAATCACATGCATCACAAGCACTAACCACATAGGCAGTAGAATTTTCATTCTTGGCGCTATTTTGATTCTGCAATTTTCAACAGTCTTTCTTGTTATGCTCTAACCTCTTGTAATATCGGCAACGGATTGAAGCACTTTGTCTTCAACCTGAAGGACCATCCACTGCTAGACAACTTGTGAGAGTAGAAGATGATTTCTGAGTCTCTTTCCTAAGTTGATTTTCCATCAATGCTTTGATTACACCATCCACTGTAATACTCTGCTTGACAAATTTACCGTGTAGCATGGTAGTGATCAAATGCTCGTACGAATTCGGCAGTGAATATATCAAGTTGAAAGCTTTATCTTCCACACTCACATCCGCATTGATCGCCTAAAGTTCAGATAATACCATGTTGAACTTTGTGATGTGGTCTTAGATATCAGTACCTTCCTTCATTGACAAATAGAATAACTTTCTCTTCCAATGCATCCGATCTAATAACGACGAATCATAGTAATCATGTAACGCCCCGAATCACAAATACACTGAATTCGAGATGTTCTACAGGATCTTTTCACTTCCTTTAGTACAATTTTACAAGGAAATTTGAACTTTTCACTTTACATCAGAGTTTACATGAATACATTACAATTTATACTGCACAGCGGAAGTAAACTTTACAATAATGAAACGAATGTACAACAACATTGAATAATCTTTAAGCATTTGTTCCTTTTTAATCTGTATCAAGCCATTTACCTGCATATAAAACTGTGGGTACGTCAGTTTATTCAATCGACGATCGTCATACACGGCCATCCTCTCTATGCCGGAAATAGTATAACTTATTTTCCATATTTAGCAAACACAAACTTGTCACATATCAAACTAAAAGGACTACCCTATTGATGTCGTGTTGTGATCGTGCACTTAGTCCTTAATGCATTTATTTATATTATATGACACTAATGCGTACTTGTTCGGATTCTATGCATCCCATACTACATAGGTCCGAGGGCAAGCCCTTAATCGTTCTTCATCTTTGTAGGGTTCAATCCCTCGTCATGACTTAATCTACTACTGTAACTACGGTAAGTATCCTAGATGTTTTCTGACCTACAAACTCATGTCTAGGCGCCCTGGAGGGAATCCCATCGCTGACATGACTCATCATGCAGACATCCTGTGGTAATTCAGCTCCTACCATAGACATGACACCACCCGTAGTCTTCAGACATCCCACGAGCGTCGCCACCGGGACGGTACTCTGGAGTAGTATCCTCGTCCAAACTCATCATGGGACATCCTGGGATACACTCTCGCCGCTATCCAATGGCCCTCATACTCAGTGTTTTTCTCTTACTTTCATCACATCTTCACTATGTACTAGTCCTTAGTTTTATTAGAATCATGAACAAAATCAAAGCTCTAGAGTTAGCCTCTCCACTAAACCGGACTTATTCATTCGTTCAACATGACCAACCTTGGTCTTTCATTTCAATAATTCATTTCAATTTCTTTCCAATTGTCGGGGGAGACTTAGCTACTCTTTCATTTCAATTTCAATTCACAATTACTAAAATAATCTGAGCACTTCCAGCTCATGAGTTCATTTTTTCATAATCACCATAGATTTTCTTTTTCATGTCCATAGTTCCACAATTATACAACTCAATAAATGATTCACTCCATATTAATTCATGCAAAGACAAATAGAGTTTACTGTCACAACCAATATTCAACGTAAAATTCACAATCTTTATCATAAAACAATTCATAGAATTTCTGAGATGTCAAAAGTGCTCTGAACAGTCGACTTAGAACTCATCCAGTCGACTTGTTCAGTCAAACAAAATCCTTCAGTAAACTGCTCGGAAGAGTCGACTGCTGCACATGGCCAGTCGGCTGTTCCGCAACATTCAATATTAAAATATCATTTACAGGGTAGTCGACTGTCATTCAACCCAGTCGGCTGTTCTGCATAGATCAATTATGTAATTCCACATTGAAATTCACATCACTAACGAATATTCACATTTCATATTTTTCACACTATTCTCAAATGAGAAATTCACATCCATCACACAATAAAATTTCTTTCTTTACTATATTAATCTTCTAATCCTTCATTTCAAATTCTTTGTGCAAGATATAATTTCACAAAAATATAACTATAGAACCATAGTTCTATTTACACATTTTATTCTCAAACCATGTTTTATTTCATACAAATAGTTCCCAAATTATTTTTCATAAGTCCTTCATATTTTGAGAAGAATAGAACATTCAAGTTTATGAAAATTCATCAGTACCAGTCGGCTTATTACTTTAATAAGTCGACTGTCCAGAGGGAAAAACATCCCTGATTTTAAGAAAATAAGTTAAGTAATAAGTTGACTTATAAAAGTCACAAGTTGACTTACCAGATCATAAGTAGACTTATAAAAACATAAGTCGACTTAAAGGAGGATATAAGTCGGCTTAAAAGGTCATAAGTTGACTTACCAGAGAATTCTTTTTCGACATTTCTCAACAATTAATGCCACTAATCTCTTTATTAGCAAACTACACATTGATTCACTGTTTTTAACCTTTTATCAAACATACTAATCTATATCTTAATTCATTTATTTCAATATAACACAAAGATCCATTTAATCACATGAAGTAGCATTGCCAATCTACTAACTTTGTGTATATAATTTGTGATGTAGAAAAAATGAGACTTTCTTTAACAATCCATGGTTATAATTAATCCATACCAACTAAGATTTTTACTAATCAAATCACATACAATTGCACACCCACATTCCATTCAATTCATAGGTCAATTTTCCTATTAAAAGTGTACTCTTATTAATATTTTTCATGCTTCATTCATTCAATTCAATCTAGCATGTATTCCTAATTAGAAATATAGAAAATTTACCCACCTTGTATGGAGAGATAAACACAATTAGCAACAAAAGTCCTTGCAACACGAGTGCACCTCCTCCTAGACGACGCGCACACAAGTCTCCAAGCACACCTCACCGAGAGCTCCTTCTTCCTTGATGTAGCCGGCCTCCCCTTGATGTTGCAAGCACAAGATCCCACACACTCTCAATCTTTTAACTCACAAAATTACTACTAGATAATATAATTGAACTATAGGTTCGGAAGAGAATAATTTTACACAAGAATAACTAGCCATGGGGGGGGTATTTATACTAAAAATCAAGGAGAATGGAGGGCTAGGATCAATTGGTTGGTTGTAAGATGGAGGGTCAAGATGAAAGTAGGAGTTGCAATAACTATCCACAACCAAGTAACCACCACACCATGATCACCATTACAATTTTTATTTCCCTCCAAAAAGATTACAACCGGCCTAGTTGAAAAAGTGCATATTGCACGTGGACGTGTAGTACACGTGCATGCAACTAGGCCCAAAATTGTACATTAAATTTTTGTATAAAAATAAAATAGTCTTTAAATTGTATTCTACATGACAAGTTGTATAAAAAAAATTGTCCATGGGCTTTAGTTTTTGGGCCAAAATAATAAAATAAATGAACTAAATTTTTGGGCTTAAGGAAAAAGGCTTTTTGTCTAATTAAAGGAAGGCTTTTGTATAAAATAATTAAAAGCACATATTAAAATATCTTTACTCATCTTTGAAGAAAATATGCACAAAAAATATTGCACGTGCACACTACGTGCAAAATAAATAATTTTTCATAAATTGAAAAATCAGGGCATTACAACACTCCCTCCTTAGAATAGTTCCGTCCCCGGAACTACAGTCAAGAGCGAGAAAACAAACAACACTCACAACAAGAACAAAAAGATACAAAGATACAATCAAGCAAAAAGCTCAAGATAGTCCTTCAACATCCTCTCCTCAGACTCCCAAGTAGCCTCTTCAACCAAATGGTTTCTCCAGACTACCTTGACCATCGGTATCGTCTTATTCCTCAAGACTTTCTCTCGACGGTCAACAATCTCGACAGGAGACTCGATGTAATTCAGATCCAACTGCAAACCTTCCGGCACTTTAAGTAAATGATGACTCGGATCTGGAATATAACCTCTCACCATAGACACATGAAAGACATTGTGCACCTGAGATAACTCTTCCGGTAATTCAAGCCGGTAAGCAGTTTTCCTGATCCTTTTCAATATCTTGTACGGGCCTATAAACCTCGGGGCTAACTTCCCACCTTTGCCAAATCGAACCACACCTTTACTGGGCGATACTTTTAGAAAGACAAAGTCACCGACCTCAAACTCAAGGTCCCTTCTCCGATTGTCAGTATAGCTTTTCTGCCTGCTCTGAGCTTCTACCAACCTTTTCCTGATCAGAACAATCTTCTCAGAAGTTTGCTGTACAAGCTCAGGACCAAACAACTGACGCTCCCCAACTTCAAACCAACAAACAGGTGTCCTGCACTTCCTGCCATACAGAGCTTCGTACGGCGCCATCCTGATGCTAGCCTGAAAACTGTTGTTGTAGGCAAACTCTACCAAAGGTAAATGCCTTTCCCAACTGCCTCCAAAGTCTAGTATACAACACCGAAGCATATCCTCAAGAATACGGTTGACTCTCTCGGTCTGCCCATCGGTTTGCGGATGAAAAGCAGTGCTGAAATCTGTCTTGGTACCCAAAGCTGTCTGAAGACTCCTCTAGAAATGCAAAGTAAACCGCGCGTTTCGATCAGACACAATAGTTGACGGAATACCATGAAGCCTGACGATCTCGCCAACATACAACTCAGCCAACTTGTCCATCGAAGCAGTGAGTTTCATCGCCAAAAAGTGAGCGGACTTGGTTAGTCGATCGACTATAACCCAAATCACATCATTGCCTTTAGGACTCTTAGGCAATCCCGTATCCATACTGATGTTATCCCACTTCCATTCCGGAATAGGTAATGGTTGTAATAGACCTCCGGACCTCTAATTCTCGACTTTGACTTGCTGACAAACCTCACACTTCGCCACAAATTCAGCCACATCCCGCTTCAAACCTGACCACCAGAAATACTGTTTGATGTCTTTGTACATCTTAGTACTCCTAGGATGTACTGACAAAAGAGTAGCATGCGCCTCCTGAAGAATACTTTCTTTCAGGTCCGCCTGATTTGGAACACACAGCCTATCTCCGAACCACAGCACTCCATCCCTGATTTGAAATCCGGGCAACCTGCCAGCACCAACCTGCTCCTTCATCTCCAAGATATCAGCATCAACCTCCTGACTTGCAATGATCCTTTCATTCAGTGTAGGCTGAAGCCTCAACTGAGCCAAAGATGCTCTCAATCCTTGCAAGACAACTTCAATACCTGCTCGATCCAATTCCTCAATCAGATGCTTCTGAGTTGTAATCAAACTGGCTAAGCTGCTCTTGCGACTAAGTGCATCAGCAACAACATTAGCCTTCCCAGGATGATACTTGATCTCAGGTCGCATATCCTCGAGCACTTCCAACCATCTCCGCTGCCTCAGATTCAGATCCCTCTGCTGATATATATACTTCAAACTCTTGTGCTCCGTGTACATGTTCAGCTTCTCACCGTACACGTAGTGCCTCCATTGCTTCAGGGCAAAGATAATCATAGCCAACTCCAGATCATGAGTCGGATAATTCTTCTCATGCGGTCGTAGTTGCCTAAACCCATAAGCGATTACTCTTCCTTCTTGCATTAAGACACAACCAAGCCCACGATGTGAAGCATCGCTATAAACATCATACTCAACACCTGCTCTAGGCAAAGCCAAAATAGGTGCAGTAGTCAGCTTCTCTTTCAACTCCTGAAAGCTTGCTTCACATTGCTCAGTCCACTTGAAGTTCACATTCTTCTTGGTTAGACCAGTAAGCGGCACGGCTATCTGAGCATAACCTTGAATGAATCTCCTGTAGTATCCAGTCATTCCAAGAAAACTTCTGACTTCGTTCACTGTAGTAGGCCTAGCCCAATCTCTCACTGCCTCTATCTTCTGAGGGTCAGTTGCCACTCCCTCCTTAGAAAGGATGTGACCTAGGAATGCCACTTCAGATTTCCAGAAATCACACTTGGATAACTTGGCATACAACTTCTGCTCCTCCAGCTTCTTCAAAACTGCTGCCAGATGCTCAGTGTGCTCCTCCTCTGACTTGGAGTACACGAGAATATCGTCGATAAACACCACGACGAATGAATCAATGAACGGCCTCAGAACTCTGTTCATCAAATCCATGAAGATTGCGGGTGCATTCGTCACTCCGAATGGCATAACTAAGAATTTGTAATGCCCATGTCAAGTTCTAAATGTAGTCTTGTGCACATCTTCGGCTTTCACTCGAACTTGGTGATATCCTGATCGAAGATCTATTTTGGAGAAAACAGCTGCTCCTTGTAGACGATCGAACAAGTCATCAATTCGAGGAATAGGATACTTATTCTGAACAGTGACCTTATTCAACTCCCGGTAATCGATACACATTCTCATCGATCCATCCTTCTTCTTTACCAAAAGCACTGGTGCTCCCCAAGGTGACGCACTAGATTGAATAAAGCCTTTCTCCAACAGTTTCTCAATCTGCCGTTTCACTTCATCCTGTTCCACTGGAGCCATCCTATACGGTGCCTTAGAAATGGGTGCACTTCCCGGTTGAACAGTGATGCTGAACTCTACATCACGATGCGGGGGTAACCCAGGAAAATCTTCCAAGAACACAGTCGGATAGTCCCGAACCACAGGAATCCCTTGCACTTCCACAGGAGTCTCATCCTTGTGGATAGCTGCCACTAGCCTAGAACACTTCTGCTTCCCTTGGAAAGTGACTTCAGGTCCACCTGGAGCCTTCACTGTTACCGTCTTGGTCTTGCACTCGATGCTTGCACTGTACACCGACATCCAATCAATGCCAATGATAACATCGACTCCCAAGATAGTCAGCGCGATCAGATCAATCCCAAAGATTTGATCCCAATCACAATATCGCAATCAGCATAATACCGATCAGTGGTTAAAGTTTTCCCTGATGGAGTAGCTACTGCTAAGATCTTGCCTGGAAAAATCTTCGGTTCAACTCCCAACACTTTAGCAAATTTAGGAGATCCAGTATCGAACAACGCAACAGCTTTCATTCCATTAAGATAAAGTTCTCCTGTTACATAATACACACACATTACGTAACAGTTTCACTAAACAGCGGGAAAAAGAAATGACAAAAAACCTCTAAACATCAGCCCCCGTACCAGTGATGACATGATCAACCTCATCAGCATCAGCTTCCGTTAAGGCAAATCTCGCCCTGTTTGGTACGATCTCTTCCCAGTCTGCTGCGTTGGTGCATTGCTATTACCACTCCGTGGCTTGAGGCATTGAGATTTGTAATGCCCCGTTTCACCATAGTTGTAGCAAGTTACCGCAGGATGTCTTACCACATTGTTCCCAGGTCCTCCAGCCACACTAATAGGGTTCGCCCCTATTGGTTTGAACCTTTGTGCAGATGGTTGTCCCTTGAAACTCCCAGAATTGGCGGGCCTCTTTCCAGACTGCCAGTTGTTCCTCCGGTTCTGAACAACATGGAACTGCTCCATATCTGCTTCCGTCGCTGCTGCTCTCTTGACCAACTTGTCGAATCTCCTAATACCAAGAGGTATCATCCGGGACCTCAAGCTTGGCCTCAATCCATGCTCAAACTTACGAGCCTTCTTTGCCTCATCCATCACTAGTTCCGGAGCATACCTAAAGAGCTGAGTAAATTTGGTCTCGTACTCTCTCACTGACATGCTACCTTGCTGTAGTGACAGAAACTCCATAGCCTTCTTCTCTTGAACATCGGAGGGAAAATAGTGACTGCGGAATTCTTCCAGAAATTCCTTCTAGCCAAGAACTATGCCTCCCATGGTCCTCTTCATCGACTGCCACCAAACAGCTGCATCCTTCTCAAGTTGTAGAGTCGCCAACTTCACCTTACTGCCTTCAGGGATCTCCAATACTTCAAAGATCGTCTCCACTTGATGAATCCAGTTGTCAGCCGTATCAGGGTCTGACTTCCCTTCAAATATAGGTGGTTTCATTCGTTTGAACGATTCCACGAGTTTAATCGCTTCGGGCACCGGATTCGCAGGTCCCCTTCCTTGGTTCTGATTCATAGCCACGGCGTTGAGCGTCTGATAGACCCTCACAAGTTCCGTTTCCAGATCTAGACCTTCCCCATTTCTAGCTCCTCTTCTCGACATATTCTGATGCAAAAGATCCATTAAATTCGAAGTATAAGACATGAATTTTAAATCAACTTGCATTTCATTAAATTCCAAACTTTATACATTCGAATTGAAAAATATTTCTTGACATCAGAATGAAAGATAGTAGAAGCTACAACAGTCTAACTCCTACGGTTCCTCTTCGCTTCTCGAAGTTCTCCCCGTAGTTCATCAACTTCATCCTTCAGCACATCAGTCAAATTCTTCCTCTTCTCGAGTTCCCATACTCGATGATTGAGAACAGAATAGTCGTCCTTGCGCTTTGCCAGCTGAGCCTCCAATAATCCGACTCTCTCTCGCAGTGTTTCTACCTGCCTCTGAAGAGAAGTCACAAGACTATTTGGAACTGGTTCTTCTTCTTCGTCAGAAGAAGAGTCATCGGATGAATCCGGAGGTGGGGTGATCTCTCGGGATTCAGGCCTCAGAATCTGCTTGCCCTGGGTAGTACTCGTCCTCGGAATCTACCTGTCCAGGATGGTACTCTTCCTCAATGATATGCCAGTCGTCATCTCCAGCAGGGTCGAAGTGGTCAGCCATCTTAGGAATAGAGAGGAAGAAGCATAAGTCTTAGAGCAACACAAATGTAATTCACTTACATTTAAATCTCTAGACTCAAACACACACACTAATGTCCACTTCTAGGGTGTCGTTCCTTATAAATTTGTACAAGTATGGAAGCATGGCTCTGATACCACTCTGTAACGCCCCGAATCCCAAATACACTTAATTCGAGATGTTCTACAGGATCTTTTCACTTCCTTTAGTACAATTTTACAAGGAAATTTGAACTTTTCACTTTACATCAGAGTTTACATGAATACATTACAATTTACACTGCACAGCGGAAGTAAACTTTACAATAATGAAACTAATGTACAACAACATTGAATAATCTTTAAGCATTTGTTCCTCTTTAATCTGTATCAAGCCATTTACCTGCATATAAAACTGTGGGTACGTCAGTTTATTCAACCGACGATCATTATACACGGCCATCCTCTCTATGCCGGAAATAGTATAACTTATTTTCCATATTTAGCAAACACAAACTTGTCACATATCAAACTAAAAGGACTACCCTATTGATGTCGTGTTGTGATCGTGCACTTAGTCCTTAATGCATTTATTTATATTATATGACACTAATGGGCACTTGTTCGGATTCTATGCATCCCATACTACATAGGTCCGAGGGCAAGCCCTTAATCGTTCTTCATCTTTGTAGGGTTCAATCCCTCGTCATGACTTAATCTACTACTGTAACTACGGTAAGTATCCTAGATGTTTTCTGACCTACGAACTCATGTCTAGGCGCCCTGGAGGGAATCCCATCGCTGACATGACTCATCATGCAGACATCCTGTGGTAATTCAGCTCCTACCATAGACATGACACCACCCGTAGTCTTCAAACATCCAACGAGCGTCGCCACAGGGATGGTACTCTGGAGTAGTATCCTCGCCCAAACTCATCATGGGACATCCTGGGATACACTCTCGCCGCTATCCAATGGTCCTCATACTCAGTGTTTTTCTCTTACTTTCATCACATCTTCACTATGTACTAGTCCTTAGTTTTATTAGAATCATGAACAAAATCAAAGCTCTAGAGTTAGCCTCTCCACTAAACCGGACTTATTCATTCGTTCAACATGACCAACCTTGGTCTTTCATTTCAATAATTCATTTCAATTTCTTTCCAATTGCCGGGGAAGACTTAGCTACTCTTTCATTTCAATTTCAATTCACAATTACTAAAATAATCTGAGCACTTCCAGCTCATGAGTTCATTTTTTCATAATCACCATAGATTTTTTTTCCATGTCCATAGTTCCACAATTATACAACTCAATAAATGATTCACTCCATATTAATTCATGCAAAGACAAATAGAGTTTACTGTCACAACCAATATTCAACGTAAAATTCACAATCTTTATCATAAAATAATTCATAGAATTTCTGAGATGTCAAAAGTGCTCTGAACAGTCGACTTAGAACTCATCCAGTCGACTTGTTCAGTCAAACAAAATCCTTCAGTAAACTGCTCGGAAGAGTCGACTGCTGCACATGGCCAGTCGGCTGTTCCGCAACGTTCAATATTAAAATATCATTTACAGGGCAGTCGACTGTCATTCAACCCAGTCGGCTGTTCTGCATAGATCAATTATGTAATTCCACATTGAAATTCACATCACTAACGAATATTCACATTTCATATTTTTCACACTATTCTCAAATGAGAAATTCACATCCATCACACAATAAAATTTCTTTCTTTACTATATTAATCTTCTAATCCTTCATTTCAAATTCTTTGTGCAAGATATAATTTCACAAAAATATAACTATAGAACCATAGTTCTGTTTACACATTTTATTCTCAAACCATGTTTTATTTCATACAAATAGTTCCCAATTCATAAGTCCTTCATATTTTGAGAAGAATAGAACATTCAAGTTTATGAAAATTCAACAGTACCAGTCGGCTTATTACTGTAATAAGTCGACTGTCCAGAGGGAAAAACATCCCTGATTTTAAGAAAATAAGTTAAGTAATAAGTTGACTTATAAAAGTCACAAGTTGACTTGCCAGATCATAAGTAGACTTATAAAAACATAAGTCGACTTAAAGGAGGACATAAGTCGGCTTAAAAGGTCATAAGTTGACTTACCAGAGAATTCTTTTTCGACATTTCTCAATAATTAATGCCACTAATCTCTTTATTAGCAAACTACACATTAATTCACTGTTTTTAACCTTTTATCAAACATACTAATCTATATCTTAATTCATTTATTTCAATATAACACAAAAATTCATTTAATCACATGAAGTAGCATTGCCAATCTACTAATTTTGTGTATATAATTTGTGATGTAGAAAAAATGAGACTTTCTTTAACAATCCATGGTTATAATTAATCCATACAAACTTAGATTTTTACTAATCAAATCACATACAATTGCACACCCACATTCCAATCAATTCATAGGTCATTTTTCCTATTAAAAGTGTACTCTTATTAATATTTTTCATGCTTCATTCATTCAATTCAATCTAGCATGTATTCATAATTAGAAATATAGAAAATTTACGCACCTTGTATGGAGAGATAAACACAATTAGCAACAAAAGTCCTTGCAACAGGAGTGCACCTCCTCCTAGACGACGCGCACACAAGTCTCCAAGCACACCTCACCGAGATCTCCTTCTTCCTTGATGTAGCCGGCCTCCCCTTGATGTTGCAAGCACAAGATCCCACACACTCTCAATCTTTTAACTCACAAAATTACTACTAGATAATATAACTGGACTATAGGTTCGGAAGAGAATAATTTTACACAAGAATAACTAGCCAGGGGGGGGGGGGGGGTATTTATACTAAAAATCAAGGAGAATGGAGGGCTAGGATCAATTGGTTGGTTGTAAGATGGAGGGTCAAGATGAAAGTAGGAGTTGCAATAACTATCCACAACCAAGTAACCACCACACCATGATCACCATTACAATTTTTATTTCCCTCCAAAAAGATTACAACCGGCCTAGTTGAAAAAGTGCATATTGCACGTGTACGTGTAGTACACGTGCATGCAACTAGGCCCAAAATTGTACATTAAATTTTTGTATAAAAATAAAATAGTCTTTAAATTGTATTCTACATGACAAGTTGTATAAAAAAAATTGTCCATGGGCTTTAGTTTTTGGGCCAAAATAATAAAATAAATGAACTAAATTTTTGGGCTTTAGGAAAAAAGCTTTTTGTCTAATTAAAGGAAGGCTTTTGTATAAAATAATTAAAAGCACATATTAAAATATCTTTACTCATCTTTGAAGAAAATATGTACCAAAAATATTGCACGTGCACACTACGTGCAAAATAAATAATTTTTCATAAATTGAAAAATTAGGGCATTACAAATCAACTATGAGTTTTTCCCACAAACTTGCCATGCCAGTTTCTTCAACAAACTTGCATTTGACCTCGTCCGTTAATGAAAGTCGGATTAAACTTATGACTCTTTCACAAATATCATCCCAAACATCATTCTTCATATCGGTTGACTTGGTCGACTTTTGCTTCTTCTTGACGGCTAACTGTAGACGTTCTTGAACTAGGACATCTTACATGTCTACCTTTCAAAGATTGAAGTTGATCTTTCCATCAAATTGCTTGATCTTCAAAAGCCTGTGACCTGTCATCTTAACCAAGGGACTCGACAACCTAAAACTCTGATACCACTTTGTTGGGGATGTTGACAACCTAAAGTTTTTTTTTGATATATCGGATAGAGCCAAACGGCTCCAGCCATCAAAAAATATATTAATCAATAAAAATAGTTAAAGTACAAACAATTATCAATGGTCTTACAAGATGTAAAACAGAAAAAAGCATACAAGAAAGAAATAAAAAATGGCTAAAACGCCAGCTAAACGGAGGACTACACAAGAATCGACGCATCACGCCGGAACAAAGGAACAGCGTAACTGGCCAGGAAAAAACAATAATTAGTAGTAGCCAAAACAAATTGCCGCATCCGAGAAGGACCAGAGCTTAACCGACAGAACCAAGAAATAGGAGGCCACACCTCCTCACACAAAGACATCCAACTCCACTAGCAGTCGACGGGAAACTCTAGCGGCACAACTGAGGCGCTGTACTGCCTACACCGAGGAAGTCACTGAGGAGCCAAAACTCGACTGAGCACAGACAGACGAGCTGACTCAGAAATAGCCTTCCTTGCAAGAATACGAGCACTCACTCGAATCTGCAAGTGATTAAAAACCTTCTTATTGTATCTCTGCCTGACGGGAGGCGGGGCAACCTTCATCGCAAGGGGTGAGATGGCCGCATGGTCAGAAGAAGAAACTTCGATAATGGAATGGTGAGTCAGAGCCAAGGGAAATTTGGGAGCGACCGTTGATGCCAATGGGATGGAATTAGTGATGTCGGCCCAACGGGTGAAAGAAGATTCATCAAGACTCAGAGAAGGCTTAAGTGCAATGGAGTGCAGGAGAAGTTTAAGCCTCATCAGGATCTGATTGAGCCACAAAAGAACCCCTAAATGTTGATACCAAGAGAATAAGCTTCCAGGAAAAAGAAAAGAGGCCGTAGGACCTGTGGGAGAAAAAAAATTTAAACCGCAGGGAGAGAAAAAAGATAAAGAAGGGGCCTGAAAATTAAAAGTTGCCCTGTCGGGATGCACTTGGGGGACAGAAATGCAGCAGGGCAGAGCGTGCTCCCTCACATCGAGATTTCGAGAGAAAATAGTAATAGGATTTAAAGTAGGCGGAATTATTATCCAGATTCCACCACAACGAAGGTGCCACAGAGCTAGAACGGGAACGAGCCTTATAAGATCGCAAATGGGGGAAGCAAACAAGTTTCGTATAAACTTTACGATCCTTAAAATAGTTAGCAATATTAGGAGATAGATGAGTAGCAAGAGAATCACGATAAGTAGAGATAGAAGAAGAGAAGCTTGTAGGTGGCAGAGAAACAACCACAGAGGAGAGGAGGTCCTTTCCAGTATTATAGCTGAACTTTCTAGGCAAGCAAGCATGAAGCTTGCTCTTTAATAAGGGGTAGTTAAGGAATGAGAGGAGTTTGGCCGATAAAAGATGACCTCTGGGGAAACCGAGGAGTTTTTGAATCTACTGCGAGAGTGACCAAATTTATCACAGAAGATGCACTTCATTTTATTCACGCACTCACGTTTAAAATGACCAGGAAGGAGGCACCTGAAGCAAACCCGAAGAGGATCGGGCTTACGAGGAGAAGGGGAATTAGAGAAATTTGGAGAGCACCGAGGGAGATAGAAGTTATTCGACAGATAGAAGACAAGTCCCACTGCAAATCCTGATCCGATTTAGAACAGTAAGAACTAGCTTCGGACTCGGTGAGATTCATGGAAGAATCCAACGCAAGAGAGTCTCAATGCTAAGCACCAGCAGGGGAAAGAAACTGGACAGAGGACCACTGACAGAACAGGTCCAAACCCAGCAAAATAGCACTATCAAAGAATAAAACAGCACCACTATCAAGCAGGTTCTAAAATAATCAAGCTCACAGGATGCTGGATGATCTTGAAAAACAGACTACTAGATAATCACAGGAAGAGGGGAAGAAGAAGATATGATCTTAAGAGATAAGAGAAAAGCCCACTCATAGAAAGAAGGAGGGAACCCACTTAGTGGGTTGATGAGGACGAGCTAAAGAAGAGAGCTCACACAGCAATGGACACCAAGACCATGTAATAATTCCAATAACACAATGGTGATAATCAAACAACACTGCCCGCTCAGAATGAAAATGAGAATAGGAAAAAATACTTACAGCGATAGGTTAGGGAAAGGGCGACAGATACGCTAAATAATACCTCTGATAGTGCACTGGGGGAGACGGAGGGCAGAGGAGGCCGGAATAGACGTCGACGGAGCTGGCAGAGATCGAAGATGGACTTCACTGAAAATGAAAGGCTCGATAGGATGAGATAAAGATGACGCTAGCTTCAAGGCCGAGGATCACCGACACAAAAGCAATGGCGGATAAGGGCGGCAGCGGCCGGAAGAGCTGACAGAAGTATGCGGGGAAGAAAGAGCGGCCGCAAAGGAACGTTGGAAGAGAGCGAAGAGGAAGGAACGCCGGAAGGATCGCTGGAGGGAGAGGACAAGGGGGGATGCAAAATGGGGAGGGGGAGGACGGAGCAGAAAAGGGTTTAGAGAACACGAGGAGACAATCACTTTTGATGAAGGGCGGGGGGGGGAAGGCGGAGCACCGAAGCTCCGGATCTGAGCTTTGAAGGGAGAAAGATAGAGGAGGAGAGAAATCGCCTATATTTTGAAAAACTGAAAAAAATTTAAAAAATGTAATGTTATATATGCTTTGCGTGCGTTGCACGTGTTATTTAAAAAAATTGTAAAAAATTGGGATAGTTGAAGCTGCACGTACTATGCACATGTCAATTAAAAAAAGTTTATAAAAAATGGGAGAGTTGGAGTTGCACGTACAACGCATGGGTTTGTATGTTGACAAATTACAATTCCAACTCTCCCATTATATATATAGAGAAGATAGATAGATAGATAGATAGATAGATATAGATAGATTAAGCTATTCTAGAAGCCTACTAATTAGATTTGCACAGATTAGGTTGTTAGTAACCACCCATATCCACTTATCATACGAGAAATTCCCAGCCCAATTATTTTTCTGTGTAATTTAAATTATTCAGGACTTTGATATAATTTTCTAAACCATATTCCATTATCTCTACTACTATAATGGGAGAAGGCCTTAGCGTAATTTGTCCATATCCCAACCCGTGCAACGCATGTGCTGGTAGAATTTTTTTTTTGCCCTTTTCATCCCCCCCCCCCCCCCCCCAATTTTCCCCACGTGCACAGCACGTGTATAATACTAGTATGGTATTGGTTGAATTGTAACACAAAGAAAATTTCATTGGACAGTGAACACAGATTTATGCTTTTTTTTTGTTATAAGAAAATTAAAGATGATTTGTTTGTATCTTGTAGGTATCCATGGTTTCAACTCACGAAGTGCTGAGATCATTGTGCAAGAAGCTTCATGTCAGGCCTTACATGAAGTGTCGAGATCATTGTACAAGAAGCTCAATACCAGACCTCTATTTAATAAAAGCATAAATTAATTTTGTGTTAACGAAGTTTAGTAGCTTCAGTTGGACTTACGGTCCTTAATTCCAGGTCTTGATCTGATAAAAGCTTCTCCGCTGTGACAAAGAAGTTTAGCTTATGGTGTTGTTCTACTCTGAAACCTTCATTCCAAATTGTGTTGGTTCCCGTGTTTCTTTGTTCAAGATGATTCTCTTTCTTTTTCTCTTTGAATCAAACATTATAAGATGTATTTGAGGGTTCATGTCTACTGTATTGATATAGATAGGCGGAGGAATCGAAGTACTCTCCGATCGAAGTACTCTCCGATTGTTGGGTCGTAGGCTTGTAGCAGGTTTATTGATATTGATGTGTGGCATGGGCGTTCTAATTCTGTTATACTAGTTTTTTGCATGTACACATATATTTCAAGCAATGGTTGTTAGTTATTTTTTCAGAGCATGATAACTACACCAAGTTTCTGTTTGTTTAAAAATTTCGAACATTCCACTCAGGGCCGGCCCAGAGATCCGGGTTGACCTAGCCGAACTCATTTTTTGTTGCCCTTTAGTAATGTTAGAGATTATAGTCCCACATTGGGTAGTTGGCTAGTTTTGTATTTGGTTCCTCCTATATATAGTAGATATTGTACTCAGTTATTTCTCAATTCAATATTCAGTATTGTCTTCATTTCTCTCTGATTTATCTTAACATGGTATCAGAGCTAATTATCCAAATTTTCCCTTCTTAAATTTCCTTTACAAAAAATTCTCAAATTCCAACAGCCAAGTTATACAAATTTCTTCCCAAAACCCTAGATCTCAAAAAAAAAAAAAAAAAAAAAAAGCGTCGAGATCCAGTCGCTAGAGTCAAAGTCATCTTCAGAACCCACCTTCAAAGTCGTCTTCGGAACCTATTCTGCTCATCTTCAACCACAGATCCAGTCGTCCTCCCGTCATCTTCGGAACCCTTTCAACCTCTTGTCGACAGTACCCATCATCCTCCCGTCATCTTCAACCACAGATCCATAGTCGTCCTCCTGCCATCTTTGGAACTCATCGGCAGAGTCATCCCTGTCGTCGTCCTCCGGTCCGAGTGAAGCCCTCCACCGCCACTATCACTAAAACCAAATCCTAAGTTTGGGTTTGGTTTGTTAAGTTTCTTTTTGGATCCATCCATCCTTTTGTTTTACTGTAAAAAATCAAAAAAAAAAACAATTATATATATATATATATATATATATATATATATATATATATATATATATATATATATATATATATATACACACACACACACACACACACAGGTACTACTACTTGATGGCATCTCAGTCTCTCCCACATATATCCGCCTCCACTGACTTTCCCGATGCAACCACCTCACGTTCCTCCTCCAGATTCAACAAGTAGTAGTGCCACTTTCAGTCTTCCTCCGGTCTCCTACCTTCTCCTTACATCATTCATCACCTTACTCCACCTCTACTTCCGCCACCGGTAGCACCGCCCTACCCCCTACCCCGATCCAGGCACCAGCAGCATCTCCCTCCACATTGTGCTCTCAGTCACATCAGCGCTAGTCTTGTTTCTCATCGCAGAGCTTCTTCCCTCACATCCTCGGCCATGCCCGTCACTCTGGCCTTGCCGTCTCCTACTGATTAGGCTAATACTCAGCAATGCCTCACTCAGCTGGAACTACACCTCATGGGTCAATCTATCAATGCTGGCTCCTCTGCTCCTGCACTTTCTGCCACTCCCGGTATGAATTCGTTCTGGATATTAGATTCTGGTGCATCACATCATCTCACTAGTAATCAGACACTATTCACCACCTGCACAACACTTCCCTCTCACTCTCCATCTCTACGCACAGCTGATGGCTCGCCACTTTTTATTACACACTCAGGGACAATTAACTCTCCCACTCTCACATTACCATATGTTCTTTATGCTCCTTATTTATCAATAAACCTTATTTCTATTAGTGTGTTGTGCGATAGTGGTCTTGTCGTTACTTTTGACTCTTTAGGTTGTTCTATTACTGATTCCTCCACCGGCGAGGAGTTTGGGCGTGCTAGTCGTCATGGTCGTCTCTATTATCTAGATTTTCTTCGTGCACATCACTCGCCTTCTTGTTTTGCAGGTATTATTTTCTCTGATGCTGATTTGTGGCACAGACGTTTAGGTCATATTAGCGCATCACGACTCCAGATATAGCTCGTAGTGGTGCCCTTGGTTCTCTCACTTTTAAACATTTATCTGATTGTCAGGGTTGTCATTTAGCCAAACACATTGCCCTACCCTTTAGTCACAAAAGAACTTCTGAAACCACTCACCCTTTTCAACTTGTTCATTCCGACATATGGGGACCCTCTCCCGTACCCTCGTGGAAAGGCTATCTCTATTATGTTGCCTTCATCGATGACTTCACTAGACATACATGGGTTTTTCTTATGCGTCAGCGATCTGAGATACCTGATATTTGCTGGTTCTTTACAACTATAATTCACACTCAGTTCGGTATGCATATTAAGAATTTTCGATCGGACGGTGCACGTGAGTACACTTCTAGCACTATGAGATCAATCCTTCAGTCTCATGGCACCCTGTTTCAGCAATCATGCCCTCACACACATGAGCAGAATGGTGTAGCTGAACGCAAGCATCTTCACATCCTTGAGACGGCTCGTGCTCTTTTACTCTCCTCTTCTGCTCCTCATTCTTTCTGAGCTGAAGCTATCATGACCTCTGTTAGTCTTATCAACATTACTCCCTCGTCTACCCTAGCTGGTACGACGCCTTACGAGGCACTTTATCATTCACCTCCCGACTACAGTATGCCCGTACCTTTGGATGCACCTGTTATGTCCTTCTCCCTCCTACTGAGCGCACGAAGCTCTCCGCTCGTGCTGCTAAGTGCGTTCACCTAGGTCTCAGTCCTGAATACAATGGTTATCGTTGTTTTGATCCATCAGCGGGTCGTATCCGCATTTCTCGACATGTATCCTTTGTGGAAGACTCCCCTTACTACCTGACCCCCCCCCCCCCCCCCCCCCCCCCCCCCCGAGGATACTCGATTTCTCGATTCACCAGTTTTTGCTAGCCCCCCGTTACCTTCCCGCATTCCTTTTGATCCCACTCCGCTGGCTCCATTCACATCTCCTGCAGTTCTTACACCTGTTGTTCCTCCTACCGAAATACCACCTGCATCCCCACAGCAGCCAACACCCATCCAACCTACTTCCCCACCGACACTACACCTACTCCACCGTCCTCACCCCCACACTCTGTCAGGCCACCACCTCTTCGTCAGTCTACCCATTCCACTTCTGGTATTCCTCCATCACGTTATACACCTGATGCCACTGGTCCTTCTGACCAGTTTGGTTTTGCCACCCTAGCTTCCTACTCACCACAGTTTCATGTATATCTCATTGCTATACACTCTACACGTGAGCCCAGAACTTATCAAGACGCAATTCAATATCCTGAATGGATGAAAGCTATTGCAGAGGAATTCAGTGCATTTGATCAGACTGGCACTTGGGATGTTGTTCCTCTGCTAGAGGGCGTTCAGCCTATTAGCTGCAAGTGAATCTTCAAGGTCAAATATCAACCTGATAGATCTATTGAGCGGCACAAGGCTTGTCTAGTAGCCCGAGGATTTACTCAAGAGCATGACATTGATTATGATGAGACCTTTGCCTCCGTTGCACAGATGACAACTATTCGCACTCTTCTTGCTGTTGAAGCCATCCGCCAATGGCCGTTATACCAGATGGACGTGAAGAATGCTTTTCTTCATGGCACCATATCTGAAGTTGTTTATATGGATTCTCCTCCTGGCCTCCCTACTCTTCCTCATCATGTTTGCCGGTTGCGTCGAGTTATATATGGTTTGAAGCAGGCTCCTCGAGCCTGGTTTGAGTGTTTTCACCTTGTCATAACCAAGGCTGGTTTTAGTCAGAGTTCTCAGGACCATTCTATGTTTATACGGTCATCACCGCAGGGGAGGATAATTCTACTACTCTATGTTGACGATATGATCATTACTGGGGATGACTTTGCGGGCATTACATCCACCCAGAAATACCTTCATCAGCAGTTCCATATGAAAGACCTTGGCAGACTACGTTATTTTATGGGTTTAGAGATTGCTCATGGATCTCAGGGGATACTCATTTCTTAGCAGAAATACACATCAGATATTATTTCTACTGCATGTCTCTCTGATAGTCGATCAGCTGATACACCCTTAGAGCTCCATGTGAAGCTTCGTCCTACAGATGGTGAGCTCCTTCCTGATCCCACCAGATATAGGCAGATTGTTGGACATCTTGTATATTTATGCATGACCAGACCCGATATTGCTCATGCAGTTAGTATTGTCAGTCAGTTTGTTTCCGCTTCTACATCAGTCCACTACGATGCTCTTCTTCGGATCCTCAGATATCTTCGGGGTACTATCACTTGCTCATTATTCATGTCTTCTACATCCAAACTAGAGCTCAGTGCATATTCTGATTCAGATTGGGCAGGTGATCCGACTACTAGAAGGTCTACCATAGGTTTCTGTCTATTTCTTGGTGGTTCACTGATCTCATGGCGGAGCAAGAAACAGGCAGTTGTTGCATTTTCTTCTACCGAGGCTGAGTACAGAGCAATGGCAGCTACTACTAGAGAGATTGTTCATGTTCGTTGGCTGTTATCAGATATGGGTTTCACTCTTACAGGAGCTACTCCACTTTATTGTGATAACCGGAGTGCATTGCACATTGCAAGCAACCCAGTCTTTCATGAACGAACGAAGCATACTGAGATTTATTGTCATTATGTTCGTGAGCGTTTTGAGGCAGGGACCATCTCTTTCCATTCTGTTACCTCTTCCTAGCAGACTGCAGACTTCTTCACCAAATCCCATACTGTTCAGAGATTCCGACACTTAGTACGCAAACTTGCATTGTTTGACCCATCGTGAGTTTGAGAGGGGGTGTTAGAGATTATAGTCCCACATTGGGTAGTTGGCTAGTTTTGTATTTGGTTCCTCCTATATATAGGAGATATTGTACTCAGTTATTTCTCAATTCAATAATCAGTATTATCTTCATTTCTCTCTGATTTATCTTAACAAGTAAAAAAAAAATTAATACTAACAACAAAAGGTAAAAGTAAAAGCAAATAAAATAAATTTACGCAAAGTATGGGTGGACAACTATTATCCGAACCGACCAATCCGAACCAACCGGTTTTTAACCGAATCAATTAGGGGTTTGGGTTGGTCCAGTTCTTGATCTTCAAAAACCAACTGGACCGGTTCGGTTGTTGGATGAGGCTTTCAAATAACCGATAAAACCAAACTGACCATACCTCTTTGCATATGTCCATAAAAAATTAGTTCTCCTTTAATTTCTTGAATATGCAAATAGCCATTTCTCATTTTCTTGGAGATACAAACAGTTTTCTTTAATTTTTTTAATACAAACCGAGGAGTTGTTCTATCTTTGTTTTGATTGTTCATAATCCTGTGTGTTATTTTGTTGAGAATAGCTTCATTTACAGTGTGACCCAGCTTAATAGAATCATGAAGTTGATGTAACATTTAGTAGTTACTTTAATCAAGTCAAGCATAAATTATTTTCTAAATCTTTTTTTATTGTAGCTGAAATTTAATTAGCTATGGTTATTGATGTTTCTTTTATGATAATAAACTAAGATTACAGAAGTATGCAAGTAAAAAAGCAGTTTATCTCACCCATTTAACCGTCATCATCTCAAACAATTAATGCAAAATTCATTAACAACTTGTAGTTTTATGAATCTTCATTTTAAATTCATTTCTGAATAACAAATAGCAGGTTGTTTCTTAAGTTTGATTGAATTTGATCTTTTAAATTTCAACAACATTATGAATGATGTTGAAGGTGAAAAGTAACACGCCAAACCGACCATCCAATCCAATCCAAACCGAGCTTAATCGGCTTGGATGGAAACCGATCCAATTAAGGTTTGGATTGGTTGCGGATGAAAAAAATTAAAAAACCGATTTTGTTTGGATCGGTGGTGGATGGTCCATATTAGTTCGGATACCGACCGATGCCCACCCCTAACGCAAAGCCAATGGAAAGCATCAAATGTATACTAAGCCATGGAAAGCAATTTATGCAAAAATATTTCCTGATTTCAAATAAATATCAATTTAGGAACAGAAAATTTTGTAAGCTTCAACAAAGTTATAGAACCCAAAATCTAAATCTAAAAGCATAATTTGAAGCAATTATAGAACCCCAAAACTAAATCAGAATTCCCTCACTCAAGATAGTCTGCCAAAGGACCAGAGGTATAGACGTCTCTAACTATTGAAACCATCAATTTTATTCAAACTTCTATTTATATGTTGTTTTGTACGACGCTCTTTTGTTATCGAAGAAACTTCTTGTAATAACAATATTCAATCTATTTGCTTTGAACCAGTCAAATCGACAAAATAGGTCTCTAAGTCACATTAACAAAATACATGTAAAGCTTGTTATGTTGAAATCAATGACATTATTTATTTTCTCATTTATCCACATACAGATCGAGTACAAGAACACTAATGGAAGATGCTCATTACTCAGAGACTGTAGTAATACTCTTACAGACCAACTGCAGCCAAAGCAGTAGCTCAAAAATCAGCGTTCACAGTGGTTGTCTTAGGAGATGATGTGATGATACTGACTGTCGAACCTAATGTGAACCGACTTATGATCATGGGGCTTCGTGGTTGTTTGTGGCCTAATCAATCAGCACATTTGGAAAATTAATTCAGTTGTTCAGTTCTCAGGGAGCTCAGAAGTTAGATCAGACCAATTCTTTCTCAGATACCTAGAGTTCACATAGGGCATACTACTAGAGCTGGTCTGAATAGTAAATAGATTTGGGGGGCCTTTTTTCAGAGTTGAATGCAAGGAAATCTTTGCATCTAATTAGTTCAATTATCAGATGTAATTACATAAGTTACCGTATACTCTGTATGTAACTAGGCATATATATGAGTCTGTATGAACGACATAAGAATATGAGCATATTTCATCTCTATTTAATATGTTCTAAGCATTGACAATGAATGATCATGTACTGCGAACAAGATGCAATGGGAAAAAACACAGCAAAAAAGGTTCATCCAGAGAGATTATTGTAGAAATGATTACTATATTTTCAAAAAGATGTGCCCTTCATTTACAACCAGAATGTTAATCCTTAAAGACTGAATGATCTCTTCGAACTTTGGAGCAGTGCATGCTAGATTGACTAGATTCTGGTTTTGGGAAAAGAAATCTTGACTTTAATTATCTGAAGACCTTCTCTAACACATCTCAGTGTATAAATGTACAGTGCAACTTCCTCTGCACAATGCTTCACTAGACTGAACATAGGCTAGCTTTCTAAATTGCTTCCAGAGTACAATTAATTTACTAAAGTGGACTTGTCGTGATATCTTGAAATAAAAAAATGTTTCTCTAGCGAGCAGAAATTTCGATTAATTTTCTTGCATGTGGTTCCTGATAAGGAGCAAAAAAGTTTGTTTTGACCTCTACACTCAGACAAGTGCAAAACGAACCCCAACAAAATCAAATTTTAAAAGAAAAAAAACACATTGCCTCGTTAAATAAAGATAATACGACATTCTTGCTTTATCAAGAAACAATGATGGCAGATCATATTATCATAGGAGTCTTTAAGGGGAAAAGAAGTAGGCACTTTTTTTCGGTAAAATTTGTAATTGCCTTGAACTTTTTGTGACAAGCTGAATGTAATGTGCTTGATTGGTTTCGTACTTACATACTTGGATCCAGTACTCTAAGATGCAAAGTGAAGAAGTGGCACAAAGATAATCTTGGAGATCTTAACGACAAAATATCGATATAACCAATGCTATACACCTAGCCAAGTCCAAAAATTGGATTCATCGCCTGAAGCCCTTAAGGAATAGAATTGCATAGAGAAGACACATAAATTTTTAGTTCTTCAGCCAGAGGTGAGATTTTGGCAACAGCGAACAAAAGCTACGTGTACTGTGGTAAACATATTAAAATTTTCCACACTGCCACCACTCTCAAGAGAAGAAGCAGAAACTGCCTTAGGTACAAACTAAAGATGGTTAATGGGTTTTGGATCCTGATACAGTAAGTAAGATATTTATTGATTAGTGGGATGATAGTCTCACTAGAAGGAAGTTTGTCCTATTGTTTTTTTTATCTCAGATTATTGTCACGTTGTTTTTTATCCTACAAGCTGCGACGCTTTGACTTATACTCCAGATAGAAGAGGGGTTTTTTAAATTTACAATGATAAGCCAAACACAAGGCAAAAGGAAGCCTATGCAGCTAGCGGGACTTACAAGATTATCAAAGCATCATGATATTGAATTTATCTATTTTATGTGCTGAATTCTCTCTGAGTAGAGATGAAACACACCATACCAGAGGTTTCTCCTTGGTCCTTAGTGCCCATTATGTCAGAATGCACCAAAAAAACAACCAGGAAACTATCGTAAGGTTCTAGATGCCGAATACCGGAATCATATAGATATTGTGGTTCACATTACTATTATATACATTAGATTCATAATTCACAATAATCTATTCATAATGCTCACAAATCACAATATTTAAAGCTTTCATAGTTTCACAGTAAATCACATTCACAATAAATCAAAATTCACATTTAATAACATTAAATTGAAAGAAGAAAACGAAGAGAAGAAAAGTAGATATAACACCTAAGGAGATTAGGGACTTAGGGTTTCAATTAGGGCTAGGGTTAGGTTTAGGGTTTTGATGGAAAGGATGAGCCGTCGCGTCGCCTGTCGGAGCCTCGGTAAAGAAGGAGGCAAGGAGCTACGAGCCTACAATCGGAGGAGCAAAGGAGCGGTGGAGGAAGTCGGGTTTTGGATCGGGGTTGGGAAAAAGAGAAAGAAAAGATAGAGGGGATCGATACTGGAAGAGGAAGAGAAAGACAGAGATGAGAGTCTAAAAAAAAATAATTAAACTTTACACGACACTCAATAAATTTTATTTTACTATATAAATATATATATATATTGATTTTTTTTTTTTTTTATAAAGTTTGTTGCCTTCATTAAAGGCTCCAAGTCCACTGGCTTGTTGGGCTTACCCCTGGGCCGGGTCTGATTGCATTGCGTTTAAGTGTAGAGTGACGCACAAAAGACATCATTATAGGTTAATAGATGGTAAGGATATTTTTCATTGATTTGTCCAGTAACACTCTGAGCTCCCTCCACGAGCTTCCTAGCACCAGGCGTTTTCATTTGGATTTGGCAATGGAGGTGATTCCTTTGATCTGTTCTTGTTTCGGTTGTCACAATCCTTTTATATACATGCTTATCGTAGTCATTATCGGTTAGAAATGGAATCAAGTAAACCGTAGGAGGTGAAGCTTACCAAGAAAAGCCTCAGGAGGTGAACATCACCTGTTCGACGAATGCCTGCAGAAGAATTGCCCTTTGTTAAATGTGAGTTGAACCATTGCATCTAGTTCGTGTTCCTCATGTGATGAACACTAGTCCTTGGATCAAATCAGGTTTCTCATTTGAATCAATTTACTTCTAAATTGTCATACTCGAACTCACATTTGAATCAACTAAAAGTGGATAGTCTAGAACGGACTTTCATACGGAGAGCTGTTCAGATATCCCTGTGTCAAAAATAAAAAGTTACAAGTTCGATCAAGACAATTTTGGAATTGTAAGTTTGCTAGTGTTTTCACAGCAGAGATTGCATATCCTTCTCTAGCAAAGGTGCACAAGTTGTCTGGCTAATAAGAGCATATGTAGTCGTTGGCCAAGTATTAAAAAAATGTCAAATTTGGCCAAAAAACAGCTGTAGTCATTGGCCATTTATCCATATTTTGAATGAGCGGTGAACAGTCATCTACCAAATTTGAGAGAAGAAATGGCAAAAGCCAAAATTTGGGTTTCAGAATATGATATCCCGTCCGTCGAAAATTTTATTATTATTTTTAATTAAACAGATCGGACGATATCTCGTCCGAGTCAAAGAAACAAGATGAGATCCGGTCCCACATATTTCTTTCTCAATTTCTATTTTAAGATATCTCGTCCGAGTCAAAGAAACAAGATGAGATCCGGTCCCACATATTTCTTTCTCAATTTCTATTTTAAAACCTATACATTAGGCCTATAGTTCATATTTATGGGTCCATTCACTCATTTCATTCATATTTTTTTTATCGGACGAGATATAATATCCCGTCCGATATTTTTTGATTTTTTTTTTTGCTCACACAGGAAATGATCTTCTGTCCGTAGTTGAAAAGCAAAATTTTGGATTTAGACAACTACAACTCATTTCTTAATTTTCTATTGTTATATGCCAAATATTCAAATTTTGGATTTAGACGACTACATATGCTCTAAAAGAGGTCGTCCATAGCCATAACGTAGCCCATGGTTTAAAATAAGTGTGTGTGTGTGTGTGTGTGTGTGTATACATATATATATATATATATATATATTGTAAATCACCCTAGGTGGGTGAATATGGTGATTATGTGGAAATTAAAAACTTAAATCAAATGCGTAAAATAAAGAGATAGAGTAAGAGGAAAGCAAACAGAGCAAGCACGCAAGACACAGCGATATAACGTGGTTTGACCGCTATGTCTACGTCCACACTACCTACTTATAGCAATTTTTCGCCACAAGCATTCCACTATACTTTAAACCCTTGTACATTGATTCTCATAATTCCTATAAAAACGCTCATACTTGGATCGTTGATTGAATGATTAGTTCGGAATAATTATAATTGCAAAGGATGAAAGAATACTTACTGAATTCGCCTATACTTATAACACGAGTAAATGTATCTTTCCAAAAATGAAAAGATATTTCTGAAATAGTCAAAACTCCACTATGATAAGCGGTCGACTATTGCGACGGTCGACCGACATAGTGTACGGTTGACTGCAATCATACCGACTTAACTTTTATTTATTTGGCGAATCCACTTTATATTCTTTCCGTATACTAATTAATCAATCAACGGTACTTTACATATTATATCCTCACATAAACAGGAATAAATAAACTATATTTGCTGTCTTTCTTGGAGATCAAGGCACATGCTCTTTTCTTTGATAATTGCAATCTTCTTTGATACATGCCTCTTCTTCTTAATATCAAATCGTTTTGGATCTTTATTTTGACTTTCCTTTTCCCGTAAATCATGTAAATCTCAACTAAAAAATTAGTTGTAAATGTTACGTTTTGTGCATATCAGACTTAAGGTCTCATATATATACAACCTGGAATTGCAATTATCTATGTATTTTGGGCAGTAATTCAGAAAGTTATCTTCGCTGTATTCATTGTTAATTAGTAGGCCAATTCGCTTGGTAAGAAGTATGTTATGACAATAATACAAAAGAAGAACTGCATCACATGTTCAAAAATGAAGATTTGGCGATAATGTTGGTACTGTATATCTCTTATTCAACTCCTATGTAAACTTCCTGAATATTTTCTATTCTTTTATATTCTCTGTTCCATGACTTGTTTGGAGAAAAAAAAACAGAGGCGAAGGAAAACTAATAAATTGTTACGTCGCTTTTGTCTGACATAGTTTAATTGCGACAAATAAGCTTTAAAAAGAGACTAATCGTTGAGCTGTAGTGAATTAGTCTAGTTCTAATCAGTATTCTATTCTATCCGACAAAAGTGGGCAGGTCCTAAAATTGGATTTAATACTTTCTTTATAATTAAGGGAGACATAATTTCTCTTGAGTAAGTCTGGTCTTGCTTGTCCTCACTGCATGCTCAAGTTAATTAATGTCTTATTAATTAATGACCCACAACACTATGTCTAAGTCTTTCCAGATGTTAACCATTGCATATAATTAGTAGGGGAATCAAATTAAAAAGACCAGAATTGACTGTAATTTATTGAGTTTCTTAATCCATATATTCATGCATTCTTCCTTCCTGATACTAGCTATATATATTGTTATAGATGCTGCCTGACATATCCTCACAATTAAACTCTTAGACTCACAAATTAAGACAATCATGGATGAAATTAGTAGAAGTATTACTTTCCTTCTTGTAACTTGGCTTCTCTTCTTCAACAGGTCAAGTTTTGCTAAAAAATATGTAACATGGATGAAATTAGTTTTTTAATCTGTATATATTCATGCATTCTTCCTTCCTACTACTAGCTATATATATTGTGCAGTTGCTGCATGACATCCTCACAACCTCTATATATTGTTGCAGTTGCTGCCTGACATACCCTCACAATTAATCTCTTAGACACACAAATTAAGACAATTGTGGTGGGAATTAGTATTTACTTTCCTCGTTGTAACTTGGCTTCTCTTCTTGAACAGGTCAAGTTTTGCTCAAAAATGTATGGAGAGTGAAAGAAAAGCTCTTCTGAACATGGAAAAAAGACATTTATGACCCTGGTGATTGGCTCTCTTCTTGGAGGGAAGGCGGCGACTTGTCACGGACAAGTTCAGAAGTCGTCCCGTGACACGCTGCTGCAGCTGGCTAGGAGTCACATGCGACAACTCAACCGGGAATGTTGTCAAGCTCGACCTTCAATATCCGGTACAGTATGATAACGGCAACGGAAAAATACTAAACCCACCTGGTCCAAGTAAGCTCAACCCTTGTCTCGTTAATTTAACGCATCTTGAGCACTTGGATCTAAGCATGAATAATTTTGATGGAGCCTCTATCCCGCCCTTCATTGGCTCTCTTGTTAACCTACAATATCTTGATCTCTCGAGTACTAGCTTCAACGGTACTCTACCACCACAACTTGGGAACCTTTCAAGCTTACAATTCCTCTATATCTACTATGATTTTTATCCTGCAATCTCCCGTACTCTACATGCTGATGACCTCGGTTGGCTCTCCCAACTCACTTCCTTAAATAACCTAGAACTGAGGGGTGTCGATCTCTCGAGGGCAGTCAACTGGTTTGATGTCGTTAACATGCTCCCAAATCTTTCTATTCTTGTCTTGGAGTACGCAGAACTCTCATCCATCCCTACCACTCTGCCACTACATGCTCATAATAATTTCACATCTCTCCTTTCGTTAGATCTTAATGGAAACAACTTTCAATCTACACTTCCAAGTTGGCTGTTCAATAACATGAGCAGCCTCGTTCAATTGGAGCTTGGTAGCTGTGGGATCTATGGTGGTCTACCAATTGCTTCGGAGCAATCTTTCAGTAATTTGGAATCTTTGTTCTTACCACACAACCATTTTGGCGTAGAGATTTTTGAGACGTTGGATAGTTTTTACAACTTGGAGTATATTCACTTGGGCTGGAATGTTATTACTGGTCAGATACCAAGTAGTTTCTGGAATAATCTTACCCATTTGCAGGAATTACATTTGAACAGTAATCATATTGCAGGAAGTCTTCAAAAAGCATTGGGAAATAGTACTCAGCTGGAGCATTTGGACTTGTCGGACAACAGTTTGAATGGGGAGATTCCAGAAGGCATAGGGAAGTTCTGCAATTTGGTAGAACTTAACCTAGGTAGCAATAAGATAAGCGGAAGGATACCGGAATCAGTTGGGAACCTCCAAAGTTTGACGACTTTTTCTTTATCAAATAATTCGATTGGTGGTGAGATTCCGTTGGCACTATCTAATCTCACCCTCCTTCAAAGTTTACTTTTGTCCTCAAACGATATGAGCGGGTCAATACCTGAATTGATTGGGAGCCTCCACAACTTGGAGCTTCTAGATCTATCAAACAACAATTTTAGCGGGTCAATACCAGAATTGATTGGGAGCCTCAACAACTTGGAGTTACTGGATCTATCAAACAATAGATTGAATGGTCCAATGTTCTTTCTCAATATGATTTCATTATTATGTCTTGATCTCTCTAACAATAGCCTCTACGGAAGGCTTCCTTCGTTCCAGAACAAATCACATTTGGAAAGCTTTATTTTATCAAGCAATGGCTTATCAGGGCAAATCTCCGACATATTTGGATCTCTTCCTTACCTCCAATCTTTACACTTGGCTGACAATATCCTCTCTGGTGAAATTCCTTTATCTTTGAAAAATTGCCAACAATTGTATGCTCTTGATCTCGGGGACAATAAATTATCTGGCAATATACCTACGTGGATAGGGGAAAGGCTCCCAGCATTGAAACTTCTAAGTTTAAAATCAAATAATTTCAGTGGTTATATTCCAGCACAGCTATCATATCTTACATCACTTCAAATTTTGGACCTCTCAGATAACAATTTTTCTGGCAGTTTATCTCTTTCTTTTGAAAATTTTACTGCAATGGCTATGACACCTGCTTTGTCTGATAATTCTACAAATATGAATTTTATCTATGATACTCTTAGGTTAAATGTAAAGGGAAATTATCTTGACTATACTCGGTTCGATTTATTTGGTGTAACAATTATAGACTTATCGCGAAATAGTCTATCAGGACAGATACCAAAAGGGCTCACACATCTTCGTGGACTGTACTTTTTAAATTTGTCTCGAAATCACTTTAATGGAACAATTCCTGAAAATATCAGTGCCATGGTAGCATTGGAGTTCCTTGACCTGTCGACAAATAATATTTGTGGCGGAATTCCTCCCAGCATTTCAGCTATCACTTACTTAGAGGTTTTGAACTTGTCGAACAACCACTTGTCCGGGCCAATTCCTTCTGGTAATCAGTTTAATACGTTCGACCCTTCTAGTTATAGTGGCAACCAAGGGCTTTGTGGGTGGCCTCTAACACATTGCGCGAGTAACACAACTGTGAATGGTTCGTCTAATCCAAACGGTCAACAACATGAAGAATATGGAGATGAGTCCGAAATGGAATCGATATATATTAGCGCCGCACTTGGATTTGTGATCAGCTACTTGGGATTCATAGGTATCATTATGATGAAACAATCAATACGATACACATACTTCCGCTACATTGACAAATCGTTTGATTGGATCTATGTGAAGATTGCAGTGAATTTTGCCAGGGTGAAAGCCAGTATCATGACAACTGAAAAAAAGTGAAGGTATTTCTTACATCAGATAATAAAATTTCAATATCTTGTTACGCATTGTGCTATTCTTTTTAGTTTAATATCTTCAGCTATTATTAGTTTAGATCTGTTATTTGTACAAACAAACTAATCCTGCACTTTCTCTTTATAATCATGTAGATTAGAATTAAGGATAGAAAGAAAAACTTTATTATTGATTATTGATTTATTAAAGTGAGTACAATATGTCTCCTATATATAGGAGAGAATGGAATACTAAACCAATAAATTATTCAATATGGGACTAAACTAATCTCTCTCATAATATAATACCTAATATAATATCTAACACTGACTATGAAGTTATAGTAACAGGAAATTGAAAAAAAACATCCACAAAATGTAGACAAAGGAGATTATATATGTTGTTTTTGCTAATTAGGAATGCGTATATGGTTAAGGAGACAACATTACATAAGTGAATTTACTCTAGCATATGTGTTTAATATCAGTATCTTTTAATTATGGCTCACCTAAGAATTGGAACCCACAATCTTCGTTGTATGTACAATAAATTTCTTGTTTTAGTTTTGTTTTTATATATTTGATGCATGCGATGTCACTTTCTTAATAGGTGGTGTGCGAAGATCCTGATGCATCGACTACTAATGAGCTTGTTGATTCACAGAAGTACTCATGAGTTCAATCATCTGTCTTGTAATTTTTCTTTTGAGGGAAAACAGCCAGAGTATCCCCCTATCTTATAACTTTGAAATGCGTACTTCGTTTTCGTTACTAGGTTTTTCTAATTTCAGTTGTCAGCAATTGTACTTGTTTCTTGCATGAAAACAGTTGTTCTTGTTTCGATTGTCACCTTGTATAATTATGTGTTTAAGGGATTCTTTATTGGTTTTAAATGGAAGCTTCAACAGTTAAACGATAAGAGTTGAAGCTTACCACAAGCTCTCTTACTCCTCGAAAACACCATATGTTCAGTGAACTACTGCAGGAAGGAGGCTCACTCCTTATCGGATGTGAGTTGATCCATTAGGTCCTACTGGTTAGGAATCACCAGTATAGGCCAACAACCTTTCCTTGTATCTCTCGACTCTTAAAAAAGTTCGAAACACCGGATTGTTCCCAGCGATAAACCCTCCGACGCTCAAGTCAATAATCAAGAAGATTATGAAAGAGCTTTTGTGGAGAAAATACTGATTACTTTTTTTATGGTGGGGTAGAGGGGTAATTATAGTCGCCTTTGGAAACAGTTTCGAGATAATAATTTATGTCTACTTTTCGGTGTTTTTGGATAAAAAATAGAGTTTAAATCGTTTCATGATAAGAGATTTGGTTTAAACCGTCTCTTAGAGATAACTCCTTTACTCGTATGCATGACAAATGCTCGATGATATTCCTCACTCATACTACGAGATGACAAAATGCTCATATTCTATTTTAAAAAGTCAAAGATGGCAAAGCCATCGCGAACATGCTAAAAGAAAGAAGTGGCCAAATAAGGGAACAAATCTCTAATCCAAAGTACTTTAAAACTTTGATAAATTAATACGCGATAAATTATAACTGCAGGGCCAGTCCTAAGTTCCTAGGGGCCCGAGGCGAACTCCCAAAATGGGTCCCCCATACATTTAATAAAAAAATAAACATATATACAAAAATTTTGCACATTGTTCAAAGCAAAATATGCAAAATATATATCATTGAATAACTGAGAAGAAAGAGCCAAAAGGGTTTGTTTTAAATGTGGGTTTCGGTTTCGAGTTGAGAGTAAGGGTTTTGGGTTTGAATTTGAATGTGGATTTCGGGTTTGAGTTTCTATTGATTTAAATGTGGATTTGTTTTTAAATCACCCAAATTTAAAGCCTCAAATTCAATCAAGCCCAAACCCAAATAATTTAAACAAAATTCTAAATGCCCAAATATTTATTTTTAGGAGGCCCTAATAATAATTTTTTTTACGCGCAAAATACGTGCCTATATTTATAAGGGGAGTACAAATTTGGGGCCCCTAAAATTGGATATTATCCGGGGGCCTGAGGCGGCCGCCTGACCGGCCTCAACGGTGGGGCCGACCCTGAATAACCGTGCATAATATTAAAATAGGTCATGATTTGTGCCATTATATTAAATTAATATTCTCGCTAAATGCATAAGATAATATATTTTTTCTAAACGTATGTTGGTCTCAATGAACATATAAAAATTAGTGAGACATATTAAAAAATTGTATTCTCTTAGTCCCAACTTCATGACTTATTTTTGAAGGAAAAAAAACTTGAACATCTTTTCTTAATTCTTATTTTTCTCAAAATATGCATCTATAGTTGTTTATTTTTTTTATTTCCCTAAATCGAACTCAATCTCATCCTTGATCTTTTAGAGTACATACACCACGTTTGGTATATGTTTTACTTTGAAAAAAGGGGTTTAATGTCACTACTGCTTAAAAGGCATCTTTTGGAGAAACAACTAGTAAAACACAAGTGTCACCTTGATCATGATCATCATCATTAGGTATATCCATTATCCCCTAAATAATCTCTTTATCAATAGGTTTTTCTGTTAATGCATCATTTTCACTTTGGTAATTCAAAAGAAGTTCCACATTCATCGATCTTCTATAACTTAGACTAGAAATGACTTGAAATTAATTTTTGGATGCCGTCATCTTCACCACATCGTATTTGAGAAGTCATGTCTTCAACTGAGCGCAATGCTGAAAACAATTTGCAATGGTTGTTGTCTTAACTTCATTGGTCTAAGTCACAATAATAAAGTTGAGCATTCAAAATGTTATTTTTGGGGATTCGTTGCTCCTGCCTCGCAGCCCTCCAAGATGCTAGCATAAAACCGACGTCGATAATGAGCTTTCAATGCTCGAATGATCCCAACATCACAAGGTTGAATTTTTGATGTGATATTAGGAGGCAAGAAAAATAGTTCAACGTTCCTCAAACCTTCAATAACCTTTTGATGAGCAGGGCAATTGTCCACGATAAGGAGAACTTTCTACATTCATTATTTTGTCAAACCAATAAACAAATTCTTGAAAATGTAAACTAATCATCCTTGCTTTCTTGTTTGCTCGATATGACAACTTAAAATTCCTCAAGTTCACTTATTTAAAGTATCTAGGATTAGCATACTTACCAATAATCCAAACAGACACTTTGTCTGAACTATCACCATTACAACAAACAACAACAGTAATTACATCATTGTCCTTGCATCCTTCCAATTTCTATGTAGCAAGCGAATGATCTGCTTCCAATCGATAAAATAACAATGTTTCATCCAAATTGTATATATCCTTCCAATCAAATTGGTATAGTTTAGCTCATATTCTCGGTCAAGCATCTTCAATATTCCCTATGACAGCCGAACCACTTTCAACGAACATTCAATAAGTCTTAATTTTTTGTCTTGCATCAAATCGATCTAGCCAACCAATTTAGAAGTTAAACTTTGGATTAATTTCATCATACATTTTTTTGGGGAAAAAATATATGGCTTTTCTCTGGATCATTTTTCCAGTCATATTAGTTTTCTCTTGATTTTAGAAAAACCACTCATACAATACTATTTCTAACTCATGACATTTTGCTAATTTGTGCATCTTAAAATTGTACTATTCATCTCATTTGACAAGTATTCAGGTGATCTTTGGGAAGTGTTTGATATTGTTCCTTGGTTGATGGAGAGTTGAAACTTTTCTTGAACCCATTATTACAGTTCCTTTTGAATAGACGACAAAAGCTCATTTTTGTACCCAAACAATGCTCTCCTCATGTCATCAGACAATCTCAATTTTTTCACTCCTTTCAAATGAGACGTCATTGATAGATGCAAGAAGAATATGAAAATTACTATAATTTTGAGTCTAAGACTAAGGTTGATGACGATTGTATTTATACAAATGATGTTCAATGCATATGCATGTAACATCTCGAGACATTTGATTTTCTACGGAAAATTTTTAATTTTTTGGAAGGAATTCTATGGATTTTTTCATTGTTTTGTGTATGTCTTGATTTGTGATGTATATACTTAACTCTTGATATACTATGTATATACATACAAACTTCGATGTACATCAAATATAAAATTCTTTCTAAATTAATATTTTATTATTTTATTAACAAATTAATAATTATTAAATTATCGGTTAAATAATAATTCTGCTAAATTAATAATTTCCTGTGGTCCCAATCTTATTAATTTACCGAAATTTTATTGTACACCAATATAGAGAAACATTACTCAAAGTATATTGATGTGTATTGTAACAATAGTGATCAAAATTTTCAGAAGTAACAACTGCAATTATCTCAACTCATAAAAGAATTCTATAGACATGTAAAATGACCATTAAAATAAAGCATCAAAAACAAAAATAAAGAAATCTTTCAAAAAGTGAGTAGTACAATTAGCATTATCGTTTCGCAAACAAACATAGATCAAGATACAACTCTACAAACCAGTAAAAGACCATTCAGACACATTAACGAACACCAACAATAAATAAACATAGACGAGATGATTCACTATATACGGATAAATCCCCTCAATCATGACATCACTAATTTATTTATGCTTCCCCTTGAGCTTGACATCAAGCACCCTCTCCATCTTCCCCAGCACCACTTGGTTCGGCACCGCCTTGCCGCTCTCGTACTCCTGCGCCACCTGCACCCTCTCATTTATCTTCTTCACCAGCTCCGCCTGGCTCATCTTCTTTGCCACCCTCGCCTTCTGTATCACTAGCTTCACCTCCCCTCGGACCCGCTCTAGTGCCATTAGCTCTGTTTGATCGTCCAGCTTCCGCACATGCCCCACCTCCGACGATGCCTTCTTGTTTAACCCTGCGTCCAACTTCTTTACTGTTTCAACTTGCGCGCCAGAGTGCAAGGCCTGGTCGATGGTCTTCGGATTAGGTCGGAGGGCTTGGGCTCGCAGTGGGTGGTGACGACAGGGCCCAGTCTTGGGTTAGATTTCTGGTGGATCTGTTAGGGTCTAATTTAGTCCCACATGTTAGATTTATGTCTTGCATACTATGTTGGATAAGAAGACGATGAGACGATGGAGGAATCGAGACGATCGGAGACGGAATGGAAGCAAGGGAAACAGTCAGCAGCAGTAGCGGTGGAGTTGCGGTCGACCACACTTGGGGTCGGTCGACCGCTCTGACTGCACAGAGTTTCTAAGAGGGGGACGGTCGACCGACCTTGTGGCGCGGTCGACCGAACGCGGCGCTGATGGATTATTCGGGTCGGGTCTTGGTGATTCGTGAGAAGCCCGACTTGCTCTTCAAGTCAAATCTTACGGTTCTTATCGTATGGTTATCTCTTCAGGAATATCCTATGGTTTTGTATCAAGATATCAAGCTAGAGTTTCTCTAGATCTCTATATATTGTTGTTATTGGCCTCTATTGAGAGCCAAGGAAGAGAGAGAGTACTTCATTGAAAGAGAGATTGAGTGATTCTTTAATTGTAAACAACTAGTACTTGCTGGTGAGGCTTGAGAGAGAATGGTGGTGAGAATTGTAATATTCTTGTATATTCTCTAGTTGAATAAAATCTTGGATTTCTTCTCTCCCGGATTAAGGCGAAAGCCCTAACCGGGACAAACATGCGTGTGCTTTGGTGTGTTTGGTATGATCTCATATGTGTTTGGTGGTTTGTGTTGATTACATCGAATAACTCAACAAGATCCTAAGAGGGGTTTTCGGCAGAAATCCCTAACACCATATTGGTTGGATAGGGAACCAGTGTTGGGTAGTTATAAAACTTGGGTTCCCTCTCTCTAACAACTAGCTTTTAGGGGTGAGTTTTCCTATGTTACTAACAATTAGTATCATAGTCAACCTCATACTTCCTAATTTGCTCGGAAATTGCTCACTAGAGGCTAGATTAAAATTATTGGTAGACCCGGATTGGACCAGTGTTATTAGAGTGAAAGCCGCCGAGAGTCGAAAATATTGGGTTTATGTCTTGCATACGAGATTGGATAAGAAGATGATGAGACGAGGGAGGAATCAAGAAGATCGGAGATGGAATGAAGGAAATAGTCAGCGGCTATAGTTGCAGAAGTGGCGGTCGACCGGTCATAGGGTGCGGTCGACCAGTCATAGGGTGCAGAAGTCTCGATAGGGGGACGGTCGACCGACCTTGGGGGTGTGGTCGACCAGTCGCGGCGCTGATAGGTTTATTGGGTCGGATCTTGGTGATTCGTGAGAAGCCCAACTTGTTCTTCAAGTTAGATCCGACGGCTCCTATCGTAGGGTTATCTCTTCAGGAATATCTAATGGTTACTGTATCAAGATATCAAACTAGGTTTTCTCTAGATCTCTATATATTGTTGTTATTGGCCTCCATTGAGAGCCAAAAGAGAAAGAGTACTTCATTGATGGCAAACCTTGAGAGTTTCTCTAATTATAAATAACTAGTACTTGCTGGTGATACTTGAGAGAGGGTCGTGGTAAGAATTGTAATATTCTTGTATCTTCTCAAGTTGAATAACATCTTAGGTTTCTTCTCCCCTGGATTAAGGCGAAAGTCCCAATCGGAACAAATTTGTGTGCTTTGGTGTGTGTGTGTGCTTGGTAGTTTGTATTGATTGCATCGAATAACTCAACAAGATCCTGAAATAGGGATTTCTAGTGGAAAATCCCTAACAATTGGTATCAGTCTTCGGGTTCAAGGGTTTGTTCCAGTTCCTTGGAGATGATGGCAGATCAAATCACTAAGATCAAGTGGTTCAAAGGCAAGATCAACTTTAATCACTTGAAGGTGGATATGCATGAAGCATCGATTCAACAGGACTTGGATCTAAAACCTAGAAGGAGATAAAGGGAGACCAATCGGCACAAAGTAGGAGAAGTGGAAGATGTGTTCAGAAGCCTTAGGTTTAATCCGATTGTCATTGATGAACGAAGTCAGGTATAGGAGAAGTATGGCGAGTCTTTGGGCAAGATTCAGAACTGACTACTCAGGATCGTCGTCACAAGTTCGGATGCACCAGCGAAGAAAGTTGTGGGGTTTCTCAATGAAGGAAAGTATCGCTCTTCTAGATCATGAAGTGGAGTTCAATATGGAGTTATCTGAATTGAGGGCATTCAACGCAGATGATCTATGGGTTTCCAACTCAATATATTCACCATCAAATCCACGCAACATGTTAACCATGCTAGGCGAGAAATCTACTAAGGAGAAGTTTTTCATAGCAGGTATGATCAAGGGGTTGGAGGATGATGCATTTAGGAAGGAGAGTCAGAAATCGGCGTCAACTTCTGTGAGTTGCTTGGAGGTGGATTGTACTTTGATTGGAAGGAAAAGTGTATGTCGGGATAAGGTCTGTGGCCACCAGTGCAAAAGGATTGAGCATTACATGGGAGACTATTGCAAGCGATTGAGTCAGAGGGGTGCCAAGTTCAGTGCTGGTGAATCAGGTGATGGCTTAAACAGTGCTTTTGTTTCAAGTTCTTTAGATGTGATTTCCGGTTGTTCTTTTGATTCGGTTAGTTCTTCTCAAGTTTGCTTCGAGATGGAGATGGTTTCTACTTACAAGTCTACATCATATCGTTGTGTGGGAAGGAAGTTTGATAAGATTTGTAAAGTAATGGTTTCTACTTACAAGTTTGCGTCATGTCGTTGTGTGAGAACAAAGATTGACACGACTTGTGAAGTAAAATGTGAGAAAACAAATGAGTCGAAGATGACAGGCAGAAGGGAACACACACTAGAGGAGGGCATGCATATTCCTTTGAAGAAGCGGAGCCTTATTTTCATGAGAACTCTAGATGTTCGGGACTGCAGGTACACAGATCCAGATGGAGTTCGTTCAGTTTGGGATAGTCGTCGTAAGGTAATGAAGGGTAAGAGGCGGTTTGGGCAGGTTCAGCACAACCTCTACCAGCTTTTTGGGAGTAGGAAAACTCGGCCAAGTGTATGGATGTTCATTGTTCCTAAAGCATTATCTAGTAAGCCGTCACTAGAATTACCGACGCGAGACTGCAATGTTCGAATACCATTGGAAGGTGAAGAAAGCCTTGGTGTAGGTGGAGTTCGTGTGGAGGGTGGCACCTCCATGATTACATCTACAAGGGTGTGCCCTTGAGGGGGGCATACAGCTGGAGAAAAACAGGTGGAGATTTGTTCAACTAGCAGGAGAAGCCATTGAAACATATTGTTTACAAAGCGGGGAAGAAAGATCTAGGAGAGTTTTAATCACACAGGTATGGATTCATGCGTATGCAATCCAAGGTGGAGATTGTTGGGTTTATGTCTTGCATACGAGATTGGATAAGAATATGATGAGATGATGGAGGAAACGAGAAGATCGGAGACGGAATGGAGGCAAGGAAATAGTCAGCAGCTGTAGTTGCAGAAGTGGCAGTCGATCGGTCATAGGGTGCAGAAGTCCCGAGAGGGGGACGGTCGACCGGTCGTGGCACTGATCGGTTTATTGGGTCGGATCTTGGTGATTCATGAGAAGCCCAACTTGTTCTTCAAGTTAGATCTGACGGCTCCTATCGTAGGGTTATCTCTTCAGGAATATCCAATGGTTACTGTATCAAGATATCAAACTAGGTTTTCTCTAAATCTCTATATATTGTTGTTATTGGCCTCCATTAAGAGCCAAAAGAGAGAGAGTACTTCAGTGAAGGCGAAGCTTGAGAGTTTCTCTTATTGTAAACAACTAGTACTTACTGGTGAGGCTTGAGAGAGGGTCATGGTGAGAATTGTAATATTCTTGTATCTTCTCTAGTTGAATAACATCTTGGGTTTCTTCTCCCCCGGATTAAGGCGAAAGCCCCAACCGGGACAAATTTGTGTGCTTTGGTGTATTTGGTATGATCTCACGTGTACTTGGTAATTTGTATTGATTGCATCGAATAACTCAACAAGATCCTGAAATAGGGGTTTCTAGCTGGAAATCCCTAACAGGAAAGGGCTACCTTAGAGGCTTGATTAAAATTACTAGTAGGTTCGGGCCGGGTCAGTGTCGCTAGAATGGGTAGTTATTGTTAGGATTATGTCTTGTATAATACTCGTGGTTCAGATTATACGAAGATACGATGAAGCACGGAGATCGAAGCAGTCGAAGAAAGTTGAAGATGGAAACAATAAAAGTAGCTGCAAGCAGAGTTGTGATCGACTTTCCAAGGTTGCGGTCGACCGCATACCCAACTGGTCGCTATACAAGGTTTTCCTTAGAAAGGAACAGTCGACCCCAATTAGGTGCAATCGACCGACTGTGGTGCTGTGTTATTTTTTAACTCAATTTTGGTGATTATTTCAGCTCAATCTTCAACTCCAAGTCAGATCGCACAACTCCTATTCAGTTACTTGTTCTACAAAATATATTGGACGACTTTGAATCAAGACTAACCTAGGGTACTCTCTATTCTTGTTCTAGATATTGTAATAGCTCCCAATATCAGAGGTAGAGTACTTCATTGATATTTTCTCTATTGCAAATAGAGGTTTGAGATAGATGATTCTTGGTGAGGGAGTTTAATTTCTTATATTGAATGAACCATTAACTCATTATAATATCTTCTAGTTGAATATTATACTCTCCATATTTTTCTCCGGATTAAGTGAAAGCTAATCGGGATAAGTCCTTATTGTGTTTGTGTTGGATTGGTGGATTTATTTTGTTTGGTTGTTCAATTGATTCGTCTCATCTACTTCGCCATCCTCATTGTTCTAATTAGTTCCACTGTGCCACCGGTGTGTTCGTTGACATCCCCCAATAATTATAAACTTAATAGCTAGTTTTTAGAATGAATTCTCCTAAGTTCGTAACAGGATTGCGATGGCATTTTGGTAATTTTATTGCTTCTTGATTTTGGTTGTGACAGGGGAGTGAGTGGGGCTTAGCTTTTATACAGAGAAAAAGTTGGGGGAGTCTGCAAACTTCATTACTATTTGAGATTGTTGGTTTCTTGGAGAGCAAGTAGGAAAATTGTTTTTGTCGGTTTTCATTGGTATCTGGAGGGTTCGAGTTATCTAGCTTTTGGCCCCAATTTTTGTTTTTATTTAGTGAAATGCCCTTGTTTAGAAAATATTTAGTGAAATGCCCTAGTTCTTAATTAAACTTCTATAGTATCTTTCCTATAATAATTTTTATAGGATGTGTGACCTTTCTTCAAAATCTAAAAGTTTTTGGGTTTTAGGATAATTTCTATTTTTATTATTAGATTTTAGTTTTTCTGCTTTCTAGCTTATAAATTATTAATAAATTTACGGAAAATTATAGAAATTAAGTTAAAATTACTTACTTTGTACTGGCTCTGATACCAACTTGTGCTGCGAAGCGCGTACTCTCCTGAAGACCTGAAAATCGAAATAAAGAGAGTATCAAAAACTTTAAAATTCTAAAGATAAAAGTTTGGTGTAAAATAATATTCATCGAAATAATAGATATTGTCTATTCTGAAAAAGTAATCAGGAATGTCGGGAATATCATCATCAAGTTCTCTCATATATTCTGATTCTGTCTCATATCTGTCACTATTACTATCATATGGGGATTCTTTGAATTCTTCCGTATGTCTATTTTCTCTTCCATTCTGTTCATTTTCTTCTAGAAATTGTCTGTATGCAGTCATAGGACTCCAAACATAACTATTAAATATACCGTTTTCATAAAATAACAAAGATCTTTCATAAAAAGTTAAATCATCAATTATTTCGACAGTTATATTACTAGTTTCTCCAGGATTTATTTGATTTATTGTTATAATTATTACTCGTTGAATACTGAAGAAAAATAATTTGAATTCTTAATAGTCAATCATGCTTGTTACTCTATGAGAATAATAAACATTGAAAACTAGTATTCTATCACTTCCTTGATAATTAATCATTAATTCGAAAATTTCTGAGGCAATACTTAAAACTATTATTATCCATTAGTCCTATTGAACAATAATCAATTATAAAACCAAGAGTAGAGAGAGAGAGAGAGTTTTCTAAGGATGCCTAAAAATCAAAACAAAATGGCCCATCATGCTTCCGACCTAGTCAAGCCTCTTTGAGCTGCTCTGTACCAGTTACTACAAGTAGATAAAATACCTCTGGTATGCACCCCAATTTCAGTGCTCCTTTTACGTTCCTCCCATCTCATGACTATTATGCTATTCAAGAGAGCTTCACCCAAGAGATACGTCTGGAACAACTAGTAACACTTCGATACAGGCAACCACAACCTAGCTCGTTTCCTGCTACTAGGTGTACAGCTCAACTAGAGAAGGTTGCAAATTGAACTTTTTGCAAGATTTTTCAGGCAGAGCCTTACAAAACTCTCTCCAAGGGAAAGAGATTTAGTTATTCATACCTTATTTTCTACAAGATCTGATAGATGCATGAACTCATAAAAGATATTTTATTTTCTTCAAACTTGTTACAAACAGACTCTTCAAGATTTTGAGGAATTTTCTCTCCCAGATGGTCTGCCCTCTCTCTTGTTTAGCTTTCCCTTTTATAGACCAAGGGATCAGCTTACAACAGGTTCTCATGCGTCACTGCTTACATCATATGTTCAATAATTGGATAAATACGTAAGTGCTTACATCAGCTTACAATAGTTGTTTTGATTACATTTTGGCCTATTCTAGGAAAAGAGATTTCTCTTGGCCGACATCTTCACATGCTGCACATTTATGTTGGTGCTCCATCTTCATCAGGCTACAGTAATGTACAGCTGTCTCTGCTGTCATTGTCATTGCTCCAGTAGATAGTATCTGGTACCAGCTGTCAAACAGCTCATACTTATCTTATGGCTATTTGATTTTTGCTATACTATACATTATTATCTTATCTGGATCTGGGCTGTCATAGATCCATATATTGCTGTCTCTTTATTTTATGTCTTTTAATTCACAGTACATGTTCCTGAAGCCCATTGCCCTTCTTTCTGGGATTAATTTCTCAAATTCTTCAGCTTTAAATGGTACAATATTTGATGCTCCACAGATCATTTGGGTGGTCATCCCTATTTTTATAACATGTTCTACTGAAAATTCTTCCTCATCATTAAGATACTCGGGGATGGCTGAATACATTCTGACATATATTTTTGCGGCCTTCGCGAGCCCAAAATAACTTTTGGCTGCCTTGTAAATTTCTCTTGGTAGGTGGATTAGTTCTTCACATTCTCTGGACGGATAGATGCAATGAATAAGTTCTCTTTCGAACAGTGTCCTAGTTGTTCTTGGATTAGCACCTGGTAGGATGATAGCCTTGTTCATGTGCTGTTAAGATATGGTCTTGATGAACTAGTTTACCTCCATTACTTGGCATAGTTTTTGAATATATTGTAAAAATAATATTTTATTCGATACTTTGGTAGGAGCTTTCTCAGTAAGAAGTGTCTCCTTGTATGTGGTTTTATTTGAGGATATAATTGCTTCTCCTTTTACTGACTGAGAAGGCTCACCTATCTCTCATTTTTTTCGCTATTATTGTCCACCATATTTTCTATGGTTACATGTTGACTTACATCCTCCGGGTTCCATTCCCATTTCTTAAATTTTTTTGGTTTTGTTGTAACCAATTTATTTTTGCTGATAAATTTGGTATGTAACCTCTTGTTTGATTTAGTAATCCTATTATAGCTTGTACTTCTCTTTTTTCTTTTAGGACATTAGGAAAAGTCTTTATTTTTTCTGCTATATGTGGTTGTAATTCTATTCCTTCATGTGATAGTTTTGTTCCTAAGAATTCTATCTCAGTTTTGAATAATTCCATTTTATTTTTTGATAGTATAATACCTGTATTTTTCACTATTCCTATGAATTTTAGTAGATGTTCTTTATGTTGTTCTTCATTTTCGGATCCTATTAGAATATCATCTACATATACTAATATGAAATTGTTGTATTTTTCAAAAATTTTATCCATATACTCTTGAAATATTCCTGGGCAGTTTTTATAACCGAATGGTAATATTTTCCATTCATAAAATTTCTGAGGTGTGCTAAATGCTGTTAAAGGTTTTGAATCTTCTATTAGTTTCACATGATAAAATCCTGATTTACAATTAAATTTCGAATATATTTTTCTTGTTCTTACTATGTTAAGTAGTATTTGCTTGTCTAGTAGTGGGTATCCAAACCTTTTAGTATTTTTATTTAGTTCCTTATAATTTACTATCATTCGAGATTTACCTCTTTTTTCATCTGAATGCTTTCTTACTATGAATGCTGGTGATGAATGTGGACTTTGTGATTTTCTTATCTAATTATTTTTCAATAATTCTTTTATGTGTATCTTGAACTCTTCTAGGTCTGTTGGAGTATGTCTTATAGGTTTAATTTTTATTATTTTGTTCTTATCTATTAACTCTATATGTGTCGTGGGTTCACTTAAGTTCCATTTTGCCAAGGGGTCTTCTCCGCACAGATCTTCTAATTGTTTTTGTATAATTTCTTTTGTGGTTATTTCTTTAACTTGTTGTATTCTAGTTTTGTTTGGTAAATATTGGTATTCACCATGCTGGGTTGAAGAAACTATGATGTGTGGCAGGTCAGTTCTGGAATAAGGTTGGGTTATTCTAATTGCTATTGCTTGGTATCTGCAAAGTGTTGTAAATACAACTGATTTATGTGATATAATTATGGAATAGTATTGTTGAAAAAAATCATTTCCTAAGAGTACATCATTATTCATATCATCAAACTGGTATATTATAGGTAATTTTAGTATGTAACTTCCTATTTGTTCATTAACATTTTGTTGATATTTGTCAAGTATGATGGTTTGTCCGGTTAATCCAGTTATTGCTTTTTTATTAAATCCATCTTGTTTCCATTTTGGTAGTATATTTTCGCGGCATAGGCTAGTACCTGCTCCGGTGTCTATTAGACTGTGATAGTGTAACGCCCCGGATCCCCACTATCGGACATCCGTGACATCACCAAGATCATTGCCTTCAAATGCATCTCAACACAGTAAATAACGTGGAAATTTAAACATTTTTATTGCCATAAGAGTAATTACATTAATAATTACAAATATCAAATTGTCCTTGAACAAGGAATACAAATTACATACTTTATTACAACTGACTACAAGAATACTTAAACATTTCTTGTGAATCCATTGGCTGTCTTTCAGATCGGCAATCCCTTGGTAACTGCCGAAACTCCGTTGAGTGGTCTATCTGCCCCCTCTGGGACCTACCCCTCGGCTTGAGCCTTCTGCTACGCGACCCTGATAATTCTGCACCTGCTCGAAGGGTAGACGTGCATACTGCCACTACTTGGATGCCCTGCTGATCTTGGGCTCTCCTATACTCGTGACCTGATATCCATGTACCTAAAAGGTGGGGTACGTCAGTAATTCTACTGACGCAATGCTGATAAGGAAACAACGATCCTCAAACTATCACATTCACAAATTCATCTTGAATGGAAAATTCAACGTGCATCCTGATTTCCTTGTGTTCGTGTATGTCATGACCTAAGACTAATGCAACAATACAGAGTGTAGAACAGAAGTACTTAATCTAACTCAAGTCTATTTAAACACAAGGTACAGAACAGATGCACTTAATCTAACGTCAGCAAGATTCTGGATGCACATGCATCCCATACTACATGTGACCCAGGTCAAGCCAACGTACTTAGTCTAATGCAAGAGAGACTTTGGAAATGTATGCATCCCATACTACATACTTTCCAAATCAAGCCGTTGTCTCCATGTTTAGGGATTAGAACCCTCGCTATGCAATGCATTCTAATTTGGTCTACTTCCCGTTCCTGATAGTATGACATGGTTGAGGAGGTGAAAATAAAATAAAAGAATATAATGCGGGGCGCTACCCCGAAGTCACCAATAATTACTGCGTCGAACCATCCTCGAAAGCTGTGACGAACTTACAGATATACCGCAAGTATATCCATTGCGCAAAGATCCTTTTTGATCCGTTCGTGTCCACCAACATAGAACATGACGACCTCGGAGGTCCTAAAATACCCCCGATCCGCCAGGATATCAGCATCCCGTTCTTACCATGGTACTTCAGGAATTAACAGTGCAAGATACGCACCGCAGTGCGTATCCCTAATGACAGGAAGAGACAACCAGTATCACCACTTAGTGCTAACTCTCAGAACAATTAGGGAATCACCCCTAATACCAATTTAAACTTCGAGCGAAACAAATAAAAGAAAAACCTAATCAATCCAGTTTACTGAAAATATGTTGTTATTCAACCACACTCGGTGTCGGTCAACAAAGTCGAGCCTGACTGGTCTGTCAAGGTAACAACCATCCCGGAATCACATCCACCGATTCCCAATACCTTCATAGGTCAGCGACCCAAAAATAATTCCGGCCCGTGACCCTCAGCGAGTGGTCTAACGGCGCCCTGGTGACGTAATATAATTTAGTGAAGGTAAGCACGCACATAATTATCCTTTCTGGACTTTTGACAGACTCAGGCATCGAGACACCCAATACAATCCAACAGAGCTATATCCCAACTCACTCATGTCCACCATGAGTACATGCACAGGAACTTACCTAAGTTCCGAATAAAATGCTAAAACCCATCTTTTAAATCTGATAGCTCACGATCACCATATTGCGGTAGGCAGAGGGTTCCTCATCAACAGTCCGATGGAACAATCAAGAAATACCAGTAGCTGTGTTCCCAGCTACACTCATCGGAAACCAATACGCTCAGAACTTCCTAGAAGGTGAGGAGATCCATTGCCATCCCCTAGTCGATGATTCCCTCAATTTCCTTTTAAAGGACTCATGTCCCCGAGTTAACTCAACCCTTGAAGTCGGTCTAGACAATAGGTTGCTAAAACTTACAATGTCCATAATTTCCAGCACACAAGTCAGAATAGCTTGGTATCTCTAACTCTGGAAAGGTAAACCCCAGTTTACAATTCTTCAGTTGACTATTTCCTCAAGTTCAATCATCTCGACATCCAATATCCCTCATATACTCTTAGTAGTACGTTCCTTTTCACACTTGCTGCATTTGTCCAATATCATAAGAGTTCGCTTAGTTATCGAGATCACTCAATTCCGGATCGTATGGGAAGGTGGGATTGTCTACCTTAACTTCCTATTTGGATACGTCCTCAGATTCAATTCTAAATGTTCTCACAGACACCAATTTCCATTGGGTGCATCACAAGGGAAAAGTTTATTTCTCTAGTAAACATTTTCTTGACAAGGCCAATCTATCCTATCTTTGGAAAATCTTAATCTCCAACCTACAGCCTGGAATTACAAAATTCCAATTGGGTTAGAGAGTTATGGTTCCCTACTGCAAATCTCTAGTTGGCCAGTCGCCCAAATTCTTAACAGATAAGTCTAGAAATGTCTATCTCTACGAACTAGACAACTTGTACTAGGATGAACGTACCCTACTTTAAAATTCACTAGTAAATTATCCCTAATCCCAATGATCATGAAATTTGAGATTCTCTATCTGCACATATACCATTTTATCGTGTCCAAAAATCACATTCAAATTCATTTCACACAGCGATCTACGACTCCTCAAACATGGCTACATTTCAGCTGTTCTGTTTCAGAAGAGTATTCACTGCCCCTCACTAATTTACCTTTGAAACCTCATCAAATGACTTCCGAAAATTCTAAAATTTGGGATTCATCAAATATACTCATACCCAAAGCTACTCCCAAAATTTCGTAGCAAAATGATAAACGTACACGAAGATATGGCTTTGTGAATTTCAGCACAAAGCGCAGTCAGCTTCGGCCGACACCTGCCGACCAGTCGCGTTCTTCAATTTTTCCGGGGCACGAACGACCTCGGAAAAATACGAAATTTAAGACTATGGTTTTAGACACATACAAAAACGTCCACAAAAATTTCCAACTCAAAACGCCCTGTCAATTCCGAGATATAAATTCGGAAAGACGCACAAAAATCACCACAGCCAGCAGCCATTCTGGCTGCTTACTGTCCAGACTTGGACCCACTGTTCGGGCTACTAAAATGCATCCAAATATTACGAAATAAATCATGGATACTCCACATACATAGAAGAACAATACCCCAGAATTTTAGCCCAAGATTCCCAACCGTTTGGGCGTAAGAAATTCCCCAATATACCCTCACAATCATGCTACTCAATCAAACTTCAAAAGAATAATTCTCTACCATACAATTTATTTTTTCCTAGCATTCCTCATACTCAAACATGGTAACAAAATCATGTCTACCACTACTACACATCCATTCATACCAAAACAAAATAAATACAAAAGAGTTCAAGGATCACCCACTTGTAGTCGCAAGAAAAATCTCCTTGCTCCTAGCTTGCTTGCTTGCTCTCCCTTGCTCCTTGCTCTTGTAGAAGCCTTGGCCAACACTTCTTCTACACTTCTTCTATATTACTCCTTCTATTATAGACTTCTTCCTTTCCTACATACATATATATGTATTTATTATTTTTTTTTTGAACAAAGAGGAGTGGAGAAAGCTTTGGAGGAGAATGAAAATGGAGTTTGAAATGGAGTGAAGTGAGATGGGAATGGGATTTATGGGGGCCGGCCAAGATGGGAAGGGTGGAGTGTGTGGATGAGATGAAGTGGAGTGTGTGGATGAGATGAAGCCAACTCATAAGTGGAATCTTCTTGGAAGCTTCCTTGGAAGCTTCATGGAAGTTTCCTACTTTCTTAGTCAATGTGCACATGGTGTTGTATTTCCACCATTGGATCTTTATCAAGATCAAACCATGATCATCATGATGCTAGGGTTCCTAACCCTATGCTAGGTTAAGGAACCCTAGGTCACCATACCCTAGGTTACCATACCCTAGTGCACAAATACAACTCACATTCGATTCAAGCACTAGTCTAATTGAAATAACTAATACATATAAATTAAAATCCATAAAAATACATTTTTTTATAGAAATTATAATTTTCGTCCGACAATTGTCTGGTCGAAATAATCGGGACAAAACTACAGTTTAATTGAGACGATATTCCGAGTTTACTTCATCGGATTCAGAACAGCCCGTATGTCTGAAATCTCTCAATTTAACTGATAATTTCTAGGAGAGAAATGTAATCGTGTGCAATACTTAGTTAATGCACGGGTTACAGTGCAAAATAGTCATATGCTATTTTGCGGGGTATTACACCACTCCCTCCTTAGAATCGTTCTGTCCTCAGAACGACGCTAGTGGAGAAGAAAACAAAGATATGATCACCAGTGGTCCATGAGACAAATTCCCTGAACCAACTCCAGTTCCTCGAGTGATACTCTTGACAAACTATTCTTCCACCAGTTGAATTGTCGCTCCCCGGTCTTCCGGATAGACCCATCATGAATTTGATCCTGGCATTTTTCTGTTCCTACTCTGGAGTAGACAATAACTGCATTACCTTGCTTGTCCTTCTACATAAATGATGTTGACTTACCTTTTGAGTATGACTTTTCTAGTCGGCGGCCACTCCCTCCTTAGAAGGACGAAGTCGTGTAATTCTGTTCCGATCTTTTGGCGGCTCCTGTTACCTACACATCAGGTTATGAGTCGACATCCGGTCACAATTTTGCCTTCTGAATATTCGAATGCAGACTTGCCTTCCGATATCTAGTTGCAGGGTTGCCTTCTAGACCTTCGGTTGCAGATTTGCCTCCTGGTATCCAGTTGCATGTTTGCTTTTATTGATGTCTGGTTACAGATTAGTCGTCACTGAACACGACTATACCAAGCTTGCTAGTGACATAAAATACATTGAGACTGGTTCAGATGTAGGGAAGATCATAATCATAAGTTGGAAGCGCTACCATATGATTTATGAATCATCCTATCTGCCAAACCAAGCCTTAATTGAAAAAACGTCACTTATCTAGAAGGTACCATAATGAAAAAGGCCTTCCAAAATACCATATCATTCATAACTGAGTTGAACATTTATAATACAAAGCAGATTATATCTGTCTTCAACTCTCAAAACATTTCAAAATATAGATGATCCACATGGCATTAACCCTGTTACTAACGTTCTGCTACTTGTTTGCTGAGCATTCTCCTTGTAGCTGTGGGCATGTTGACTTGATATGCCCGGGCTTTCCACAGTTGTAGCATTTCTTGGTTGACATTTCTGGGCATTTTGACTTGAAATGTCCGACCTTCTTGCAATTGTAACAACTTTTGGCCGTAGGAGCTTCCTTGGGGTGCCTTCTCTTAGTGTTTTTGGTAGTTTTCCCAGTTATCCTTGGCTTGATGTTTCTCTGGAGTTCCTTCCAACGGTTTTGGAAGTGCGTCATATGGGATTGGAGTTGCCCGCGTTCTTCTTCTAGGCATGCAATCTGTGCTTGGTAAGTGTCGATTTTCTGTTTAGCCTGGCAGATTGCCCTGTCCCTGCGCTTCTTTACTTTCCTCACTCTCAGATACAACATGGCTATTGTCTGTTGTTCCGTGGTTGGGTCTGGTGATGGTGGAGGTGAGTCTTCTTCATTTTTAGCTTGTTGTAGCACTTGCCTCATTTCTTCTTCTACTATCCTTATTTCCCTGGTAGGCATTGGCTCATTTGCTACTATTGGCGCATCACTGATGAAGATATCTTCGAATACCATTCTGCAAAATACAAACGAGTTCGGTCTTGGTTAGAGAGGAATCTCAGATAAATCGATTACTCGGATTATCTGAACATAAGTCGGTCTCTAACTGGCACTTCAGGTTTTAATTTCCTACTGTGTTCGACTGCAATTTGAAGTCGGCTCTGATACCACTTTGTAACGCCCCGGATCCCCGCTATCGGACATCCGTGACATCACCAAGATCATTGCCTTCAAATGCATCTCAACACAGTAATTCCAATGCTTGTTGTTTATTTCTTATTGATAGTGATCTCTTTCCGAACATTATTTGTGGTGCTTTTCCTTTTGCAGTTTCTTTTGCTTTATTAAAGTCGAATTCTATATAATTTGGTATAGTTATTTCAGGGTTTTCTCTAGCTGGTTTGTATCTTATGATTTTGCTGAATAGAGGCTCTATTTTAAAGTTATCTGTGTTTCTATTCTTTATTTCGTGCTTGCTAGTAAAAGCATAAATGTTTCTTATTTGTATACTCAGAACTTTGCTTTTTTCTATCATTTCTATACCTGATAACCTATGATACAAGACTAAACTTTTATCTTTATTTTCTTCTGCCATGCTTATAGAGAAATTATGTTTTATTGTAAACTTTATTTTTTGGTACATTAGGTTTTCTTGTACTATTCCTATTAAGGCATCTTGTGTACTTGATATTATCCTATCATCCATTAGGTATATTTCGAGGGGTGTATTTATTCCTTCCTTAAAATAGGCTTTTATTATTATTTGTACTGCTCCTAAATGTATGTGTCTTAATATTTTTCTGGTCTTTTCACTTACTTTTTCTATCTCTTATCTTATTATTCTTTCGGTTATTAATGAGATTATGGTTTTGCCTTGTGCTTATTCAATGTCTATAGGTTGTTCATTATTCCTAGCTATTATGATGGTGCTTTTCTTTCTTTCAAATATTGGTAGTTTAAAAATTTCTTTTTGATTTATATCTAATTTGGTCGCTCTTATTTTATCATATTTTTGTATGTCAAACCACATTCTTTCCCTTAGTTCTTCATTGTTTTCTTCTCTTTCTGAAGGTTCTCCTATTTCGGTTAAATCTGTTATCATGTTTATTTCACATTTTTCTGTTTCGCCTTCACTACTTCCACTATCTTCTTCCATTACCATTATTTCTTCATCTTCACTTATTTCTGACCATTCTTCATCATATTCTATGGGTTCATAATTTATGTTATTCATTTCTTCAATTTCTTCTACGTATTTTACATGTTCTTTTTTTTCATTCTTTTAGGACAATTTGGTAATATATGTCCTACTTCTCCATATATGTAATAATTACATTTTTTTGGATTTTTTGTATACTGCCTATTTTTATTCTTCTTCATTTTTCTAAAGTATTTTTTATAAGGTTTCCTATATCTCTTAAAAGTTTTTCTATATTTTGGTCTATATTTTTGGAATTTGTGATTATTCTTCTTTGTATATTTATAGTTATTATTGTATCCCCAATAATTTGGTCTTCCATCCTCACAGCAAATTCTTTGTTTATATGTTCTATAATATTTCATTGTTGCTCTAGCATCTTGGCATACTTTGTCTCTATAATCTTTTACGAATTATGTTCTATACCCTAAAGTGTCTACTTCTAGTTTTACTTTCTCACTTATGTATGCACTATATATGTTTATACTCCATGGATCAGGTAGTTTTAGAACGAATGAGTCTAAAATTGGACAACGTTCTTCTTTCGTATAATAACTATCTTGAAAATATTCTCGGAATTCACAAGCATAGTTGTAAAAATGGCACATGTCGCATATTTCTAAGTTACTTAGTCTCCATCTTGCTTGATTCTTTTTATATATAGTGTATTTTTCTCCCTTATCATATACACTAAATTCAGTTCTTATTGCTTTTTCGTAATTTGTAATTATTTCTTTTAAACCTAAGGTCCGTTGTGCTGAGCTTTCTTCAGTTCCTCCATCATCAATTGGTCTTAATTTTCTTATGGTATTTTTCTTTTCTTCCTCTAGCCCATTCCACCATTTTGCTACTACTCCCATAAAGGTGGCTTCTATAAATTTCTCAAATACATTTCCGTTAAGGTTTTGCCTAAATCCTACTATTAGTGACGCTTTTACCCATTCTTCAATTGTCCTATCTACGTCTTTTACGCAATCTAGGTCTAACCATTCTCCATTTCCTGCTATTCCTTTTTCGTAGTGTTCTGTAGGTTCATACGTTGGGGTTTCTTTTTCTTTATCTTTTCCTAGTTGCATTCTTCTTTTTGTGTTTTGCCATTTCCATGGTAATTGGTAAGGTTTTTTGTTGGGTGGTGGTCTTAAGATTTCATGCATGTTACTTGGAATTTCTAAAGGTTTTACAATAATCTTATCTTGGTCCATTTTTATTTCCTCATTTGTTATATCTAGATTTTTCAAGGTTTCTTCTACTTCTTCTGAATTAGGATTTGCCATTAAATCTTCTATTTCCAAGATATTTATATTAAGTTTTGTTATGGCTTCTAGCTCTTTCATACCTTCTTCTGTTATGCCTAATTCTTCTTCTGGGTAGTCAGTTATATATCTACCTAATTCTTTTATATTTTTATTTATGATTCTTAAGTCTTTTCTTATATCTCTTAACATTTCAGGACCATTGTAATCTTTTTCCAACTCTTGTATGTTTATCATATAAATTTCTGGGTTCATATTAGGAATTAATACAACTGTTTTGTTGGTCATACTTAGTATTTTGTAAGCTAGTAGGTGTTGGTAATACCTACTTGCTTCTTCGTTTCTGTAATCTAATACTCTGTATGCTATTTCTTTTTGTATCTCTTTAGGTAGTTGATTAGTTACTTCTTTTGTTAGTAACAGGTATTCTGATATTTCTTTACTAGCAATATGCTTCCTTTCTGCTAATCTTTTATCAACGTATCTAATCTTGAATTTTGAAAGATTTTTTAATTCAAGTTTTTTTATTTTCTGTGAATTATCCAGCTTTTACAAGGGTAAGGTGTATTATAGTTTATAATTTCTAAAGTAGGGTTATATATAAAATTTTGTTTTTAGGTTATTATAATTAAAATGGTTAGTTAGTTAAATATTTTATAAAAGTGGGTCATTTGGCTAAATTTTTTAGAAAGTGGCGTATTTGGCTAAATATTTTCCAAAAGTGGGTTAGTTACCCACTTCAGTCGGAAGGTTCTGATGATAAGACCGTTGATTTGGCTGTTAGATTTTACAGGAACATATTATGTGAGCTGCTGCTGGCTGCTGCCTGCTGGTGGTGGTTTTTGTACTCGGATTGGTTTGTTAGATTTGGGACCTATTCAGATCAGATGGACGAGTTTGGTTGCGTTCATGGGTTGGATCGAAGTCTAACCCAATCCAATTAAGCCTGGCCAAACTACGCATAAAATAATGATAGGCCCAAAATCCGAACAATATGACATTCATCATATACAAAACTAGAAAGCCCATGCAAGATCAAGAAACCTGCTGTTGTACAACAATTAAAGAATATAAGAAACCAGAGCATCAACAATGAGAGTAAGCAAGCCCACTGGTAATACTTCAGTTCGTCTTCGGGCCTTTCTCTAAATCAATACAGTATTATGCTTCTTGTACAATGATCTCGGCACTTCATGTAAGGCTGGGTATTGAACTTCTTGCACAATGGTTTCAACCTTCCCTGTGGTAAAACTTGAAACCATCGGTAACTGAAAGATACATGCAAATCGAAATTATTTGTCAAACATACAAAACAAAAGGAATATATATGTTCATAGTGCGATAGAACTTTTTTTTTAATTTGCATTACTGTTTGAACAATATTGTGGCATCATGGAATATGGTCTGGAAAAATATATTGAAGTCTCGAATAATTTAAATTATACAGAACAATAAGTGGTAATATCTGAAACTAGCTCATATAGACGTCTCTAACTGTGAGTTGACAGAAGCACAAAGGGTAACGCTAGCTTGCCAGTGAATGCGAGGAGGACTGATGCGTGTGTATCAGAAATTGAAGAAACATATATAAGATATTAGAGATCTCCGTCAACCTTCCACAAAAATGTATGGTGTTCATGAGGTGATTTTTCTAGTCATCGACCAGCGAAGCTTCCGCATCAATCAAAACTCAAGTTGCAGTAAGAGATTGAACCCATGTACCAGTGTAATCGTATTTTTAATTAAGACATGTCTAAATGAAATTCATATACTAGCTAAAATCATCCACATTTTATTCCCAGGCCAGTTGGTAAAGATACACCTATCTATCCTCGAGATAACATTTGGCACATAACCTTTCTCAACCATAGAAAGAAACAGATCTGTAGCTGCTTTATCTTCCAACTTTGAACAGTCCATCTATTAAGATATTGACACTCTCAACGTCGAGCTCATTTTTTTTGCAGTAATATATCTTGGAAAAGATTCATTGCACTTGTTCTTACAAAGTCCATCAAACATTTTACAATTTGTTACTAGGGGTTAGCCTAGAACCTGCCATCTTTTTAATATTTCTTTTGCAGCATCAACTCTTCCAGCTATATACAACCCATATATAACAGAGAATTATAAGTTATAGTTGTAAGCTTAACTCCTTTTATCCATCATCGAAGAGGCTCAGAGCCATATAACTCTTCCCATGATTACCATAGGAGTCGATGAGTATGTTATAAGAAACATTGTTAGGTTTATGACCATTATGTTGGGTTTATGTCTTGCATACTATGTTGGATAAGAAGACGATGAGACGATGGAGGAATCGAGACGATCGAAGACGGAGTGGAAGTAAGGGAAACAGTCAGCAGTAGTAGCAACAGGTGGAGTTGCGATCGATCGTACTTGGGGTGTGGTCGACCGCCCTACTCAGCAGAAGTTCCCGAGAGGGGGACGGTCGACCGAACTTGGGGTGCGGTTGACCGAACGCGGCGCTGATGGATTTTTTGGGTCGGATCTTGGTGATTCGTGAGAAGTCCAATTTGCTCTTCAAGTCAGATCTTACGGCTCTTATCGTAGGGTTGTTATCTTTTCAGAAATATCCAATGGTTATTATATCAAGATATCAAACTAGGGTTTCTCTAGATCTCTATATATTGTTGTTATAGAAAGAGAGAGAGAGAGAGTACTTCATTGAAGGCGAAGCTTGAGAGTTTCTCTAATTGTAAATAACTAGTACTTGCTGGTGAGGCTTGAGAGAAGGTCGTGGTGAGAATTGTAATATTCTTGTATCTTCTCTAGTTGAATAACATCTTGGATTTTTTCTCCCCCGGATTAAGGCGAATGCTCCAATCGGAACAAATTTATGTGTGCTTTGGTGTGTTTAGTATGATCTCATGTGTGCTTGGTGGTTTGTGTTGATTGCATCGAATAACTCAACAAGATCCTAGATAAGAGGAGTTTTCGGTAGAAATCCCTAACAATTGGTATCAGAGCTTCGGGTTGATGGGTTTATTTGCGTTCCTTGGAGAAGATGGCAGATCAGATCACGAAGATCAAGCAGTTCACAGGCAAGATCAACTTTGATCTCTTGAAGGTGGACATGCATGAAGCATCGGTTCAACAGGACTTGGATTTAGTTCTAGAAGGAGATAAATAGAGACCAATCAGCACAAAGCAGGAGAATTTGGAGGCGATTTATTCAGAAGCCTTGGGTTTAATCCAGTTGTCATCGATGAACGAAGTCAGGTATAGGAGAAGCACGGCGAGTCTTTGGGCAAGATTCATAATTGACTACTCGGGATCGTCATCACAGGGTCGAATGTACTAGCGAAAAAAGTTGTGGAGTTTCTCAATGAAGAAAAGTACCGCTCTTCTAGATCATGTAGTGGAGTTCAATATGGAGTTATCTGAACTGAGGGTGTTCAGTGCAGATGATCTAAGGGTTTCCAACTCGATATTTACATCACCAAATCCATTCAACATGATAACCGTGCTAGATGAGAAATCTACCAAGGAGATATTTTTTATAGCAGGTATGATCAAGGGGTTGGAGGAGGATGCACTTAGGAAGGAGAGTCAGAAATCGGCGATAACTTCTGTAAGTTGCTTGGAGGTGGATTGTACTTTGATTGGAAGGGGAAGTGTATGTAGGGATAAGGTCTGTGACCACCAGTGCAAAGGAATTGAGCATTACATGAGAGACTGTTGCAAGCGGTTGAGTCAGAGGGGTGCCAAATCTAGTACTACTGAATCAGGTGATAGCTTAAATAGTGCTTTTATTTCAAGTTCTTTAGATGTGAATTCCGGTTTTTCTTTTGATTCGGTTAGTTTTTCTCAAGTTTGCTCCGAGAGGGATATGGTTTCTACTTTCAAATTTGCATCATATCGTTGTGTGGGAACAAAGGTTGATAAGATTTGTGAAGTAATAGTTTCTACTTACAAGTTTGCCTCATGTCGTTGTGTGGGAACGAAGATCGACAAGACTTGTGAAGTCAAGGGTGAGAAAACTAATGAGTTGAAGATGACAGACGGAAGGGGATACACACTAGAGGATGAAGCGGAGCCTTATATCCATGAGACCTCTAGAAGTTCGGGACTGCAGGTATACAGATTCAGGTGGAGTTCGTTTAGTTTGGAAAAGTTATCGCGAGGTGATGAAGGGTGAGAGGGGGATTGAGCAAGGTCAGCACAACCTTTACCAGTTTTGGAGGAACAGAAAAACTTGCACAAGTATTTCGAAGCCCATTGTTCCTAAAGCATCATCTAGTATACCGTCACTAGAATCATCCGAGCGAGACTGCGACGTTCGAATATCGTCGGAAGGTGGAAAGAGCCTTGAGGTAAGTGGAGTTCCTGTGGAGGGTGGCACCTCCATGATTACATCTACTGGGGTGTGCCCTTGAGGGAGGCATACAGTGGGAGAAAAATAGGTGGAGATAGATTCAATTAGCAGAGAAAGCCATTGAAACGAGTTATTTGCAAGAATAGAAGGAAAAAAGTCTAGAAGGTTTTAAATCACACAGGTGTGGATTCATGAGTATGCAATCCAAAATGGAGATTGTTGGGTTTATGTCTAGTATACTATGTTGGATAAGAAGACGATGAGACGATGGAGGAATCGAGACGATCGAAGATGGAGTGGAAGCAAGGGAAACAGTCAGCAGCAGTAGCAGCAGGTGGAGTTACGGTCGACCGTACTTGGGGTGCGGTCGACCGCCATACTCAGCAGAAGTTCCTGAGAGGGGGACCGTTGACCGAACTTGGGGTGCAGTCGACCGAACGCGGCGGTGATGGATTTTTTGGGTTGGGTCTTGGTGATTCATGAGAAGCCCAACTTGCTCTTCAAGTCAGAACTTACGACTCTTATCGTAGGGTTATCTCTTCAGGATTATCCAATGGTTATTGTATCAAGATATCAAACTAGGGTTTCTCTAGATCTCTATATATTGTTGTTATTGGCCTCTATTGAGAGCCAAAAGAAAGAGTACTTCATTGAAGGCAAAGCTTGTGAGTTTTCATAATTGTAAACAACTAGTACTTGCTGGTGAGGCTTGAGAGAGGATCGTAATAAGAATTGTAATGTTCTTGTATCTTCTCTAGTTGCATAACATCTTGGGTTTCTTCTCCCCCGGATAAAGGCAAAAGCCCCAACCGGGACAAATTTGTGTGTGCTTTTGTGTGTTTGGTATGATCTCATGTGTGCTTGGTGGTTTGTGTTGATTGCATCGAATAACTCAACAAGATTCTAGATAAGAGGGGTTTTCGGTAGAAATCCTTAACACATCAGACATCATGAGATTGAAAATTTTCAATGCCTCAGCCATGTTACGTTCTAGGCAGTATCCATCCATTAATGTATTATATGTAATAATATTTGGCTCTATACCTCGTCGAATCATGACATCCAATAATTTATTTGCTTCGGTGGGCATTCCTTGTTTGCAGAGTGCATCAATCAAGGTGTTAAACATCATTACATTGGGTTGAATTCCTCGCTCCATCAATCATATCAACTAAGCGGTTAAAACCGCCTCTAAGAGGCGGTTTAAACCGCCTCTCTTATAAGGAAACGAGTTTAAACTCTACATCTTATCCAAAAATACCGGGACATAGAGATAAATGATTCTCTCTAAACTGTCTCTTAAGGCGACTATAAATACCCTTCTCCTCTATCATAACAAGGTAATCAATATTTTTCCACCAAAGCGCTTTTTTGTAATCTACCTGATTACTGACTTGAGCATCGGAGGGTTCGTCGCTGGGATCCATCCCGGTGTATCGAACTTTTTGCAGGTTAACGGCAGCAGTGAGAAACAGTCAAACGTGGGTCGAAAGTCAACAGGTTTGCCTTATCTGTTACCAAAAGAATCCACAAATTTATCTGTTTGCTTATATACCAAAATCAGCAGCAACAGATTGGTGCCGTTTGTGGGATACAAAAAAAGCAATCCAACCTTACTTCTCCGGTGAGGTAAGCTTCCAAGCCATGCCTCCGAAGGGAAAAGGAAAAGCAGCGGCCTCCAGCCGTAGAGCCACTCCTCCTCCTCATCCTTCTCCTCTACTCCATGATGTTCCTCTTCAACTCGACCAGCAAGTTCAGCAGCCGCAGCCTGAATAGCCTCTTTCCCAACAGCTTCCTCCTCAGCAGGCCCGTCGTGGGTCTTGGGGGCTACCCCGGGCGGCTCTCGTCGAAGTCTTCCCAAGCAACACCCTCATATAACCATGTTTCGATTCACAATGCTTCCTCTATCTCCATGGCCTCCCACAGTCCCCCAGGGCCACGAGATCTTTGTCAGGTCATCATCGACCATTAGCAGGTAATAAATCTCCGAATTTGCTTGAATGAGAGGCGAGCCACCGAGGAAATCCCTCACCCTGAGCACCAAAGGGCTTCTAGAGGATGGTCCCCATTGCAGGCCAGGGTCTAGAAGATCGCACTCCCCCAGGAGGCCAAGAGAGTGCCCTCCCTGCTGTCGCCGAAGGAGTTGTACCCTGACAAGTGGGCCAGCACCGAGGGACCATCGAGATGAAGGGGCACCTGTCACTCTGGAAGAGCTCCGAAATTTCAAAGAGGACATTCTGTGGGTCCTTAATATCGCCACTAGTCGTGATCGCTGCTCACCTAGCCCTCGCCATGCTCCAAGTCATCACCAACACACACCTAGCCCTCGTCGCATCACTCCTCATGAAGGAGAATCCCGAGGGTCGGCTAGATCCCACCCGGTGGAAGACTCGATCCATCGCCGTCTCCACGAGATGGAGAGGTGCCTTGGCAGACTGGACAAAGAAGAAGAGCAGCGGGCGAGGAATTTCCACTCAAGCTGTAACGCCCCGATTTTCATATACTGGGAAATCGTGATATAAGCCAGAATCTTTCTTTCAATTAGCCACAATACACAGAAAAACAGGAAAATTTAAAATTTTTTATTCAACACAAATGTATTACAAGTCCGAATGCTATAAAACTGCAATACATTACATCAGTATTACAATAATACCTTTACAAGCCCAAGTGTTACAACTCTCAACAAATTACATCAGAGTACAATGAATAAAGAACAATACTTGGTACTTCACTTGGATGCTTTCCAACCAATAAATAAATTACAACAATTATTACAAAAGAAATAATAGTAATCAACATATATTACAGCGAAAAACTTAAATGAAATCGACTCCTTGCTTCTCTTGCCTTGAGTCCTCCTGAATCCTGTATCTGTATTTCTGCAATCCAGTACCTGTAATTTTGAAATCTAGTACCTATTGAAATGGGGACGTCAGTGCATGAGAAACCCCCACCCTAAATCGTGTAGGAAGAACTTGCTTCGCCTTCTCCTCCTTGCTCCTTGTTCTTGCACCTCAAGAACACCATGAAGAAATGAAACCCATGAAAAACCTCTCTTGATTTTGATCCTCTCTTTCTTTTCTTTTCTTCTCAATCTTTTTCTAAAATGAAACTAAGTACTGAACAAGAAGTAGAAGAAGAGGTGGAGTGAGATGAGAATGGGATAACACACAAAACAAATGAAGGGTTTCTAACCCTAGAAGGGAAATGGACGGCCATGGGTGAGGAGGGGGTGTTTTATAGAAAAATGGTGAAGGGTTTTGTAGTTTAGAAGAAGCCATGTCACTTTTTGTGGCTCAAAACAATTGGGGATCTATTTGCAATTTAGAATTGCAATCAAACCCTAATCCAATCCTAACCCTTAATTTCATCATGATGGATCAAAAATAAAGGTAATTTTCCCAAATCACATACTACATGATTTCGTACGAACGTACGAAATCGATACAGTACATAATCGTACGTATATCTGATTATACAGATAATTTTTATTAGTGAAAACGAATCAATTGGTACAAAAATAATTTAATTCTGAGAAATAAAAATAAAATAATTTTATTACTGGCTCGGAAGATTCCAGTACCAATTTGATACAAAACAGATGTATACAGACTGGTATATACGTATAGATAATGTTTATTAACAAAACTGGCTAATATCCACCAAAAATATTTCATTTCCTAAAATAAAAATAAAATAATAATAAAATAATAATTTTTAATATCTGCCCGGGATTATCCAGACATTTTCACAAAAAAACTCATTTTCAAGATTTTGTACAAGTGCACAAAACTGATACAATACATGTATATACTTACTAGTATATATATCCAGATAACTTTTTATTAGAAAAACCAAGTAATTTCTATAAAATATTTTAACTTTAAAAATAATAATTATATAAATATAATATCCATCCGGGATATTACACGTACAGGCCTCCATTGTCCCGAATCATCATGGAAGCCCTGGTCCCAGAAAACTTCAAACCCCCTCACTTTGAGTAGTACAATGTGGAGTCAGACCCCGCTGACCACATTGAGAGTTTCAAAACTCTCATGATGATTCACCAGGCTTCAGATGCGCTTCTTTGCAAAATCTTCCCAGCCACGCTGAAGGGACCCACGAGAGAATGGTACTCCCGACTCACCCCTGCCTCCATCTTCTCCTTCGATCAGCTCGAGAAGCTCTTCCTTACCCATTTTGTAAGTAGCTACCGAGACGAGAAGACATGTACATCTTTGCTGACACGCAGTAAAAGGAAAGGCGAGCAGTTAAGGGACTATGCCAAGCGCTTTACCACAGAGGCTCGGTCTATCACATCCCCAGATCAATCGGTAGTTTCTGCTACATTCCGACACAACATTAACCACGCCGACTTGAAGGCATCTCTCGCTAAAATAAGGCCTCGGAACTTCTCGAAACTCCTGCTGAGGAGCAAGAAATATATTAGGGTGGAGGAGGCCCTCCTCCCACTTGATCAGAAAGAGCCCTTGTCCGGGAACAAACAGAAGGGTGCTGAAGAAGAAGGGGCTAAGAAGCTTCAGAAGGATAATGGTGGACAGCGCCGCCCTCCTCCCCATTTTGAGAAGTTTACCCCGCTTAATGCTAGTATCTCTGCCATCCTAATGGAGGTCAGGAAAGAAGGGCTGCTCCAACCACCTTTGAAGATGAATACACTAGGTAAGAAAAGGAACATGAACAAATGGTGCCTCTTTCATAGGGACCATGGCCACGACACAGATGATTGTCGGGCCCTCAAAGATGAGATTGAGGCTTTTATTCAAAGGGGGAAACTCACCAGGTTCGTAAGGAATGACAGAGCAGATCCTCTGCCTCCCCGAGGGGCTAATAAGTGAACTGAAAGACCTGTTGAGATCCTAAACTCCGAAACTGAAGCTATCTTACACCTCATTCATGGAGGCCCAATAGGGGGAGATTCGAACTCCTCCCGAAAAGCCTTCGTCCGAGAGGTAAACTCAGTGCAGAATCATCCTCCCCCAAGGGCCTTAGGTTTCCTGTCACCTTTTCAGACAAGGATTTGGAAAGCATCCGAACGCCTCACTGTGATGCTCTTGTGATAAACCTCCATATGGCCAACTTCGATGTACGCCGAGTCCTGGTCGACAACGGCAGTTCGGTTAATACCCTTTTCCTAAAAGTCTTCCAGGGCCTCAAGTTGTCTAGAGACCGCCTCAAGCCTGTTGGCTACACTCTCCACGGATTCTCTGGGGTTCCAGTGACGATCGAGGGAGTTATAACTCTCGACGTAACTGCTGGCAAAACCCCGACTACCCGAACCAAACCGATGGACTTTATGGCTGTTGACGTCAAGGCCGCTTACAATGCTATCCTAGGTCAACCCAGCCTAGCCGCTCTTCAAGCCGTACCCTCAACCTACCATATGATGATGAAGTTCCCCGCCACATCTGAGGTGGGAGAGGTCAGAGGGAGCCAGGAGATGGCTCGCAGATGTTACATGACTTCGGTAGGAGGTTCGGTCCTCTCTCTTGAAGCCCTCGAGCCCCCTCAAGGGAGTAGCCAAGCTATCTTAGAGCCGGTCGATGAGTTGGAAGAAATAGTCTTCTCAGAAGAAGACCCGATCAAGACATTCCAAATTAGTAAGGTCCTTCCCCCTCCCGTCAAAGCTGACATTATCCGATGTAAATGGGGAAATCGCAACCTATTTGCTTGGACCGCGACAGACATGACTGGAATCTCGGAAGAACTTCTCATGCACACCTCAGTGTTACTCCCGAGGCCTAACCTGTCCAGCAAAAACGTCGCAAGTTTGTGCCAGAAATCCAACAGGCAATCAAAGAAGAAGTAGAGAAACTCTTGAATGCTCGGTTCATACAGGAGGTTAATTATCCCGAGTGGTTGTCCAACATTGTGATGGTCAAAAAGGCCAATGGTAGCTGGAGAATCTGTATTGATTTCACAGATCTGAACAAAGCTTGTCCAAAAGATCCGTTTCCACTTCCTAGGATTGATGTGACCTCTGGTCACAAATTCTTGAGTTTCATGGATGCCTTCTCCGGGTATAACCAGATCAAGATGTTCCTCCCAGATATTTCGAAGACTTCGTTCGTAACAGACCATGGCATATATTGCTACCAGGTCATGCCCTTCAGGATAAAGAACGCCGGTCAACTTATCAGTGCCTTTTCAACAAGGTCTTTAGAGAACAGATCGGCTAGAACATGGAGATCTATATGGATGACATGTTGGTAAAAAGCATCAGCAAATTGAACCATGTGACTGATCTTTAAGAGGCCTTCGATGTGTTGCAGAGTCACAACATGAGACTTAACCCAACTAAATGTGCCTTCGGTATCTCATCTGGAATATCCTAGGGTTCATGGTTAGCCAAAGAGGCATAGGTGCCAACCCAGAGAAGATCCATCCCATTCTGAACATGGCACCCCCTTCCAATGTCAAAGACATACAAAGACTCACAGGATGCCTCGCGGCCATAAAGCGTTTCCTATGCAAGTCAGGAGAGAAGTGTCTCCCGTTCTTCAAGGCCCTTAGAGGAACAAAAGGCTTCGAGTGGGGGCAATAGCAGCTGGAGTCCTTCCACCAACTCAAAGCCTATCTGGTCAACCCCCTACTCTTAAGCAAGCCAAAGCCTGGGAAAATCCTCTACATATACCTTGCCACTTCAGAACAGACCCTCAGCGCCATCCTGGTAAGAGAAGAAGAAAAAATGCAAAGGCCAATCTACTATGTGAGTAAGGTCCTCAGAAACGTCGAACTTCGTTACCCAAAGATAGAAAAGATGGCTTATGAGTTAGTCATGGTTGCTCGAAAGATCCACCCATAATTCCAATCCCATTCAGTGGCCGTTCTTACCTACTAGCCCTTCAAACAAGTGCTGCACAAGCCCGAAACTTCAGGGTGCCTTATGAAGAAGTTTATAGAGCTGAGCCAACATGATATCAACTATTAGCTAAGAACTGCTATCAAGGCACAAATCCTAACAGAATTTATAGTAGAGAGCACTATCCCTGGCCCCAGCGAGGCAAAAGAGGAACCCCCATTCTGGATCGTGTATGTCGATGGGTCCTCATAAGCTGATGGGAGCAGAGCAGGGGTCATCCTGACTGGCCCCGATAACTTCGTTCTTCAGTCTTCACTCTGCATTAATTTTCGGGCATCAAACAACGAGGCAGAATATGAGGCATTCATTACCGGTTTATGCATGGCATGCAAGGCCGGTGCCCAGCGTGTCAAAGTATTTAGTGACTCACAACTGGTGGTGAACCAAGTATCGGGAGAGTATGGGGCAAGAGATGATCGCAAGGTCAAATATTTGGCCAAGGTCAAAGAGCTGCTAGCTACTTTCAAAGAAGCACAACTCCAACGAATTCCCCGAGGGGAGAATGGGCAGGCAGATGCCCTCTCAAAGTTGGCCTCCTCTTCCCTCCAGGGGCTTGAACATACCGTCTTGATAGAATTCCTCTTGAAACCCAGCATTTGTCACCCTTGCACTCGGGGAGAATTGGATGAAGCCCCTGCTTGAGTTTCTCAAAGATGGAATCCTCTCTTAAGACCCTAACGAGGCTAGAAAAGTCAGAACCAGAGCTGAGCGATACATGCTCATCGAAGGGGTCATGTACAAGTGCTCTTACACTCAAGTGGACGGCGGACCCTACTTGAGATGCCTCTCCCCCAATGAGGCCCAATACACTCTAAAGGAGGTCCATGAAGGTATGGGTGGCGCTTATTTGGGAGCAAGGTCCCTTGCCCGCAAAATCCTAAATTATGGTTATTTCTGGCCCACACTCCTTAGCGATGTCGAACAGTAGGTTCACCAATGCGCCCCCTACAAAAATTTCTCAACAATTCAATGCTTACCACAAGCCCAGCTGTCCTCCCTATCCAGTCTGATCCCTTTCGCAATATGAGGGATGGACTTGCTCGGGCCATTTCCCTCCAGCATCTGGCTAGCTGAAGTTCCTTGTCGTTGCAATCGACTACTTCTCCAAATGGATTAAAGCAAAGCCTTTAGCAACAATCACTAAGAACAGAGTCCAACAGTTCTTTTGGAAGAACATCGTCTACAGATTCGCTGTACCTCGAATCTTAGTAACGGACAATGGGACCCAATTTATGGGGGCAGCATTCCTCAATTTCTGTACGGACCTCGGTATCCAGCAACGATTCTCCTCAATATCCCACTCATAATCTAACGATCAAGCAGAGTATGCCAATTGGCAAATTCCCTCCGACCTAAAGAAGAGACTGGAGAAGTCTACCAAGGGATTATGGGTCGAGCAACTCCCCAATGTGCTCTGGAGCTACCACACTTCTTGTAGTACCCTGTAATTTTAAATATTACTTTTAAAGATTTATAAATGAATTAAAATAATTTTTGGAGATTTAATAAATATTTTTCTGAAAATTTATCTTTTTACACGTGAAAAATACGTGCAAATATTTTCTTGGGAAGTTCAAAAGCCAAAATTATTTTATGGAAAATCATTATTTATTATTTGAGATTTATGTGTAATTTTTTAGATTTTTCGGATATTTATTGGACCTATTTGCAAATATTACGAAAAGAATGATCTTTTTGCAAAATTATCATTTTGAGGGATGAAAGTGCAAAACTATTTTCTGGACTTTTCAAACAGTGCCGGCTGGAAATAAAGTTCTTATTTTATTTTTAAATCTCAATTTAATTGGTTTATCAAGTTTCCAAGTATAGAGATCTATTTATGTAAAGTTATATTTTAAAGGGATTATTTTTCAAATGTATTTAAAACCCTAACTCGTCTATTCTGGCCTATTTAAAAGATTGGAGTGCAGCCATCTTTCACTGCACAACACAAAGGTTTAATTGTTTTCTTGAAGATTTAAGGAGGTGATCTTGAATTTCGCGAAAGAAGGGCTTTGCTTATTCTCCATTAATTCGATTGGATTTCTTTATTGAGGTGAGTGACTTGTTTTATTTCATTTTGTTTTGTGTATGTTGTATGTGAGTAATGTAATTATTTTGTTTGTTCTTTGAATGTTATATGTGGTGTTTTATCTCCTAGAAAGCATGCTAGGATTTGGGTATGAATATGTATGTTGGATTGATGATAAAAATTGGATCTTGTGAAACCCTAGTTGTTTATGAATAAAATTGTATGTGGGTAATTCGAGATTGATGAGTGACCTATTGGAGATCATGGTTAGGCTATTTCTTTTGGATTAATGTTGGATTGATTGAATATGGTGGATTTCATGCATAAATTTAATAAAGATGAGATTTTTACCACTTTTGAGTATTGGTTGAATGAAACTTGATATGGTGATGTTATAAAGTGATTATGTTTATGAGTTATGATGGTGAATTAGTTTGAGAAATTTGGAGAAAGAATTTATGAATCAAGAGATCACGTCTTGAGAATCGAAATTTGGGATCGAGATGAGTTTGAGGAAATATATCCAAATTGGGGATCTTTTTAAGATTTTGATATTGATATGGTTTGGATCTGAATATGAAGCCATTTCAATGAACAGTTAATTTTTTTAGAAACTCTATTTTGTTTATATGCACAATTCAAGTTTGATTGAAAAAAATTAACAAATCGCTATTTTCATAAATTCAAGTAGTTTGATTTAGTTTTTATGGACTATTATATATCCTACAAGTTATATTTGACCAAAGAAGAAATATGCTTCTTGTAGAAATCGTTTTCATAAAGTAAAACTACATATCGATTGAAATATGCACAACTAAAAACTGCAGTCTGCAGGTCGACAGTCGACCGGTTAATTTATACAGTCGACCGTTGCTACCTGACTGCTGTATTTTTCTTGATGTTTTTAAAATATCACGCGGAACAGTCGACTGACCCATTTTTACAGTCGACTGAGTCTGCTCTGTTTTGATGTCTCCCTAAGATTTGGATTTTTGTCTGGACAGTCGACCTATGACCTTTTACAGTCAACTACTATACTTAGTATTATTTTCTTAAAGATATTAGATTTTTCGCTCTGGACAGTCGACCGATGGCTTTTATAGTCGACTTATAATACTTCGAATTATTTTCTCAAAGCTATTGGATTTTCTCTCTGGACAGTCGACCGATGCTTGTCTATAGTCGACTGATACTGATGCATCTTTATATCTTTGAATGTTCTTTTAAATGATTTATTCTCTAAATATTTTTAATCTATAACTTACTATTCTATACTTTATCTTCTACTGAACATATGTTTTCAAGTGGTTTAATTGAGCAATTTATGTTGGAAGATTGGTTTGGATATTTTGTGTGAGTCTCTAGAGGGTGTGTGTGACCCTAGTATACCGGCAGTTGAGATAATTATGTTTGGGCTTATTGAGGTATTTTAGTAGATCAGTTATTGAGTTAAGTCTGGTGAGGTACATCAACTCTAGGAGATTCGAAAAGTAATTAAATAACCTAAATAATAAAGACAGACACTAGTGGTGATATGATGAACGAGAACATGGGTTATGGACCTCAGCATAGCTTGCGGTGTGAGATAATGTCCGGAATTATCCAGGTGTAAGTGAAATAGTCTACGGGATTACCTGTGGTGTGAGATTGATCTCCGGAATTATCGGGGTCGAGGCGACGCACATGTGGTATTCGTGTGATCAGATGTCATCGCTTGCAGTGCGGGGTATTCTCGAAGATTCCCAAGTGTGAGTGAAATAGTCTCTGGAATTATCTATGGATAGAGATTGACCTCCGGAATTATCGGAGCATGGGCTGATACTCATAGTTTATCTTTATCTCGTAGTAGTCTTCGTATTAGGATTAGTTGCATAGCGGGGATTAAACCCTACAATGTGGAGACGTGAAGGGCTTGCACCGGACCTATGTAGAGTGGGATGCATAGACTCCGACAAGTACGCATTAGAGAGCCAGCATATAGAATTGTGTATTCTTGATTAGGTTTCATGCATGTGTTTTCCTGTTTTCTACACTGGACACTTAGTCTAGCTTCACTTGTTGTGTTTTCGCCTTTCGTGATTTCCCTATTTTCACTTACTCCAGTTTATTTCCTGTTGTTTATGAATCTATGCTTTACTTATGTTGTTTATTTTTATGTCACTCACACCGTTATGGCTGACCCCTTTAGTTTTGGGGGTTAGGGTTATCTCTAGCCTCATATTTTACAGGTAATTTCTTATAGCTCGGGATTTGGATGCTTGATTTAAAATGATGTAGTGACTTATGTAATTTGTAAAAGAAAGTGTTGTGAAGAAAGAGAACTGTGATTCAAGGTGTATTGTATTCCACTGTGTTATATAAAGATTAATGTAATGAAAGCTGAAAATTTTACTCGTGTGTTTAATATTACATTTGCAGTTGATGCTGGGAATTGTGCCACGTATTTCTAAGATATTATATTGGAAATTCGGGGCACTACAGAGATTGGTATCAGAGCATGCTTCAATAGTAATAATAAACATGGTATAAAAATAACCTAGGTATGGATGCTAGAGCGTGAGTACCTTGGTTCGGACATTATAGAGTGAGTATCACGTAGAACTGAAACATGATGTTTTTACTTTTGGGGTATGGTTGCGATTTTGCCAGAGGGTATTGATGTGAATATGAATTGTGTTGTGGTGCTCTAACTTTTCCATCATTTTGCAGTATTCAGAATGGTTGGACCCAGAACCAGGAATGGTAACATTGGTGATGGAGCTGGAAGTTCCCAAGGAATAGGAGTTGATCTCGAGGCCGAATTTGCCAGGGTGTATCAGATCTCGAGGCATTAATGGCAGCTAATTTGGTGCAGAATCAGAACCAGAATCAGAATCATGGGGCTGGACCAGGGTTTGTTAATGCTGACCCTATCAAGCAGATTGAATCCTTCAAGAGGATGAGGCCGCCCGTGTATGAGGGGCAGTCTGATCCAAATAAGGCTGATGATTGGATTAGACAAATGGAGATAATCTTCGAGCTCTTAGAAACTCTGGCAGCCAATAAGGTGAAGTTGGCCACTATGCAGTTGGAAAAGGACGCTGGTGTTTGGTAGCAAACGGTAAAGAGGACTTTGGGGGACCAGCAAATGACTTGGGAGACTTTTCTGGAAGAATTCAGGGATCGTTTCTTCCCCCTGGATATTCAGAAGAAGAAGGCGACCGAATTTTTGAATCTACAGCAGGGCAGCATGACCGTGCGAGAGTATGAAACTAAGTTCGCTCAGCTGTTGAGGTATGCACCGGAGCTGATAGTTGATGAGGCGAGGAAGGCCAAGAAGTTTGAGCAGGGCTTGAGGCCAAACTTGAGGTCGAGAATGATTTCTTTGGGCATAAGGAGGTTCAATAAGCTGGTCAGGAGAGCAGCTATGACAAAGAAAGATATGGATCGGTTCCAGAAGAAGCAAGTGACCTGGAACAGGAACAAGATGACAGCATCAGGTCAGAGTGGGAAGGGATTCCCAGTGAAGCAAGTCAAGTTTAGTGGTCCAGTGCAGAAGGCACCCGCAACTTAGGAAGTTACTTGTTACTACTGCAAGGAGGCAGGTCATTACAGGTCAGCGTGTTCTAAGTTGGCGAAGCAGACTTATTTCCAGTGTGGGCAAGCGGGACATTCTAAGCCTCATTGTCCACAGTTGAGGAAGGATGGTCCAGGTGGAGGTAAATTCCAGAGGCAAAGGCGAGTGTTCGCATTAACTGAGGAGGATGCAGGTAACTCGGAAGATGTGATCCAGGGTATGCAAGAGTTTTGATTTGATTTTTATTCAATGTAATAAGTAAAGTTTTTATTTGAGAATAATTGGAGATTTAGTATCATCCTTCATATAACAGGAATTGTTTTGGTTAATGGAATTAAGGAAAAAGTTTTATTTGATACTGGTTCTTCGCATACTTTTGTGTCGCCAAATTTTACAAAGGTCTTAGATGTGGAGCCTAAGTTGTTTCCAGGCAAGGTTTTGTCGGTGGCAACGCCGACAGGTGAAGAATTGATTGCTGATTGATATTACGAGGGCTGTGATATCGAGATTGGCGGGAGATTATTCGGCATTGATCTGATTGAGCTGCAAGTCTTAGGAGTGGATGTGATCGTGGGCATTAATTGGATGGCAATATATGATGCCACAATTGAATGCAAACAGAAAGAGGTGTTAGTGAAAGCACCAGGTGGTCCCGTAGTGACTTTCCAAGGAAAGAAGAAAGTTCCGAAGGTGGCCGCAATGGTATCCAAGATGTCGATTCCAGATGAAGTCAAAGGCATTTCGGTTGTCAGAGATTTTCCTAAGGTGTTTTTGGAAGATTTGCCAGGATTACCACTGCAGAGAGATGTGGAGTTTTGCATTAATGTTTAGCCAGGGAGTGCTCCGATTTCTAAGACTCCGTACAAGATGGCACCTGTAGAACAAGACGAAGTGAAGAAGCAGATTGAGGAGTTGTTGAGGAAGGAGCTTGTTAGGCCGAGTTCCTCACCATGGGTTGCACCAGTGTTGTTAGTCAAGAAGAAGGATGGGTCAATGAGGATGTGCATTGACTACCGAGAGTTGAATAGGGTGACTATTCAGAACAAGTATCCACTTCCGCGGATTGATGATTTGTTCGACAGGCTTTCGGGAGCAGCTGTGTTTTCAAAGATTGATTTGAGATCAGGGTATCATTAGGTTCGAGTCAAGGAAGAAGATTTGAGTAAGACAGCTTTTAGGACTCGTCATAGGCTATACGAGTTCTTGGTGATGCCATTCAGGTTGACAAATGCGCCAGCAGTGTTCATGGATATGATGAACCGAGTTTTGGGGCCATTTATTGACTGCTTCGTAGTGGTTTTCATCGACAATATTTTGGTGTATTCGAAGTCACAGGAGGAGCATTCTATGCACTTGACCGCAGTATTACAGAAACTGCAAGAGCATCTCTTGTATGCCAAGTTGTCGAAGTGTGAGTTTTGGAAGTTTGAGGTAGCCTTCTTTGGTCATATTCTTTCTAAGGAGGGAGTGGCCACTGATCCTCAGAAGGTTGAAGCAGTAAAGGATTGGCCCAGGCCAATGTCTATGAAGGAGTCAGGAGTTTCTTGGGTTTGGCTGGTTACTATAGGAGATTCATCTAGAGCTATTCTCAGATTACAGTTCCTTTGACAGGTTTGACTAGGAAGAATGTGGCATTTTCATGGACTGATAAGTGTGAGGCGAGTTTCCTTGAGTTAAAGGAGAGGTTGACAACTGTACCTATCTTAGCTTTGCCACAAGCTGTGAAGGATTATGATATCTTCAGTGATGCGTCTCTCAGAGGTTTGGGTTGTGTCTTGATGCAAGAAGGCAAGGTTATTGCTTACGGTTCGAGACAATTGCGTCCGCATGAGAAGAATTATCCGACGCATGATTTGGAGCTAGTAGCTATTATCTTTACCTTGAAGCAGTGGAGGCATTATGTTTATGGTGAGAAGGTCAACATGTACACTGACCACAAGAGCCTGAATTACATTTATCAATAGAAGGATTCAAATCTTCGACAGAGAAGGTGGTTGGAGGTATTGGAAGTCATTCTTCCGGAGATCAAGTATCATCCGGTCAAGGCGAATGTGGTAGCTGATGGACTTAGCAGGAAGAGTAGTTTATCAAGTTTGATCACTACTCGAAGCGAGCCGGTAGAAGAGTTATGTTGATACTCGACGAAGGGACTTGGAGTTTGAGGTTGGGGATGCATTTTTCCTCAAGGTGTCTCCAACCAAAGGAGTGATCGGGTTTGGTAAGGGAGGCAAGTTGGCGCCAAAGTATATTGGGCCATACAGGATCGCGGAGCAGTTTGGCAAGATAGCATATAGGTTGGAGCTTCCAGAGGAGTTGACATAGGTGCATTATGTGTTCCATGTATCATTGTTGAGGAAGTATGTGCCAGATCAGAGTCATCAGTTGGTAGAGGTTCCTGAAGGTCTACAGGTGAACTTGAATTACAAGGAACAGCTTGTGGAGGTCGTCGACCGTAGGGAGAAAGTTCTTAGGTACAAAGTGATACCTATGGTCAAGGTGCTGTGGAGGAATCAGCAATTCGAGGAGGCTACTTGGGAGCCAGAGGATCGCATGCAGAAGGATTTTCCTGAGCTTTTTATATGATTGTATCTTATTTATGTGATGGTATTTCTTTGAATGATTATACTATTGGATTGAGTTGTATTTCTTTTATTTGATTATGTCCTTCTATGTGAATGTTTTGAATTATGGTTCATTTATGAGATTTCAGTTTCCTTGTTTATTCTTGCTTTGGACCCCATTAGCAATAGTTCTGAGGACAGAACTCTTCTAAGGAGGGAATGCTGTAGTACCCCGTATTCTTAAATATTATTTTTAAAGATTTATAAATGAATTAAAATAATTTTTTGAGATTTAATAAATATTTTTCTGAAGATTTATCTTTTTACAGGTGCAAAACACGTGCAAATATTTTCTTGGGAAGTTCGAAAGCCAAAATTATTTTATGGAAAATCATTATTTATTATTTAGGATTTATTTGTAATTTTTCTAGATTTTTCTGATATTTATTGGACCTATTTGCAAATATTACGAAAATAATGATCTTTTTGCAAAATTGTCATTTTGAGGGATGAAAGTGCAAAACTACTTTCTGGACTTTTCAAACAGTGTCAGCTGGAAATAAAGTGTTTATTTTGTTTTTAAATCTCAATTTAATTGGTTTTATCAAGTTTCCAAGTATAGGGATCTATTTATGTAAAGTTATATTTTAAAGGGATTATTTTGCAAATGTGTTTAAAACCCTAATTCTTCTATTCCGGCCTATTTAAAAAATTGGAGTGCAGCCGTCTTTCACTGCAAAACTTAAAGGTTTTATTGTTTTCTTGGAGATTTAAGGAGGTGATCTTGGATTTCGCAAAAGAAGGGCTTTACTTATTCTCCATTAATTCGATTGAATTTCTTCATTGAGGTGAGTGACTTATTTTGTTTCATTTTGTTTTGTGTATGTTGGATGTGAGTGATATAATTATTTTGTTTGTTCTTTGAATGTTATATGTGGTGTTTCATCTCCTAGAAAGCATGCTAGGATTTGGGTATGAATATGTATATTGGATTGATGATAAAAATTGGATCTTGTGAAACCATAATTGTTTATGAATAAAATTGTATGTGGGTAATTCAAGATTGATGAGTGACCTATTGGAGATCATGGTTAGGCTATTTCTTTTGGATTAATGTTGGATTGATTGAATATGGTGGATTTCATGCATAAATTTAATAAAGATGAGATTTTTACCACTTTTGAGTATTGGTTGAATGAAACTTGATATGGTGATGTTATAAAGTGATTATGTTTATGAGTTATGATGGTGAATTAGTTTGAGAAATTTGGAGAAAGAATTTATGAATAAAGAGATCATGTCTTGAGAATCAAAATTTGGGATCGAGTTGAGTTTGAGGAAATATATCCAAATTGGGGATCTTTTTGAGATTTTGGTATTGATATGGTTTGGATCTGAATATGAAGCTATTTCAATGAACAATTAATTTTTTTTAGAAACTCTATTTTGTTTGTATGCACAATTCAAGTTTGATTGAAAGAAATTAACAAATCGCTATTTTTATAAATTCAAGTAGTTTGATTTAGTTTTTATGGACTATTATATATCCTACAAGTTATATTTGACCAAATAAGAAATTTGCTTTTTGTAGAAATCGTTTTCATAAAGTAAAACTACGTATTGGTTGAAATACGCACAACTAAAAACTGCAGTCTGTAGGTCGACAGTCGACCGGTTAATTTATACAGTCGACCGTCGCTACCTGGCTACTGTATTTTTCTTGAAGTTTTTAAAATATCACGCGGAACAGTCGACTGACCCATTTTTACAGTCGACTGAGTCTGCTCTGTTTTGATGTCTTCCTAAGATTTGGATTTTTCTCTGGACAGTCGACTTATGACCTTTTACAGTCGACTGCTATACTTAGAATTATTTTCTTAAAGATATTGGATTTTTCGCTCTGGACAGTCGACCGATGGCATTTATAGTTGACTTATAATACTTAGAATTATTTTCTCAAAGCTATTGGATTTTCTCTCTGGACAGTCTACCGACGCTTGTCTATAGTCGACTGATACTGATGCATCTTTATATCTTTAAATGTTCTTTTAAATGATTTATTCTCTAAATGTTTTTAATCTATAACTTACTATTCTATACTTTATCTTCTACTGAACATATATTTTCAAGTGGTTTAACTGAGCAATTTATGTTGGAAGATTGGTTTGGATAGTGGGTGTGAGTCTCTAGAGGGTGTGTGTGACCCTAGTATACCGGCAGTTGAGATAATTATGTTTGGGCCTGTTGAGGCATTTTAGTAGATCAGTTATTTAGTTAAGTCCGGTGGGGTACATCAACTCTAGGAGATTCGTAAAGTAATTAAATAACCTAAATGATAAGGACAGGCACTAGTGGTGATATGATGAACGAGAACATGAGTTATGGACCTCAGTATGGCTTGCGGTGTGAGATAATCCCCGGAATTATCCAGGTGTGAGTGAAATAGTCTCTGGGATTACCTGTGGTGTGAGATTAATCTCCGAAATTATCGGAGTCGAGGCGACGCACATGTGGTATTCGTGTGATGAGGTGCCATCGCTTGCGGTGTGGGGTATTCTCGAAGATTCCTAGGTGTGAGTGAAATAGTCTCCTAAATTATCTGTGGATAGAGATTGATCTCCAGAATTATCGGAGCATGGGCTAATACTCACAGTTTATCTTTATCTCGTAGTAGTCATCGTGTTAGGATTAGTTGTATAGCGGGGGATTAAACCCTACAATGTGGAAATGTTAAGGGCTTGCACCGGACCTATGTAGAGTGGGATGCATAGACTCCGACAAGTACGCATTAGAGAGTCAGCATATAGAATTGTGTTTTCTTGATTTGGTTTCATGCATGTGTTTTTCTGTTTTCTACACTGGACACTTAGTCTAGCTTCACTTGTTGTGTTTTCGCCTTTCGTGATTTCCCTATTTTCACTTACACCAGTTTATTTCCTGTTGTTTATGAATCTATGCTTTACTTATGTTGTTTGTTTTTATGTCACTCACATTGTTATGGCTGACCCCTTTAGTTTTGGGGGTTAGGGTTATCTCTAGCGTCATATATTACAGGTGATTTCTTATAGCTCGGGATTTGGATGCTTGAGATAAAATGATGTAGTGACTTATGTAATTTGTAAAAAAAGTGTTGCAAAGAAAGAGAACTGTGATTCAAGGTGTATTGTATTCCGCTGTGTTATGTAAAGATTAATGTAATTGATATGGCTAAAAATGGGGTTAAATCGGAACCGTCCAGATTGGGAACGAATCTTGAAGCTCAGGGGTAAAACGGTAATTTCACATATAGACGGGTCCGAAGCAGGCACTGGATCTCCCCTTCACAATCCAATAACCCGCAAAACGGACCCACTCCAACTGAGTACGGGTCCCGACCCAAGACAAACCCAGACCAGATAGAGGAAATCAGGGTCACTGATTTGACTAAATCAACGGGCCTGATTTACAGTTATCCTCTCACCGGGAATCAGGGGTCAGTTTCCTAAACTAATTGTGAGGATTTTACTCCTAACGGTTTCACAGGAAATCAGGTCCCTAATCAGACTCCCAGGGCGACTATAAATACCTCCTACCTACCACTATGACCAGGTAATCACTTTTTTTCCAGCTTAAGCTCTTTCTTAATCATCACTGCTTACTGACAAGAGCATCGGAGGGTGCGTCGCCGGAATCAACCCCGGTGTATCGCACTTCCTTGCAGGTTAGCGGCGGGAATCAGTAGGCTTGGATCCGCTATTCAGGTTTTTTCCACGAACTCACAAATCTCATCTATTTACCCCCACACCAGATCCAGCAGTAACAGTAATGAAAGTTGAAAATTTTACTGGTGTGTTTAATATTACATTTGAAGTTGATGCTGGGAATTGTGCCACGTATTTCTAAGATATTATATTGAAAATTCGGGGTGCTACACTTCTAAGAGGACCCCAACAGGAGAATCTCCCATCAACCATACTTACGGCTCCGAAGCCATCATCCCACTGGAAGTTGGTCTACCTGTAATACCCTGATTTTTCAATTAATGAGAAATTATTTATTTTGCACGTGTTGTGCACGTGCAATATTTTTTGGACTATTTTATCATGATGTGTATGTTTGAATATAATTTTCTCAAATTATTTTATTTGCAAAAAAGCCTTCTTTAAAAGCCTTATTTGATCTAGCTAAAAAGCCTTTCCTTAAAAAGCCCAAAAGCATTTTTATTTTAATTATTTTTTATAATTATTTTGGCCCAAAAAGAAAGCCCATGAATTGATTTATTTTAATTAAACTTGTCATGTAGAAGACTTTTTTAAACAAAATTATTTTTATACAATTTTGGAATGTACAAAATTTGGCCTAGTTGCATGCACGTGCACTACACGTACACGTGCAATGCACACTCATTATGCTTGGCCGGTAGCAATCTTTTGGAGGGAAAGTTGAATTTTTAGGTGTGGAGAACATGGGGGTAGTTTCAAGGAGGTGGGTAGTTTTCCTAACTCCTACTTGAATCTAAGCCCTTCATTTTGCAACCACCAAGATGATCTTAGCCCTCCATTCCCCTCATTTTTTTGTATAAATACCCCCCTTTCTCATGGCTAATTTTCATATGCAAAGTGTAAATTCTAAAGCAAATAGTATTATAATTGTGAGTTATAAAAGATAAGAGAGTGTGTGGTTCTTTGATTGCTTGGAGCTTTCGGCCAAGGGAAGGAGCTTTCGGTGGGGAGCTTGAGGAAGCTTTCGGCTAGGATTTGGAGGCTTGGAGTGGTGCATTCTTTTGGCTAGGAGGAGGTGTTCTCATCTACTTGATTGCTTTTGTTTGTGTTTCTCTCCAATTGAGGTGGGTAAAACAATTCATGTTTCTAATATAGGGTTCATGCTAGTATATTGATAACATTATACATAGAAAATACTAATAAGAGACCACTCTAATTAAAAAGTTGGTATGTGAATGACTTAGAACGATGTGATTAATTGTGAATGTGAATTGCTTGCATGAAATTATACCATATGAAGCACTTTCTATGATTATTTAGTTTAATTGAATAATGATGCAATGTGATTAGCATGATGTGTGAAAATCTTTATTAATTACTTGCAAATTGTGTGGTTGAAACATGACACTTGATAAAGATAATAACACTATGGAATTTGAATGGAAAAGTATATTGAATACTTTGAATTCATGTGTAGAAGTGGCATAAATGAACCAAAGAATTGCTTGTTGTCATCACATTAGAAATGTACCAAACTTAGTAATTGTTGAGTTTCACCTATTCATGTGCTATATGAATTCTTTTGCTAGTATGAGTATGGGGAAATCCAAGGTTGTATTGTGTTGTGAATGTAGATTAATAACCAGTAAATTATCATGGAAAATTTTGGGATAAAAGAGAGATTAGATGAACAATCGATTATTTTCAATGTCGAAAATAAAGGATTTGCTAGTTTTAATAAACAAATAATTAATTTGGGTGGAGAAAATGTGTTTTTAGTACAAAAATTTATTTTACACTTACTGTTTTGAAGATGGAATAAAGAAGATTAAATCTGGAGTTTTTCAGTGGTTTATATAAAGGCAATATGAATCAAATTGTGTTGAACATCGAGTTAATTTCTACAAACAGTGTGAATATGAGTTTAATGGTTTTTAACCTATACTGTGACAACCTGAGCCAGTGGCTCAGGCGGTCAGTGGCTCTGTTCGGTTTCCCTGAGCGGTGTGGTTCGAAACCCGGCCTCACCATTTTTTTTTAATTACTGTGTACCACTATATATGTACAGCGAAGTGATAGTACTTATACTTAATCACCCTCTTCTAATCGCTAGCACCGATTGGCCTATCGGCGGGTGCTCTGGCCTTCTTCTCTACCGTGCTGGGTTCGAATCTTTCCCCTAGCACTTAGGGAAAAATAAATTTTTTTGGAGTTTTCGATGTCCAAAAAATGTGAGAAAAATATGGTAATTTTCATAAAAATACAAGGAATTTTATGGGATTGAGTTGGGTATTATTTGAAGAAAATATAATGTAGTTTATGAACAAATAGTATAATTAAAGCTATGGTTCTAAGACACTTTTATGGAAATTTTTCTCTTTATAAAGATATAATGAAACGGGTTTATTAAGAAGTAATTGACACAAAAGAGTTTGTGGTGTGACATGATATTATAAACTTTGTACTTGAGGATATTGTGTTTCATTGTAAAGTGCATGAGTGCATTGTATGATGTTGGAATTTAGAAATCATGTTGATGAAATTGTTGGCCATGAATATGAATTTTTTTAAGTATTCACTATGACTTATGAACAAAGAGTAATCATGAATAAGAAAGAATATGAAATGTGACATGGAAGTGGTTATGACTTAAGGATTGTGAAATGAAATTTGAAATAGAGTAGCTAAGTCTCCCCGGCATTGAGAAAAATGAATTGAATTGAAATTAGACCAAGGTTGGTCATGTTGAAATAAATGAATAAGTCCGGTTGATGGAGAGGCTAACTCTAGTGATTATTTTGTTCATGATTTTTAAATAAAACTAAGGACTAGTGCATAGTGAAGACGTGATGAAAGTAAGAGAAAAACACTGAGTATGAGGGCCCTGGGTAGCGGCGAGAGCGTATCCCAGGAATTCCCATGACGAGTCTGGGTGAGGATACTGTTCCAGAGTACCGTCCCGGTGGCGACGCTCGTGGGATGTTTGAAGACTACGGGTGGTGTCATGTTTATGGTGAGAGCGTATCCCAGGAATTCCCATGATGCGTCTGGGTGAGGATACTACTCCAGAGTGCCTAAACATGAGTTCGTAGGTCAGATAACATCTAGGATACTTACCGTAATTACAGTAGTAGATCAGATCATAACGGGGGATTGAACCCTATAAAGATGAAGAACGAATAAGGGCTTGCCCTCGGACCTATGTAGTATGGGATGCATAGACTCCGAACAAGTGCGCATTAGCGTCATATAACATAAGTAACTGCATTAAGGACTAAGTGCACAATCACGACACGACATCAATAGGGTAGTCCCTTTAGTGGAAATGTGACAAGTTTGTGTTTGCTAAATATGAAATGTTAAGTTATACTATTTCCGGCAAGCGAGGACGGCCGTGTATAATGATCGTCGGTTGAATAAACTGACGTACCCACAGTCTAACATGCAGGTAAATGTTATGCTAAAGATTAAAGAGGATTTGGATGCTTAAAGATTTTTATCAAGCTGTTGTACTTGTATTTAATTGTTGTATTTTACTTCCGCTGTGCAAAAGAAAGATGTAATTATGATGTAAACTCTGATGTATGATGAAAAGTTTTTATTTCCCTGTAAAAGTGTACTAAGAAAGTGAAAAGATCCTGTAGAACATCTCGAATTCAGTGTATTTGGGATTCGGGGCGTTACACTACCCCTCCCCGCTTGGTTTCGTTCAATAAAGAGCAAAATTCGAACCATCTTTGGGGCAACTTGGACCTCATCGATGAGATTCAAAAAAGATCTTCCATCCGTCAAGAGATCTATTGGCGCAGGATCGAGCAATTCTACAACAAGAGAGCTCTCCCCACAAATCTCAAAGAAGGAGATACGGTTCTGGAAAACAATCAATTACTTTCCCGAGTAAGAAACGGAAACTATCTCCTAATTGGGAAGGGCCGTACAGGATCTCAAAAGTTATTCGCCCTGGTGCTTATCAACTTGAAGACCCGGAGACAAGAGAGTACCAAGAACATGGAATGGAAAACACTTGATGAAGTACCAAGAGGGTGTTTAAACACCGCTCCAAGCAACTTCCACCCCTAGAGCATTTCTAAGTTTGTTTTTCTTCTTATTACTTAGTTGAATTTCCCAAATGTAATAAAGGTTTGCAACTCAGAAGCAGCTACTTTGTTCTTAATAAAAGCAGTTTACTTTCTTAGAAAACCTATTGTCTAAATGTTCTGGTTGTCTTACCCCAAAGCGTACACTCTAACTATGAAAACTCTCTTAAACACCGCTCCAAGCAACTTCCACCCCTAGAGCATTTCTAAGTTTGTTTTTCTTCTTATTACTTAGTTGAATTTCCCAAATGTAATAAAGGTTTGCAACTCAGAAGCAGCTACTTAGTTCTTAATAAAAGCAGTTTACTTTCTTAGAAAACCTATTGTCTAAATGTTCTGGTTGTCTTACCCCAAAGCGTACACTCTAACTATAAAAACTCTCTTAATGTAGCGCCCCGAATTCCTAACATAGGAACTCATGACACTCACCAGGATCTCCCTTCAAATGAGTTACAACACAACAAAAATCACAGGAAATTAAAAACTTTTATTACATCAAATTATTATTACAAAGTCCAATGATTACAACAATTAAAAATAATTGGTACAACATGAATGTACAATAAAAATTTGGACGGTAACTTCCACTTGGATGCTTCCCCCTACTTCTACTTTCCCGTGCTCCCAACTCGGCAGTGCTGCACTAATAACTGTGGGCACGTCAGTTGATTACAACTGACGAAATGCTATACCCGGCTATCCTTTCTACGCCATAGTATAACAATTTCAACCTCAACAACCACAAATAATATTTGATGCAAAGAAAAAGGTGATGTCAAACAAGTGTCGGTATATGCCATGACCTAATCTAATACACACTATGCACTTATGCTCCTAAAGCTAATGCACGCTTGGTGGAAAGATATGTATCCCATACTAGACACCCACCAACCAAACGACGTTCTACAATTTAATGGGGCTCGATCCCTCGCCATGCACCCTAATCTTGTGCTCTCTCCTATTTTTGATTCCAGTGATGGTGAGGTTGTAGGCCCCTGGGTGACTTCCAGTCACTGCTGTTAATAGTGGTGTCCAATTCTCTTAGTTTTATCAACTATGCCCGGGATCCCAGTCGCTGGCTTACCCTGTGACTATAATTAAATCGGCTTACCCGATATGTTGCTGTAACTACGTCTCCCCAGACCTCACCAAAAGCCTATATATGGCCACAAGGGCTCCATTACCGAGTGATTAGAGCAACTCCCGATAGAGATAGAGTCTAACTCTCTGGGACATCGTCTAATCCGTCTGTCCACACTGATTGACAAAGGACCTAACGAATATAGGGTTTCCCCAACTCCGCTACGCTCGTCCTTACACTAGAATAGAACTTGCAGTCAAGATGACATCAACACTCCAAACCTCCTCAAAGATTGTTAAGGATCATAAAGGCATTTCTGCAGAGACAGTGGAGCCCCCAACAAAGTTGTCACCACTCCCAGGGTAGCTCGGGGTCCCTATCCGCATTAAACGAACCTAGGATTTGGTCGGGGCGATGATGCCATGCGTCCCCCTGACAGGCAAACACCCTCGCTAGCGCCTGTCCTTACATTCAAACAAGACTCGATCAAGTTCTACCAAAGTATCCATGCGACACCTTTCCCTTAGTTAGGCGGCCTATCTACCATAACCAATCCCTATTTCGATAATCAACTTGCTTGCCATGATCAACTAGTTTAATTCCTTTAGTAGACTCTCCATAGTCAGTCACCTTTACCCAAAAATAGATATCAACCCATTTCACACTAGGGCTCAACTAGCCCTCTAGTCCGGCCCAAGAGTTGACCTACCTCGGCCCACACTTGGCACGAACCATGACGAATCGACTCCATCGATCACCACAACCGTCATCAACGCTTGGAGTTCGATCGCAACCTCAGCCTGACCAACACGTAGCTCCCGCTAAACTTAACGCTCCACGGTCCTCGACAAGTGGTAGCTCCATTCACAAACCATGGAATCCATCCATGCACGGTGAGTATGTCGGTGCACGATTCATCTCCTCCAATGCGTTTGATGTACCTTCCACCCGTCTAGATTTGTCAACAAGACTAAATCTTAGTCTCAACTTAACTAATGTATCCCAACAAGGTGCACTACACTCGGAGAAAGTCCTAACCCACAAATACTGAAAAAGGGGTTCTAAGAGTCCTAAAAATAACAATTTAAGTTTTCAAACAGCAAGCACATACTTGGCGTTCATGCCAAAACGGAGTTATTCCCGTTCCCGTTCCCTTGAGGAAACGCGATCGGTCGCTCCCCATGCTTCTACTCAAAGTAGACAGCAAGCACAAGCACACAATGGGCATCAATCTCATCCCAAAGTGGTCTACAATAATACCCCACCATCGAATACAATTTTCACTTCAAACATTGAACACCGTTGTCTATATTGGGGTCTACAAGCAACTATGGGATACTCTTAGCAAGAAACTTTAGATCACTTAAGTCCTAACTCATACTCACATCTATGACATGTTTCTTGACCTCAAACAAAAACTCTATGCTAGTGAAGTACAAGTTCAAACCCATTTCTATGAACATGGTGCAAACCAGTGAGCCCTATGTTTCGCTGTGTTACTATCATTAATTGCAAAAATCATATAAAATCGAATACTTGTCCAAAATCAGGATTTATTGTTCATTCCAGAAAGGTCTAAGTGTTTACTAAAAGTTCCTAGTTATAAGGATCTTCAGATAAGGTCGTTTAGACACTCTTATGGGTCTATCTTTAACGAGTATACAGACTTCCAGAACAACAGATCAGATAAACACAGTCATGGGATAAAATCTATTTAAAATATCATATGGTGTCAGATCATCATGAAATTTGAGAATCTAGTTCCTAACACATGACGTGACAACACTTCCAAAAATAAAGTGATTCTACCAAGTAGATTTTCAGTTATGTCCTTTTGAATGTCATCCAAAAACAGGGCAGTAACAACAGTAGTCCTGTTTACTAAAATTTCTAGTTCAGTTTGCATGATTTTATTGACATAGCTATAGTGGTCCAATTCTCATGAAATTTGAAACATAGGTCTTAGATACATCCAACAATGACATACTAAAATTACATATCATTCCCATAAGCATGCAGTGAGATACAAGTCATTCTTTTCACAACAGTAACCATAAAAACTGCTTCTTTCTATTCTGACCAGCATGCAAGTTCGTAATTTATTTTAAAAGCTGTAAAAATCATAAAAATCCATAAAAATTATTGAAGGTGTACGACACCTATATGATCATCCTCTAAAAATTTCAGATCAAAATTCTAAGTGGTGTTCATGAAATGAGCTACGGACTGACAACAAAAATTCAGTCTTTTTAATAGGATTTTCTGTTTGACTACTTAACACAAAATTATTCAAGTTCATTCATAGGGCATGCATGTCATTTTTTTTCAGTCATCAAATACCATTCAACCATCCAAAAACAAAACAATAGATTGGAAACACCCACCTTGTTAGTAGCTTGTTCTTGTTTGAAGGCCCTCCTTCTTGACTCTTCTAGCTCATTGCTTGCTTTCCTTTGCTTTGGGCTCCTTGTTCTCCTTCTCTTTGGCTTCTCTTCTTCTTCTCACCCCAAATCAGTAGCTAAGTATATTAGGAATGGAGTTTGGAGGTATTGGAAGAGAGTAGGAATTTGTAAGAGTGAATGGAGGAGTGAAGGGGGTTTTTTACAACACAAATGAAAAGAGAGTCAAGGGGTGGCCGGATTTTTTTAGCCCATGGGGAAGATGAGAAGTGTCTTATCAACTAAGATATTGGCTCTCTTGGGTGGTGATGTGATGGGGTTCTTACAAAACACATCATGGTGTTTTTTGGTTCAAACCCTAACCCTAGTCTCAATCCCTCTCTCTTTTTCCCTCCATATAGTGGCCGGCCAAACCCTATGGGCTTGACCCATATTGGTTTGGTTCAAGTGTTGTGGTTGGGTTTGTTTCATTTGGGCTCACAAGTCCAACTCAACATGTACATACATACATATATAAAACTATACATATATTCGTATGCACAATGTAGGCTATTAGTGAGAAAAACAATTTCTTTACCAAAAATTATAATTTTCATAACTAGTGGCACTTAGTTCGTTTACAAGACGCATTCATCAAAAGTAGGGTTGTTACGTCACTCCCTCCTTAGAATAGTTTTGTCCTCAGAACTACGCTTGGTGGGAGAAAAAGAAAAGAAACAGGAAATCACACAAACAACTCTGGGTGAGTCTCCTGCATTCGGCTCTTTGGCTCCCAAGTAGCTTCTTCGACGAATTGATTCCTCCAGAGAACCTTATTTCTCAACACCTTCTCTTGACGATCCACTATCTGCACAGGTTGTTCCTTGTAGGAAAGATCCACTTGCAAGTCTTTTGGAATTTCGGGTAGTTGATGACTCGGGTCTGGCACGTACTTCCTTAGCATGGAGATGTGGAAAACATTATGCACCTGGGCTAACTCAAGGGGTAGTTCCAACCTGTAGGCGCCTTTCCCAATCCTCTTCAAGGTTTTATAGGGTCCAATGTACCTTGGGGCTAGCTTGGCACCCCTTCCAAATCTAACTACGTCGTTGGTCGGCAAGACCTTCAAGAATATGAAATATCCTTCCTCAAATTCTAGCTCTCTACAGCGGGTGTCGGCATAGCTCTTCTGCCTACTTTGCGCGATCTGTAGCCTCTTTCTTATCAATTCAATCTTCTCTGAAGTCTGCTGTACAATTTCTGGTCCGAATATCTGCCTCTCGCCTACTTCATACCAGCATACGGGTGTCCTACACTTCCTCCCGTACAATGCTTCAAATGGAGCCATCCCGATACTAGATTGGTAGCTATTGGTGTAAGCAAATTCAACCAGCGCTAGATGCTTCTCCCAGCTCCCTCTGAAGTCCAAGATGCATGCTCGGAGCATATCCTCCAGAATTCTGTTCACCCTTTCTTTTTGTCCATCGGTCTGTGGGTGAAAAGCAGTACTGAAATCTGTCCTTGTCCCCAACGCTGTTTGTAGACTCTTCTAAAATCGTGAGGTAAACCTCGCATCTCTGTCGGAAACTATAGATACTGGTACACCGTGTAGTTTCACGATCTCCTAAATGGGGACTTCTGCCAACTTCTCCAAAGACCAGATCGTCTTCACTGGTATAAAATGTGCTGATTTCGTTAACCTATCCACAACCACCCAAATGGAATCATTTCCTCGGGGAATCCTTGGTAATCCTGTAACAAATTTCCATGCTGATGTCCTCCCACTTCCACACTGGAATGGGCAAGGGCAGTAGTAACCCTCCGGGCCTCTGATTTTCTGCCTTTACCCTCTGACAAGTGAGACATCTGGCCACAAACTCTGTTATATCTTGCTTCATTCTGGCCCACCAATAGAACGGCTTCACGTCTCGATACATCTTCGTGCTCCTTCGATGAACTACCAGTAAGGTGGTGTGTGCTTCCTTCATGATCTCCTCCCTAAGATTCTCCGCCCTTGGCACACACAACCAATCTCCAAACCATAGCACTCCTTCTTTAACATTGAACTCGGGAAGTTTCCCTTCGTTCACTTGCTCCTTGAGTGCCTGTGTCTCCGCATCACCATCTTGACTCCTCTTCACTCGGTCCTTCAGACTTGGTTGGAGTTCTAATCGAGCTAGCATAGTACTCAACACTTGAGAAACCATTTCGATACCGGCTCTCCTTATCTCTTCTTCTAACTCCTTCTTCATAGCTGTTAGCATGGAAATGCTCATCTTCCTGCTGAGTGCATCTGCCACAACGTTGGCCTTTTCTGGATGGTACAAAATCTCTGGTCTGATATCTTCCAACACTTCCAACCATCGCCTCTGCCTCAGATTTAAGTCCTTCTGCTGATAGATATATTTTAAGCTCTTGTGGTCTGTGTACATCTCTACCTTTTCTCCATAGATATAATGTCTCCATATTTTCTAAGAAAAGATGATAGCAGCTAGCTCTAAGTCGTGAGTTGGATAGTTTTTCTCATGTGGTCGGAGCTGCCTTGACCCATAGGCAATGACCTTCCCTTCTTGCATCAGAATGCATCCAAAACCCAAGTGAGATACATCACTGTAGATCACATACCCTTTATCTGGTTGAGGTAAGACCAAAACCGGTGCTGATATTAGTCGGTTCTTTAGCTCCTGAAAACTGGCTTCATACTTATCGGTCCATTCAAACTTCTTGTCTCCTGGTCAAAGCTGTGAGGGATACCGCAATCTTGGCATAATCCTTAATGAACTTCCTGTAGTACCCGATCAAACCCAAAAAGCTCCGAACTTCCTTTACTATCCCTGGCTGAGGCCATTCCTTCACCGCCTCTATCTTTTGTGGGTCAGTGGCAACTCCCTCCTCAGAAAGGACATGGCCGAGGAAAGTTACTTCCGACTTCCAGAATTCGCACTTAGAAAGCTTCGCGTACAACTTTTGTTCTTGAAGCTTACTCAGAACTACAGACAAATGTTCGGCATAACCCTCCTCGGTCTTTGAGTACACCAAAATGTCGTCTATGAAGACCACCACAAATGAGTCGATGAATGGCCGTAGGACTCGATTCATCAAATCCATGAAGACGGTTGGAGCATTGGTCACTCCAAATGGCATCACCAGAAACTCATAGTGCCCATGCCGTGTCCTGAAAGCTATCTTGGGTATGTCTTCCTCCTTGACACGGTCCTGATGGTAACCTAGCCGTAGATCTATCTTGGAGAATACTGCGGCTCCTTGTAGCTGATCGAACAAGTCATCGATCCTGGGAATTGGATATTTGTTTTGGACCGTGACTTTGTTCAATTTTCGATAGTCATTACACATCCTTGATGACCCATCCTTCTTCTTGACTAGTAGTACCGGCACTCCCCAAGGGGAGGCACTAGGCCTGATGAGTCCTTTCTGCAGCAATTCCTCTACTTGCTTCTTGACTTCATTCTGTTCCACCGATGCCATACGATATGGCATCTTTGATACGGGCGCGCTGCCTGGTTGGGTCACGATATTGAACTCCACATCCCTTGGTGGGGGTAATCCTGGTAACTCCTCCAAAAATACGAGTGGAAAGTCTCGTACAATGGGTATCCCCTTGACTTCCTTTGGCACCTTACTCCCGGCTGTAGCTGCCAAAATCTTCCTGTTTTTCTTCTTTCCTTGAAACACAATCTTCGGTCTCTCGGGTGTAGCTAAGGTTACCTTCTTCCCTTTGCAGTCGATATTTGCCTTGTGCTTGGACATCCAATCCATCCTGATTATCACATCGGCTCCCACCAAACCCAACTCCAGCAAGTCTATATTCAAGGTTTCTCCTCCAACCTGGATCTTACATTCCTTGTAACCTACATCGGTAGTGAGAGTTTCCCCTGATGGTGTAGCTACCATTAGGGCAGGGGTTGCCTCCTGGGTGCGACTTAACTTCTTTGAAAAAGACTTCAACACAAAGGAGTGGGAGGATCCACTATCAAACAAAACATTGGCTTCCATTCCACTGATTTCCAAACAGCCTGTTACAAAAAGAGTTACATTTCTTTCAACTTTCTTTTTCCAAGGTTCAAAATACAAAGCCAAGAATAAAAGTTACATCCTATTCATACCCAAAATCACTCATTCATCTTCTCCGATGTCTTCTTTTGTGAGTGCAAAGGACGCGTCCCTGTAGAAATGGCTTCTTCCCTTTGTTGTTGGTCTTCAGGGTGGGGGTAATTGCATTGTATTTCCTTCGCAGCTGGGGCAGTCTGTTCTATAGTACCCCGCCTTTCCACAATTGTAATAGGTGACGGGAGTTGGCTGCAACTTCTGCTTCGGGCACTGGTTCCTCGTATGTCCTGCCTCTCCACATCCATAGCACTTTACCGTCCTGCTTGCACCATTGTTTACCTTTTGAAATTTTGGGCTGGGCTCCTGCTTCCTAAAATTGGCGGATGGCATCGGCCGCTTCCCTATGTTCCAGTTTCCTGTCCTGCCTTGTGGTGACTAGTTCTGGTTCATGTCTTGCTCAGTTAACTGCTGCCCTCCTCACGAGCTTGTCGAACCTCCGAATGCCTAGGGGCACCACTCTTGATCTCAGGGTAGGCCTAAGCCCCTATTCAAATATTTTTGCCTTCTTCACTTCATCTTGCACCATCTCGGGGGTGTAGCGGGACAATTTAGAAAACTTGGTCTCGTACTCCCTGACGGTCATGTTCCCCTATCGTAGATTCATGAATTTCATCGCCTTCTCTTCTTGAATGTCAAATGGAAAGTAGTGCTATCGAAATTCCACCAGAAAGTCATCCCACGTGATTGGTCCTTCGCCCAGTCCGTGCTTGACGGACTGCCACCACACACCAGTGTCCTTCTCTAGGAGGATCGTTGCGAGCTTCACTTTGCTTCCTTCGGGGGTCTCCAACACTTCGAAGATGATTTCCACCTGGCAGATCCAGTTGTCCGCAGCTGTGGGGTCTGCCTGACCCTCAAAAATTGGTGGCTTCATCCTTTTAAAATATTCCACCATCTTTACTAGGTCGGGTAAAACATTCCCCACATTGGCTACCGGGGCTACGGGTGGCGGCACGAAATTTCGTTGCGCCTCCATGAAGGTGGCCATCAACTGATACATGTGAGTGAACTCGGTCTCGACATTTAGGCCTGCATTATTGGCCCCAACTCCTTCATTTCCGGCTCTGCCTCCACTACGCGTGCTCCTCGACATCTAGATAAGGAAAATTAATACAGGGTGTCTAGGGTGATAAATATCATGACAGTAATAAATAACTACAATCTAGATCCATATAAATCAAAACATCATGCCCAAATCATTCATTAATAGCACCCTTAGTAGTTTCATTGAACAGTACATCAAAATACCATCGCATAAAGACGGCACCAAAGTTTGCAAAAGATAACAAAATATCCCAAAATAACACAGATCACATATTATAGAGGGTAATGGAGCCTAAGGAGACTGCTGCCTACCGCGTGGCCTCGCCTGGGACTGTAGCTAGGCCACCTGGGCCCTTAGCAACTCCATCCCCGCCTCGAGTCGCGCAATCTTCTCTCGGTGCTAGGCTTTAAGCTTCCTGATCGTACGAGTGGCCTTCACTTTAAACCGCTCAACCCTGCTCATGGCCTCGACAAGATCCAGGAGCTCGACTCCACACCCTTGAAGTCGGTCCTCTAACATGCCGTGGTGGTACTCGTAGTTCGCAAACTCCCTTAGTACTCTCTCCATAGTGCGTTGCACGGCGTCTGGCTGGGGAGGTAGTGGGGGAAGCTGTTAAGCTCCAGGGTGGTTCTCCGCATTGGAAAGCTGCCCGCCCTCAACCTCTGCTTCCTCTTCAGGCTCTTCGCCTTCCATCATCGGCTCCTCCTCCTCCATCATCGGTTCTTCTTTGTCTGAGGCCTCCGCAACCTCAAACCACAAGTTATGTCCCGGGGCGTCGCCGCTAGCCATCCTGCGAGAGAAAACAAGGGCATTAGTAAACATATAGAAAATCAAAAAACATAAGTTGGAAGTGCAACAATATGAATTACAATCACCAAATATCTACACTAATCTAACCCTACGGACGCACCCAAGTCTAATCTCCTGTGGTGTTGGACTACAATTTGAAGTAAGCTCTGATACCAACTCTGTATCGCCCCGAATTCCTAACATAGGAACTCGTGACACTCTTAGGATCTTCCTTCAAATAAGTTACAACACAACAAAAATCACAGAAAATTAAAAATTTGGACGATGAATGTACAATGATTACAACACATCAAATAGTTATTACAAAATCCAATGATTACAACAATTACAAATAATTGGTACAACATGAATGTACAATGAAAATTTGGACGGTAACTTCCACTTGGATGCTTCTCCCTGGTTCTGCTTTCCCGTGCTCCCAACTCGCCAGTCCTGCACTAATAACTGTGGGCACATCAGCTGATTACAACTGACAAAATGCTATACCCGGCTATCCTCTCTACGACATAGTATAACGATTCCAACCTCAACAACCACAAATAATATTTGATGCAAAGAAAAATGTGATGTCAAACAAGTGTCGGTGTATGCCATGACCAAATATAATGCACACTATGCACTCATGCTCCTAAAGCTAATGCACGCTTGGTTGAAAGATATGCATCCCATACTACACACCCCCCAACCAAACGAGGTTCTTCAATTTAATGGGGATCAATCCCCGGCCATGCATCCTAACCTTATGCTCTCTCCTATTTATAATTCCAATGATGGTGAGGCTGCAAGCCCTGGGTCACTTCCAGTCACTGCTGTTAATAGTGGTGTCCAATCCTCTTAGTTTTATCCACTATGCCCGGGATCCCAGTCGCAGGCTTACCCTGTGACTGTAATTAAATCGGCTTACCCCGATATGTGTTTCTGTTATTACTTGCAAAAATCATATAAAATCGAATACTTGTCCAAAATCAGGATTTATTGGTCATTCCAAAAAGGTCTAAGTATCTACTAAAAGTTCCTAGTTATAAGGCTCTTCAGATAAGTTCGTTTAGACACTCTTATGGGTCCATCTTTAATAAGTATGCAGACTTCCAGAACAATAGATCAGATAAACACAGTCATGGGATAAAATCTATTTAAAATATCATATGGTGTCAGATCATCATGAAATTTTATAATCTAGTTCCTGACACATGACGTGAAAACACTTCCAAAAATCATGTGATTCTACCAAGTAGATTTTCAGTTATGTACTTTTGAATGTCATCCAAAACAGGGTAGTAACAACATCAGTTCTGTTTAATAAAATTTCTAGTTCAGTTTGCATGATTTTATTGACATATCTACAGTGGTCCAATTCTCATGAAATTTGAAATATAGGTCTTAGATACATCCAACAATGACATACTAAAATTTCAGATCATTCCCATAAGCCAGCAGTGAGATACAAGTCATTCTTTCCACAATAGTAACCATAAAAACTGCTTCTTTCTATTTTGACCAGCATGCAAGTTCGTAATTTATTTTAATAGCAGGACCAACCTCAAATGACAAATCTCCAACTCCGTCTTGAAAAGCCTCTCCCGAGATTGAGCAAATCCCAGCTTAGCAACATGAAGTTGGGCGTGAAGATACGACGCCTCGCTACCCTAGGGAAGTTAACCAAAGAGAGAAGCGTAAATCACTAAGTCTAAATAGAGCTACAAGATGGTTCTAAGTTCAAGTAAGAGCTACAAGATAGTTCTAAATTTGAATATGAGCTACAAGATGGTTCTAAGTTCAAGTAAGAGCTACAAGATGGTTCTAAATTTGAATAAGAGCTACAAGATGGTTCTAAGTTCAAGTAATAGCTACAAGATAGTTCTAAATTTGAGTAAGAGCTACAAGATAAGGCTTAATTTGAATAAGAGCTACCAGATAGTTCTATATTTGAGTAAAAGCCACAATAAAGATCTAAGTGATGTTGCCACACAAAAGTATTTCATTGCTAGAGTAAAGATACAAAAAGCGGTGGCCAGTCCGCTATAAGGCATCGATACAAGAGCTATCAAAATAAAAGAAGACAACAACTAAAAAACGTGGCGTAGATACAAAAGAGGTCAAGGGGACATCTCCGTAGACGTCTCTAGGGGAAGTGTGACTTTGCGACTGTCTTCCTCAATTGCCTCTGGTACCTCCACCATGGCCGACTGAGGGTCCGCGGCGATGTCCTCCTCGTCATCCTCCTCTTCTTCTTCTTCTTCACACACCTCCTCGGCTACTGGAGCAGTTTCACCTTCAAGAAGGTCGTACAGGCTGTACCCCGAGCCTTCGAAGTCACGACGAGTGCCTCTACGTGCCTTAGCACCCGAGCATAGGACTGCTCCATGTTCGAGCGCAAGTGCAACTTCACTTCGGCCCTAATTGCCTCCGCAGCTGCTTCTACGGCCGCCTCCTTCTCCTTCGCTGCATCTTCAGCAACCTTCCCAGCCATCTCCCTCTCCTTATCGGATCTCTCCCTCTCCTTGTCTGCCTTCTCTTTCTCCAGGGCGACCTGTTTGTTCGCCTTCACCAGGGAGGCCTCAAGGAGAGTAATCTGAGCCGCCTGAGACTCAGTCAAGCACTTCTCCGCCTCGAACATCTTCACAACCTTGGCTCGCTCTGACCGATCTATATCGCTCATTGCCTTGAGCTCCTTCTCCTGCTCGGCGAACTGACTGAAGTGGCAGGTGATTTACGAGGAAAAAATGTGAAAAATCTTCTAAGTGTTTAAGTCTCAAGAAAAATTTATCATTCATAAAGAATGATGCTTCACTTACCGACATAGTCGCTCTGGCTATCTCGAGAGCATCGTCACCCGCTGTACCTGCCTTCATTGCAGCACAGTCCTTCGGGGTTGGCAAGTACCATACCGCTTGAATGCAGCTGGCTAAGTCCCCAAGGAAACTACCGTGCTTCATCACGCGCCAGTTGGGGACGAAAAGCTTCTTATGCTCCTCGGTAAGAATTGCCTCCACCACGGCTGTAAGAGGCGAGGATTCGAGCGCCAGTACATCCAGAGGGTGAATCCACCGATGGATAGAGCAAGAGAGACATGCAAGGTAGGAAGGGGAGATTCTAAGTTTACCATCGGAGTCGTCACCACCAAAGCCTTCGCGGCTTTGGCAGACGACATCCCCGAGGTCGTCCTCTTCCTCTTTTTCCCATTAGGGGCCTTGTTGCCTACTCTCGCCCGATCGAACAGCATTGCTCTGAAGTCCATGTCTGAGGCCTCTGCAAAGAGAAAAAATGAAGAGATGGGGTTAAATCTTTCCAACCCAAAGGTTCACTAGGGTCGATCAGACTGAGACCCCCACCGAAGAGGACCTCATCGGTTAAATCTTTCCAACCCAGGGGTTCACGAGCAAGGAGTTTGGACACGACCCCCTCTTCCTCCGAAGTCAAAATCGACTCGGCCTTCGCCCACTTTGGCACCTCCTCCCTCCACCTCGTGGGAATATTCTACGGCACGCTACCCCGGATCAAGAAATACTTCTCCTTCCAAAACTTTATAGAATCGGGGTTGTCAATCATCTTCACACCCGAACGCGGTGATAAATAATACTGGTATTCCACCTTACCCTTTCGATGGATACGATAGAATGGTGAGTTGAGCACGGCCCTTATTGCTTGGCACTGAAGAACAAAGCCATTGACGTGCCTCCACATGTTCGGCATATATTGGACGGGGCTCAAGCTGTACCACTGCAACACTTCGGTCACGAACGGTGGAAGAGGAAGACGAAAACCGGCATAGAATGCATCGAAGGGGAAAAATGCATGTGTCGAGAGAAGTCGGTGAACAGGCTCGGATACCCGGACCTGGAAGAAAAAGGCCGAGTTCCTTCAGTATCTTGAAACTCTTTCGAATCCATACCAAGTTCTTCTCCGTTAACATGGAGGGGATGTCGTCAACCTCAGAATGTTCCCTCGGCCTGCTATTCTCGTACGAAGCCGACATCCCGTACACTACTGATGTGAATATTTGCAAGTGTACAAAATCACAACAAGTAGTAAGTGAAAAGAGTATCAAACCCACAGGCACTAATTATTTTATTGAGTACCGAATTTACTAGATGAATCACTATTTGGAAAATCGAAATTAATAAAGAAAGCGACTAAATTAAATTAATCTAAAAAAAACTAACTAAATCAATTAAGAGGGAGCGGCATCTGAAATTTTGTAATTTGTTAATGGCAAAATTAATTCTAGGGCTTTTGATTTCACCTAGTTCATCACACACAATTTATAACTCCATATGAATAAAAAGATTATTTTTCCAAGTTGTAGACCAAAATTTCCAAATTATTTAATGCTTTCTCTCGAACAACACCAAAAATATCTCCAAATAACACTTTGTCATATCTTTATGCAAATTTAATTAATTGAAGACTTATTAAGTTCTGTGGATTTTTTAACGGTCACATCAATCGTGGTAAGCCATCTCTAATTTTGCTCAATCAATGGTGTTTAATTTATAGTTCTAAATCACAAATTACCTCTCGGTCTCTCCATGATCCAATAAATCATACAAATGTGTATCCAGCAATTGTACGCATTAAGAATAAAAATCAAACACACAACCATGGAAAAATAGAAAAATAATATGGAATTTAAAATTGTGTTCTCAAAACTAGGCTACATCAAAGCCCTAAAAAAGTAAATTTAGTTCATAATAAAATTGCAATTAACAAACTTGTTCATGGATTGCATAATAAAATTTAGAAAAGAAGAAAAGAGAATACAAAAAGACTGATTTGTAAATAAAAAATTGCAAACCGAGCCTCAAACAGTCACGTCAGCTTGTCTCGTTTTCGTCCTTTCTGCCTCGAACTCAGCGCCGAAGTCACAAAGAACAGAGCCACGCAAGCCCACGTTCTGTTCCAATCCGCTGTTCCCGGTTCTGTTCGAGTGTCAAGCCGAGGCACAGTCAAGCCACGTCAGCAGCTGGGCCCCGAGCCCACACGCCAGACTGGCCCACAGAGGTGTCACCTTTACTGTCGAGTTCTCGAGTTCCGTGCTTGCTGCTTCTCTCTGTGTTTCATGTGTGAAAAAGATCCAAAGCCACGTCGCTTTTGTTCCTTCTCTCTCCTACTCTTTCGTCGACTTGAAGCACGTGCCGTCTCTCAGTTTCTATTTTTTTATTTTTGTTTTTTTTTATGATTAGGGATCGGCCGTCGCTCTCTCCCTTCGTTCAGTGCTCCTTTCTTTCTTCAATCTGCTGTTGTATTTATAAGAGTAGGAGACGTAGGAATTAGGGTTTACTTTTGCATTAAAAACCCCATATCTTCGTTTATTTATTTCCTTGTATGATTTGCTCTTTATATCTTGCTCTTTTTGTCTTCTCTTTCTTTTTCTTCCAACACGTGCTGCACACACAAAATAAAATCAGAAATTAGGATTTAAAATAAAATAAAAATAAAATTAATTAGTTTAAAATTAATTAAACTAACTAAAAATCATATTCGCTCAATTAAACCGTTTTAAAATTATTTATTGCACTTTCAGCTCAATTGGCAATTAAAAATTATATTTTTCTTTTCATAAGGCCAAATTGTAAAAATTAAAATTCAACAAAACAATAAAAATTAATAAATCAATATGTTTGTTTTGTTTGTTGATTTTTACCAAAAATCTTCACTTTTTGCATCAAAAATATTATTTCTTCAAAAATAATTAATTACTTGAAATCTTATGGAAATCAGATGAATTATAAATAAGATAAACAAAAATAAGCAATTTTTATTGGTAAATGAGTACAAATATTTGTATAAAAATTAGACACATCAACTACCTTGGCTAGAAGATCATCGGAGTATTCTCGAACTCCGCTGAGGTTTGTCAAAGGACCCGGAAGCCTGCCCAATGCCCCTGCTCGCCTCTCCTTCTCCAATATCGTCTCGGATGTCACCAAACCCACTACCCTCTTCCCCTTGTCCACTGTTGGGGCCACTACCAACTGTTGTTCCCCTTCGTGGTCCGAGGTGGAGGTCTCACTCCCTGAAGAAACCCTAGACATCTCGTAAAATATATAAAGAGAATATATATTTACCTTGACGTGATGGCTACGGTCAGAATATATCGCCAGAAAAACAAACACTTGGCCGCGACCGCTAGTTGAGCCACCCAAGAGTGAAAGAAAACATTTCAAGAGTAAAAGTAGAGAATGAGAGTGGAGTGGGGGGGGGGTGAAAACTTATAGTAAATGAGGGATGTCATTTGGGCTTCTGAGACCGTTGGGCCCCCAAGACCAGTAAAATGCCCAAGAGAACATCGAATACTAAGCAACAGAATATGTAAAGGCAGAATTCCAAGAAATGCCAAAAGCCTGTTGACCAGTCAACCGCCAAAACAGTCAACTCCATCTCAGGATGCGCGCCTGATCTAGATCAACGACTCAGATCTTGGCACGTCCCTCGGAACCAACATCCGAGCAAACGTGTCCCCGAACGTGAAATTGGGGGAAAACTCCATCTCAATATTCTCGCCTGATCCATATCAACGGCCTAGATCTTGCCACGTCCCTCGGAACCAAAATTCGAGCAAACGTGTCCCCAAACATGAAATTGGGGGAAACTCCATCTCAATATTCATGCCTGATCCAGATCAACGGCCTTGATCTTGCCATGTCCCTCGGAACCAAAATCGGAGAAAACGTGTCCCCGAACGTAAAATTGGGGCAAAACTCCATCTCAAGATTCATGCCTAATCCAGATTGATGGCCCAGATCACGCCACGTCGCTCGAAACCAAATTTTGAGCAAACGTGTCACCAAGCATGAAAATGGGGCAAAACTCTGTCTTAAGATTCGCGCTTGATCAAGATCGACGGTCCAGATCATGCCACGCCACTTGGAATCAAAATTCGAGCAAACGTGTTTCCGAGCGTGAAAAATGGGGAAAATCATCGCCTCAAGATTCGCTCTTGATCATGATCAACGGCTCAGATTGTGACACATTGCTCAGAACCAGATTCCGAGCAAACATGGCTCCAACCGTGAAAATGGGGAAAATTATCGCCTCAAGATTCGCGCTTGATCAAGATCAACAGCTCAGATTGTAACACCCCGAATTTCAAAACAGACCGAATTCGAAGTTCCATAGGATCTTTACACTTCTCTTCGTACAATTTTACAAGGAAATAAAAACTTTTGTTACATCAGTGTTACATTTACATTACATTTATACAGTGGAAGCAATTTTATAATAATTACATGAATAAAAATATACAACATTTGAATCAATCTTTAAGCAGTATGCATACTTTAGTCTTGCCAATCTCTTTATCTTACATAGAAAACTGTGGGGCACGTCAGTTGCTTTCAACCGACGAAATATTATACACGGTCATCCTTACTATGCCGAACAGTATAACGATTTTCCATACTTAAACAAACCACAAACTTGATCACAGATAGAGCTAGAGAGGGACTATCATATTGATGTCGTGTTGTGCTGTGCTCTTAGTTCTTAATACAGTTATTTACATTATATGACGCTAATGCGTACTTGTTCAGAGTCTATGCAGCCCATACTACATAGGTCCAAGGGCAAGCCCTTAACCGTTCTTCATCTTGTAGGGTTCGATCCCTCGCCATGACTTAATCTATTACTGTAACTACGGTAAGTATCCTAGGCGTTCTATGAGTTACGAGCCCACTTCTAAGCGCCTGGAGAGAACCCCACGCACGGACACATGACTCATCATGCAGGCATCCTGTGGTCAATTCACCTCCTACCATAGACATGGCACCACCCGTAGTCATTAGATCACCCCATAAGCGTCGCCACCGGGACGGTACTCTGGAGTAGTATTCACATCCTAATCATGATGCATCATGGGATATCCAGTGAATACTCTCACGCCGTCAATCCAGTGGCCCTCATACTCACGTTTTTCTCTTACGTTCATCACATCTTCACTATGTATCTATTCCTTATGTATATTTGAATGTCAAAATTCTAGAATCTAGCATTACTCCTACATCGGTCTTTTCAACATCAATCATTATCAACGACCCAAACTTGGTCAAAATATCAAAATCCTCTTTTCCATATTTTTCATTCTTGCCGACATAAAGTTTAGCTAAAAATCCTAGTCTAATTCCTCCTTTCACTTCTATAGAAAAAAACATATTTGTTCACACAAATTTCACGTTTCGACAAGTTCTCTTTTTCTCATATTTCCATGCACAACTTGCATACCCAAAATTCTCATTTAATTCTACTCAACACTTATGAGTGAAAAATCCCAATTTATCTCTTTGCAATTCTTTCTATAATCAAAAATTTCATTTCTTTGTTTTTTTTTAGTTTCAAAAGATCAAAACTAAGATGAATACTTCCCTCTTAAATTTTGTACTCTTATTTCTCTTTTTAAAGGTCCACAAGTAAAAATAATAATTTTATTAGGTATATGTATTTCCGAAATTTTCTAACACTTTTTCAGTATTTATTATATCTTAAAGCTCAAAAATGATGAGGTGTATAAAAAAAAAATAGATTCTTTCTAAAAAAATTTGGCCTTGGCCAGTTTTGAACCCACACACACAGAGCCAGGGTGCCCAGTCACCGAAACCAACCCCACGCACTAGCCAAATGGGACAAAGTGCCCAACTGTCATGAAAGGGGGATGATTGGGGTTTGATTTCAGTTCTCGGAAATTGGGAAAAATCAAATTTTAAAAAGTAAAAGCCTCTACCGAGACTCGAACCCACACACAAAGGGTACCGCACCGCTACAGTAACGCAACTGTCGCCCCCGCTATAACCAGTATGACCATAGTGACTAACTGATATAGGATTAGTTTAAAATAGGTTTATGTCGAGTCTCTGTTTATTAGAATTATTTCATTATTCAAAAGACCATAACTTCGTTTTTTCTTCACACAAAGTCCTAAAAATTTTTAGAATAATGAGTTTACATTTATTTAACAAATCAGTGTTTAAAAGAAATTTTTTTGACATTAAAACAAGTATTTTTCACTCTATTTGCATTCTATGTCTACAATTTGTAAAATTTCAATTTAACAAACTCTCTACCAAATTTTGCTTTATAACTTTATTAAAGAAGTATTAAATGTTGTTTTCCCCTCTTTTATCCATAATACTCATAAACATAGTTGCATTCCTGAACAAGTGTTACAATGGTTCAATAAGCGCCAAAATTAATAATTTCATCTACTAACCATTCATAAGCATTTTTCTACAATCAACATGGTTCTATTTTCACAATTTCATGGCAATAAGTCAATTTAACTACATTAGACATGAATTATAACCAATAGCATGCAATTCATCAAGCATTTACTCAATCATCTACCAAGTCCCTTTTAGAGCCAACAAGTGATTATCTTATTAGTTCTTTTAGCATTCTTATATATCAAAAATCCCTAGCATGATGTCTAAGATTAAAAGTATAGAAAAACACCCACCAATTCGAAGAAGAACACTACAAAAACTCCTAGAATCTCCTTGAACACACGAGCGGTCCTTCTCCTCCTAGTTTAAGCCACCACAATCGCCACCTCCTCCTTGCACTAGTGAACTCGAGCCTCTCTCTCTCCCTGATGAAGTGGCCGGCCTCCAAGAATGGAACACACACACAAACTAAACACTCTCAATCTTTTCTAACTCTCTCTCAATCTTTCTTTTACTCTCTTATGTATTTCTTCCTTTCTTTCTTTTCAAAATTTTCTAGTGTGTTGTATTCATACAAGGGAGGGGTATTTATACTAGTTTTAGGGTGAAATGGAGGGCTAGGATTGCATTAGATGGTTGTAGATAAATGACTAGGGTACATTAGGAAGTTGTAGCAACCACCCATGAGCAAGTAACCACCTATACACTAAGCCACTTCTCCACTCTCCTTGACTCCAATCCGGCCTAGGTAGAAAGGGTGTGCAACGCACACTCTAGTGCATGCACGTGCCAAATGTAGCACCCCTAACAACCAGTTGTGCATGATCATCTAATTAATTGTCTAAAAAAATTATCTACACTACAAGTCATGGTATTAAGTGCTGTCAAGCCTCGTGGGTGATTCTAAAGCTCCTAAGAACTCCGATAAAATCTCGTACGTCATTAAAACAAGAAAACTACTCCCCAAAGGCTGCTAAGCTCAGTCTTCGGGAGTGGGGGGCTCATGATATGGCTAAAAATAGGATTAAATCGAGACCGTTCAAACCGAGCACGATTCTTAAAGCTCTCAGGGTTAAAACGATAATTTTACCTGCAAACGTGTCTGAAAAACTGTGTCTCTCTACAAAGCCCAGTAACCAGAGAACGAATCTGTCCTATTGGGTGTGGGTGGCAAGCCGTTTCAAACCAGCCTAGGTATTTAAGAGTAATTCAAATTCGTGATTACCTCTAAGAGGCGGTTTAAACCGCATCTCTTATCATGAAACAAGTTTAAACTCTACATCTTATCCAAAAACACCGGGACATAGAGATAAATGATTATCTCTAAACTGTCTCTTAAGGTGACTATAAATACCCCTCTCCCCCACCATAACAAGGTAATCAATATTATTCTACAAAAGTGCTCTTTCATAATCTACCTGATTATTGACTTGAGCATCGGAGGGTTCGTCGCCGAGTTCCATCTCGGTGTATCGAACTTTTTGCAGGTTAACGGCAGCAGCGAGAAACAGTCAAACGCAGGCCAAAAGTCAACAGGTTTGCCTTATCTGTTTCCAAAAGAATCCACAAATTCATATGTTTTCTTCCACACCAAAATCAACAACAACAATAGACTTATCGAGAAATAGTCTATATGGACAGATACAAATGGGCTTACAAAGCTTCACGGACTATCCTTCTTAAATTTGTCCCAAATTCACTTTACAGGAACAATTCCAGAAAATATCATTGCCATGGTAGGACTGCAGTTCCTTGACTTGCCAACAAATAATAATTTCGGCAGAATTCCTCCAAGAATTTCAGCTATCACTTACTTAGAGGTCTTGAACTTGTTGAACAACCACTTGCCTGGGCCAATTCCAGTGGGCAAAAAGTTTGCTTCGTTCAATCCTTCTATTTTTAGTGGAAACAAAGGGCATTGTAATGGCCTCTATAGTGTTGCGCAAGTAACTCGACTGTGAATGGTTCGTCTACTACAAATGGCCAGTAGCAGGAAGAATATGGAGATGAGTCTGAAATGGAATGGATATATGTGAGTGCATTGTTCAGATTTGTGATAAGCTATTTGGCAATCATCAGTGTCATTGTGATGAAACTATCAGTCTGATATGCTTACTTCTGCCATGTTGACATATTGTTTGATTGGATCTATGTGAAGATTGCAGCGATTTTTTTTCTTGATTAAAAGGTGACTAACGGTCACCGCTTTTATTAATGAAGTGCAAACGAAAAAGTATAATCAAATCCAAAACTATGAAGCTCCTACCTAACATCCTCCCCCTCCGATTCCTCTTCCTCACCACTGGCAGCATATGCTATCTTCCCTTTCTCTAACCAAATTCCATTCTCTTTCCTCTATCCTCCACCACTGCTCTTATACAGTTTGCCTCATTCCTGCGCAATGGACCCATGGATCTCATTGAACATGAAATGTGTGGTTGTGGGCATAATGAGGAGGTCCATAACACACACACACACACACACCCAAAAAAAAACCTTACCACCTCACCCTTCCCATCCTCCTCTCCTGCAACATCACCACCTCCCTCGTCCTAGCATTGACAGAGACGTTAGCAGCGTACCGCCCCCTAAGAGGCACAGGAATGAACTTAGAGTCTCTTCAACCAGAGCGTGGAGCTCGCGTTGTTGGCCTAAGTATGATGCTCATCATCGTTCATCCCCGCCACCCTAAAGAGGACGGGCCCCAAGAGGGAGTCATCCTATTGGCTATAAATGGCTTAAGAAGAGCCCCCAGAGGAAGCACCATCTATCTTCACAGCACCAACTCAGAGGACAAGTTCATGTCTTGTTTTCCAGGGAAGGTTTGGCTGCAGGGGAAGAGGCCAGAAGAGGATCAAATAGGGCAAGGGTTCCCCCCCCCCCCCGTCACACACACACATACATCAATCTACACACCTTCGACAACTCCCCCGTCGCAGGAGTACTATTCACATCCTCCTCCTCCTCCACCCCCTTCCATTCCTCCTCCTCAACCCATTTCTCACTCTGCTTTAGATACCATAGCCATCATGATTCACTAAAAATTTTCCCCACAACAACCTATCCCATCCCCCACTCACCAAAGTACACCTGCAACAACCTGAGATGTCTATTCTCCAAAGCTCGAAGATTTCTAGGGCTCTAGCTGGAAGTCCTGATTTTAGAGTAGAAGGCTGAACAATGTGGATGTTGAGGCTCGTTAGGAGGCACCATGAGTGAGAGTCGAGCACAAGTCAAAGAGGAAGATTTACAATAACAAATCTGGCAGATCAAGCAAAGGGATGAAATCCCCTATTCCCTATTTCAACTATGGCAATACTGGACATGTTCATGCCGATTGCACGAAGGAGGTGAGGTGCCTCAAATGCATGAAAATAGGGACACATGTCATATGTGTGCTCTAAATTGGTGGTCAATAGGAAGGAGGGGAACAGGGAGATCCAGCTAGGGAGATCTCCAAATAACCCAGTATAAATAAAACTCTCTAATAGCCTTGCAATCATCAAACAAGAGGAGCAATGGCTATGCAAATGGTGTGCAACTATGAGAATCAACAAGGAGAGGCCCTCGGAGAATCACCTCTTCAAAAGATCTTAATGGTCGGTGGCCGACGGGGGGAGACAGAGACTGGATTGTGGGCAGTTTTGGTGTCTTCCCCTTCGCTGGAGAAGTTGTCAGATGTTGTTTCAATGGGGAGCAATGATTGGTCAATTTACTGTGCCTTTCACCCAATGTTCCCCGCAGTTTGGGGCTGAGCAACCATAGGGGGATGCCTTTTGGATGCAGATTCACAATGTCCCCCTCCATTGTTGAAGGAAGAAAGCTTTGGAGGAGATTGTCGCTAATTTTGGGACGGTGGTGGAGATTGATCCAAAAATAGTGAGACATTCGGATTTGGTGTTAGGTAGGGAACAGATTAGGATCCCCGACATCAACCTCATGCCGAGGTTTGCAAAGTGCTATACCTTCGAAGCTACTTACTTGATCCGCTTCGCCTTGGAAGCTAAAGTGGAGATCGTGGCGGATCGGGAGTCCGAGAGTATAGGAGAGAGTAGGTCTGCCATTAGAGATGGGAGATCTTACAAACAAGTTGCCACCTAAGACCTGATCGTAGACTCCACCATTAATGGAGCTCACGAAATTAAGCCAGCGCACCGCCAGTTGATCCTCGCAGCTAAATCAATGGAGGAGCGTCGGAGGGGGTCGATGGCGATGGCTGACACCGCCAACCCTCGCAACACCTCTAATCAAACCCTAATCCATCAACACTTACCCAACGACCCAAATCTGAGCAAGATCACAAAATCCAACAATCAAGATGATTCGACATCTAGCGGTCAAAAGCCTTTCGTTGAGATGGTTCCCTCTGAACCAGATCTAAGAAAAGCAACCAAAAAAGCCTCAGAGAAAGCAAGAGCGGAGGGTGGAAAGGCTCAGAGTATTCAAAGTAAAGGTAAATAAGGCTTTTCAGTGAAAGAGAAGGAAAATAAATCCCTTCATGCGATGGAAGACAAAAACCCTGAATGGAGCTCTGAGAACACAAATCTGAGTTCTCTGAGAAAGGGGAAGAAGTGGGTAGAAGTGTGAAGAAGGTGCAAGAAGAAGCACGAGGAAAAGAGATGTTGATCGCTTCGAAATCCCCACCTACCATTAGATGCAATTACCAGTTTGCCCTTCTATGCCCTCAACAGTTTCGTTCATGCGAGCGACACGTGAGCTTATTTCTTCTCATTTTAATGGGCCTATGTCAGTTGGACTAGGGACCATAGAGGGGTCCAAATAAGATTTATCATGGTTGGCCTGAGATGACTTGTGGGCCCAATGAGGGGTCCGTTATTACAAATTCCATCAACTCTTCTTAATCTATGCAACCCACCTACTGTTACGGTCCAGCTGCATGTCTACACCATCTAATGGGCCCATGATGGGGTCTATAGAGGGGCCAGGGGGGGGGGGTTCCTAATCTATCGACTGTTCTCAATGATCCATATTAGGAAGATGACTCAGATGTGGAGGAGATTATGGCAGATGTCTAGCGGGGTGTGGAATACGATGACCGTGTCTCTTATCCATGATTTAGTCCCCTCCTCCTTTCCTTTAACCGCTTCTCAGTCTTCGACGGAGTTACCTCCGCTTGCCAAAGGTTTTCTTGTGCAGAAGGTTGCGAAGAGATCCCACGAGGAGTCTTTAGATGATTATTTGGAGATTGTTGCCGCTGCTAAATCAGCTGAGATCGATGGTGTAGGTACGCATTGTATGTTAGATTACTATTTAATTATATGACTAATTCTGAAGTTTTTAGTCTTGCCAAAACCTGTGGTCTGGCAGTTTATGATGAGGACCGTACTGCTTTTCTCCTCAATAAGATTAGAGGATGGGAGTTATCTAGATTGTAGTTAGGCACACTCACTGATTCCATCCATGTCGATATTTCCAACCCTATTTTTAATGAGTGTGTTGCTCTGGAATTTTAGAGGCCTAGGGGGGCAAGCGAGAGTTGGCTAGAGGCATGATTTTGACTTATAAGGTAGATATTGTGGGACATCAATAAACTAAACTTGATCATGAATCCAGACTTCGTAGGCTAGGTGGTAACATGATCAAAGAATGGAGAATTCGTCCTTCTACCAAGGCTTCGAGAGGCATTGCTATTGGGTTCAATTCAGATAGCTTCACCTGTTTGGATGTCCTCCCCGGTAATTTCTCTTTTTCAGTCATGCTTCAACGTCGTATCGACAACTGGAGCCAATTAGTTACGATTGTTTACGGTCCTAACAATGCCTATGTCGGAGCGACGTTTTAGGGCAGAGCTCCAATCCATCCTTCTACGTTGCCAGTTACGCTGGATTCTGGGAAGGGACTTTAATATCACTAGATTTGCGTTTGAGCACTGTGGTATAGGGCGACTTTCTCCCTGTCAGTTTGCTTAATTGCTCGACGAGGATAATTACTATGATCACAAACCGTTTAGGTCAGGTGATGGACATGTTGATCAGTTAGGAACATATGACTTTATTAAAGGTCGTTGCTTCTTGGATTGTGTTGCTATGGCCAAAGAAACAATCCATCAGTACCACATGTCTAATGCTAAAAGCTATGTACTGAAATTAGATTTCGAGAAAGCATACGACTCAGTGGAATGGAAGTGTTTACTGGAGGCGCTCAAAGGTCAAGGTTTCGGGGATAGATGGATTTGGTGGATCAGGTAATGCCTTAGCACCAGTAGGACGACCATGGCTGTGAACGGCACCACGGGGCAACCATTTTCGTGCAAGAGAGGGCTGAGACAGGGTGATCCACTCTCCCCCCTTTTATTCACCATTGTTGCAGATGTGCTCAAAGTTATGCTAGACAACTGTAGGCAGGATGGATGGATCACCACTGAGGCTTGTGGTAGAAACTGCCCTGGTCGCACCATCTTGTAATACGCGGATGACACACTTCTTTTTGGTAATGGTGATTTCTGGGAGACCACTGTACTCAAAGGGGTTCTCTATTATTTCAAAGCATGGTCAGGACTGAAGGTTAACTTCCACAAGAGTGTACTTGTTCCCAATCTCATGTCCGCCAAAGAGGCCAAGGAACACGCTAGGTTGACTGTCTTCCTATCAAGTACCTAGGTCTACTAGTTAGGCCTGGTAAGCTGAAAAAAATCTGATTGGTTCCCATTCATTAACTGGACTGGGGGTAGACTAGCCAGCTGGAAAGAGAAATCACTTTCCCTAGGAGGGAGAGTCACCCTTATCAACTCAGTTCTCTCTAATCTACCGACCTATTATTTGTCATTCTTTGAAATGTCAAAATGGGTTATCAACAGGATTGATCGGATCCAGAAGCATTTCCTACGGAAGGGGACTAACCCTAACAGGGGTGGCTACCACCTAATTAGATGGAAAAAAAACTTGCGTGAAAAAAACTCATGAAGGTTTGTGGATCATCGATATGAGAGACATGAACCTAGCCCTACTCGGTAAATGGTGGTGGAAAGTGTTCCATCCCAATGGTGAAGGTTTGCAGGACTATGTTCAATCTTACTTGCAAGGGAAAAGGACACATAACATGGGATTCAGGGTGGGACCCAGAGTTTCTTGGTTTTGGAGAGGAGTCTCTAAAGCTTTTGAACCGTTTAACTTTTGTGTAATATCGTTCATTGGTAATGGTCATATAACCAAATTCTGATAGGACAAGTGGTACAGTGCACATCTGCACAAAGAGTTGTTCCTGGACTTGTACGTACAAACGGCGCAACCCCACAACACGGTGGCTAAAACTTGGAAGAAGGGAGTCTGGAAACCAACTTTTAAATGACGGTTGAATCAGGCTTCCCAAGTTAGGCTGGGGGATTATATATCCCAAGCTTGGGTGAAATGCTCCTTTGGCCCAGACCGAAAGCTTGCGGTCCGGAAAAGAATGAGGATTTTTCTGTACGGTCCATGTACAATCAAATTCACTTTGGAGGCTGTAGGGCGAAGTGATTTATGGTGATCTGGAAGGCCGAGGCTTCTCTAAAAGTTAAAATTTTTCTTTGGCTGGTGCTGAATGATGTTATCCTGACTCAGGAAAACCTCGCCAAACGGCAGCCTAATATGGTCACCTCTTGTGGTTTCTGTAATAGCCACGTGGAGTCAAGAGAACACCTTTTCCTTGGAGTACTATAGAAGCAAAGTTGTCCTTGGGGTGGTCTTGAGAGCGCTTGGCACTAATGCATATCCCCTTGCATACGAGGACCTACGGATTGGTCCTAAATTCATTACTGAGAGAAAATTGATGAGGGAAGCTTGGTACATTGCAGTTGCCACTATGACTTGGGTTCTTTGGCTTGTTAAAAATAACTTTTACTTTTATGGAACTAGTAATAACATTTCTAGATGCATCTTATTTTCTTTTGGGATACAGCTGCTGCAGCAGGTCCAGGAGGTAGGATTAGCCGAATCTTCCTGGTGAGGGAGTACGACGGTGAAGAAGTTGCGATTGGGCCAGCTCTGGAGTGAGCTTCTTCTTTCATATATGTTGATCCCACCCGCCAGGGATTTGTTGGAGGAACCCCAGTTGTTATGTTGTACTCCTACTTTATGTTCTCTGTTGTTAATCCCACCTTCCTATGTTAGTTGGAGGTTCTATGTTTTATTTACTGTCTTTTAGCTTGTTTATTTGCCCAATCTTCTAGATTATTTTGTTAAATCCTTATAAATGAAACAAGGTGGCTATACTCTACCTTTTTCTTAAAAAAACAAACACAGTATAATCAAAAGATTATAAATCACACCTAAATCATAGTCCAACATATAGAAATAGCCTACCTATATATTCAACAAACCAATGAAATTAAAAGCGAAAAGCCTACTACATCAGCTACTATTACTAAGAAATATAAGGTACAGATACATCAGCCACCTCGCAGACTCTTCAAACTTGTCGCCTCTTGCCATGATGAAGACTCGTTGCAGCCGCTCACCAATCGTGCTCCAATAACCCCAAACCAATGCAGTGAACCTTGCCAGGGTGAAAACCATTATCATGACATTTGAATAACAATGAAGGTATTTCTTACATCAGATAATAAAATTTCAATCTCGTGTTACGCGTTGTGCTATTCTATTCAGTTTAATATCCTCAGCTGTGATTAGTTTAGATCTGTTAATTATAGAAACAAACTAATCTTGCACTTTCTCTTTATTATCACGTAGATTCTCGATTATGAACCTATGGTAACAACAAATAGAAAAAAACAATCACAAAATGTAGAGAAAGACGACTACATAAGTTGTTTTTGCTAATTAGGGATGCATATATGGTTTGGGAGACAACTTTACATATGAGAATTTACTCTAGTTTATGTTTTCCACGATATTGATGTCTTATAATTATGGTGCACCTAAGATTCAAACCCACAATCTCTCTTTATCTGTTCGCTTAATTTCTTGTTTTACTTTTGTTTTGATATATTTGATGCATACATTGACATTTTCTTAATAGGTGGTGTGTGAAGTGTAGGATAATGGCTCGATTCTGGTATTTGGTATCTGCAGTGTTCGAAAGTTTCAGAGATTCAGTCGACTGGATGGAGGAGCAGTCGACTGTCCAGAGAGGAGTTTTCAAAGACTAAAGATACAGCAGCAGCAGTCGACTGATCAGTCGACTGTCCCGAAGGAAGTACCAGTCGACTGGTAATTGGACCAGTCGACTGTCGGCGGGTTTTGGATCCAGATTCGGCCCAATTCGAAAAGGCCCAATAGTTTCCCTATAAATACACCCGTTAGGGTTTTGTAAATTGTAACACCTTGTTCGGATTTTGCAGCCGTCATCTCTTGTAAAGGCTTTGTTTGCCCATTGGAGATCATAGTAAAGAACCCCAACCGCCCCTTGTGGATGTAGGCATCGTTTTGCCGAACCACGTAAATCTTGTGTTCTTGTGTTGCTTGCTTTTCTGTGTTTTCTCGTTGTTTCTCTCGTTTGATTGTTGGTTTGATTTGTATTCCGCACAACAAGTGGTATCAGAGCTGTTGGTTCGACCTAGAGGGAGATGGCGGGTGATGCAGATGCAACCAAGGATGTTGTGGGATCAAGTTCGTCCAGAACAACGATTCACAACGCAAAATTTGAAGTTGAAAAATTTGATGGGACAAACAATTTCGGGATGTGGCAATGTGAGGTGTTGCATGTTCTTGTTCAACAAGAACAAGATGTTGCTTTGGAAGTAGAAAAACCAAAGGATATGTCCGAAGCAGATTGGAAGAAGTTGAATCGAGTTGCGTGTGGGACTATTCGGCTCTTTATTGAGAAGGCTCAGAAGTACGATTTGATGAGGGATACCATTGCTGCGGTGTTGTGGAAGAAGCTCGAAGACAAATACATGAGGAAAAGTTTGGAGAATCGGCTGTATTTGAAGAAGAGACTTTTTCGCTTCACCTATACGGAAGGTATGTCTATGAATGCTCATGTTGAATCATTTAATAAATTATTGGCTGATTTGTTAAATTTGGATGAGCAAATTAAGGATGAAGATAAAGCCCTAATTCTGTTGAATTCATTACCTGAAAGTTATGATCATTTAGCAACTACTTTATTATATGGAAAAGATACTGTGAAATATGAAGATGTTGCAAATGCTTTGTTGAATAATGAAACTAGGAGAAGGGATAAAATGGTTGATAGAGAAACTTCTGAAGCATTGATTGTAAGGGGCAGGACTGAGACCAGATCTGAGTCCAAATCTGAGAAGAAGGGAAACAAATCTCGTTCCAAATCGAGAGGAGTTTCGAAGGACAGGAAAATACCGGCCAAAGATGAATGTGCTTTCTGTCATGAAAGGGGGCATTGGAAAAAGGATTGTCCAAAGCTACGAAATAAGGGAAATTCGACTGCAAATGTGACTGTTGATAATTTAGAAAGTGGCGAGGATTTTTCTTTTGCACTTGCTTCTAGTCCCTCACTTTATCAAGAAGTATGGTTTCTTGATACAGCAGCCTCCTATCATATGTCTTGGAAAAAGGAGTGGTTTACTTCTTTGGAGTATATGGATGGTGGTGTAGTTTTGATGGGAAATGATGCACCTTGTAAGAAGGTAGGAATCGGGAAGATTGAATTGCTTATGCACGATGGTCTTATTAGGGAGCTTTCAGATGTATGGTATGTTCCAGATTTGAAGAAGAATTTAATTTCACTTGGTGCTTTGGAGGCCAGTGGATTGAAATTTGCTAGTGAAGGTGGCATTCTGAAGGTGACTAGCGGATCACTCGTGGTGATGAAAGGGCAAAGAAAAAGGAACTTGTTTTTCTTGCAGGAAAAAACATATTTGGGTCAGGCTGCCAGTGTAACTGAAAGGCCTAAACAGGTTGTTCCCGACTCTACTAGGTTGTGGCATATGCGACTCGGGCATGCAGGAGAAAAGGCCTTGCAGGGGCTTGTGAAGCAAGGGTTGCTTAAAGATGCTAAAGGGTGCAAATTGGAATTTTGTGAACATTGTGTTTTGGGTAAGCAAACTAGGGTGAAATTTGGTACAGCTGTACATCAGACAAAGGGTATCCTCGATTATGTGCACACAGATGTTTGGGGCCCTACTCAGACACCTTCTATGAGTGGTAGACACTGGTTTGTTACTTTTGTTGATGATTACTCCAGACGAGTTTGGGTATATACCATGAAGCACAAAGATGAAGTTTTGACATTGTTCACAAGTTGGAAGAAGAAAGTTGAAAATCAGACTGGTAGGAAGATTAAGGTTCTGAGGTCAGATAATGGAGGGGAATACAAGAACGATCCGTTTCTGAAATTGTGTAAAGATGAAGGGATCCAAAGGCACTTCACAGTTAGGAAGACTCCACAGCAAAATAGGGTTGCAGAAAGGATGAACAGAACCTTACTTGAGAAGGTGAGATGTATGTTAGCACAGTCTGGATTGAAGAAGACATTTTGGGCAGAAGCTGTTATATATGCAAGCCACATTGTCAACCGTTTACCATCAGCAGCACTTGAAGGCAAGACGCCTATTGAGGTATGGAGTGGTAAACCTGCATCTGATTATAGTTTTTTGCATATATTTGGTTGTCCTGCTTATTTTCATGTAACTGAAACTAAACTTGATGCAAGAGCCAAAAAGGCTATATTTGTTGGTTTTAGTACTGGTGTCAAAGGTTACAGGTTGTGGTGTCCAGAACAGAAGAAGTTAGTAATCAGCAGAGATGTGACTTTTGATGAGACCAGCATGATTAGCTCGGGACAGTCGACTGGTGGTATGGGACAGTCGACTGGTGAGCAGCAGAAGAGTGGGACAGTTCTCCAACAGGTGAGTAGCAGAATCTCGGGACAGTCGACTGATGTACAGGAGCAGTCGACTGGTGGTCTAGAACAGCAGAAGAGTGGGAGCTCGGGACAGTCGACTGTTGGCAATACCCAGTTGACTGGTAGGAGAGTTCTCCAACAGGTGGAGTTAGAAAAGTTTTCAGTTGAAAATCCTGTTCCTGTCCAAGATGAAGATGATGTGGTTGATACTGAGAATGATGAAGAAGTTCCTATCCAGCAGGAAGAATCAATTGCAGTAAGAAGGCAAAGAAGAGATATCAAACGACCGTCTCGCTTTACAGATACAGTTGCATTTGCTCTTCCCATTGTGGATGATGAAGTTCCCTCCAACTTCAAAGAAGCCACTAGAAGTTTTGAAAATGCAGATTGGAAAGTTGCTATGGATGAAGAGATGAACTCTCTTCATAAGAATAAGACTTGGGATCTAGTGCAACTACCAAAGGGGAAGAAAGCAATTGGTTGCAAGTGGGTGTATACGAAGAAAGAAGGTCCAAAAGGCAGTGTTCGGTTCAAGGCTAGACTAGTTGCAAAGGGGTATGCTCAACAGGAAGGTATTGACTATAATGAAGTGTTCTCTCCAGTTGTGAAGCATCCTTCTATTCGAATTTTGTTAGCTTTGGTAGCACAGTTTGATCTTGAATTGACACAGATGGATGTGAAGACTGCGTTCTTACATGGGGATCTAGATGAAGAAATTTATATGTCGCAGCCAGATGGGTTCAAAATTGCTGGGAAGGAAAGTTGTGTTTGCAGGTTGAAGAAGTCTCTCTATGGGTTGAAGCAATCTCCAAGGCAGTGGTATTTGAGGTTTGACCAGTTTATGAAAGTGCAGGGATATTCCAGAAGTGAGTATGATCATTGTGTTTACTTCAGGAAGTTGCAGAATGGTTCTTTTATATATCTGTTATTATATGTGGATGATATGTTGATTGCCTCTAAAAATGCTAAGGAGATTCAAAATTTGAAGAATCAGCTGAGTTCTGAATTCGAGATGAAGGATCTTGGTGAAGCCAAGAAGATACTTGGGATGGAGATAGCTAGAGACAGGGCAAAGGGCATAGTAAGTTTGACACAGAAGCAATATCTTTTGAAGGTGCTGAAACGGTTTGGTATAGATGAGAAAACTAAACCAGTCAGTACACCCTTAGCCACTCATTTCAGAATTAGTGCTTCTCAGTCTCCAAGTACAGATGAAGAGAGACAGTATATGGCTAATGTACCTTACACTAGTGTGGTTGGCAGTTTGATGTATGCTATGGTTTGTACTCGACCAGACATCTCTCAGGCGGTGAGTATGGTTAGTCGATATATGCATGATCCAGGCAAAGAGCATTGGCAAGCAGCTAAATGGATTTTGAGGTACATAAGTGGCACCACAGATGTGGGTTTGAAATTTGAAAGGGATAACAATATTAGCAGGTTATTGGTTGGATATGTTGATTCTGACTATGCAGGTGATCTAGATAAGAGGCGGTCTACTACAGGCTATTTGTTTACTATGGCTAGAGCACCTATAAGTTGGAGGTCAAATTTGCAGTCCACTGTAGCGTTGTCTACTACTGAGGCTGAATACATGGCGGTTGCTGAGGCCATGAAGGAAGCCATTTGGATACATGGACTTTTGAAGAGCTTGGGAATTCATCGGGAGAAGGTGGAGGTACACTGTGACAGTCAGAGTGCTATTCATTTAGCGAAGAACCAAGTTCATCATTCGAGGACCAAACATATTGATGTTCGTTATCATTTTGTGCGTGATTTGATAAAGGATGGTGATATTCATTTGGTGAAGATTGGAACAGCTGATAATCCTGCTGATATGTTGACCAAAATTGTTGGGGCAGCCAAGTTCAAGCATTGCATGAACCTGGCTAATATTTTGCATGTTTGATAATTTGGCATGGGCGATTGGGATAGTGCTTTGCTATTGGTTTGGTTAGTATGTGATATCATACTAAGGTGGAGTTTGGGTTCGTTTTTGTTACATTTGGTGATGAGCAGTTGTTTTGGAGTATTTGTGGAGATTGCTTGGGCTACTTGGAAGATCTCGCCAAGGTGGAGATTGTAGGATAATGGCTCGATTCTGGTATTTGGTATCTGCAGTGTTCGAAAGTTTCAGAGCTTCAGTCGACTGGATGGAGGAGCAGTCGACTGTCCAGAGAGGAGTTTTCAAAGACTAAAGATACAGCAGCAGCAGTCGACTGATCAGTCGACTGTCCCGAAGGAAGTACCAGTCGACTGGTAATTGGACCAGTCGACTGTCGGCGGGTTTTGGATCCAGATTCGGCCTAATTCGAAAAGGCCCAATAGTTTCCCTATAAATACACCCGTTAGGGTTTTGTAAATTGTAACACCTTGTTCGGATTTTGCAGCCGTCATCTCTTGTAAAGGCTTTGTTTGCCCATTGGAGATCATAGTAAAGAACCCCAACCGCCCCTTGTGGATGTAGGCATCGTTTTGCCGAACCACGTAAATCTTGTGTTCTTGTGTTGCTTGCTTTTCTGTGTTTTCTCGCTGTTTCTCTCGTTTGATTGTTGGTTTGATTTGTATTCCGCACAACATGAAGATCCTGATGCATCAAAGACTAATAATGAGATTGGTGATTCAGAGAAACTACTCATGAGTGCAAAATCAGCTCATGTCTTATAATTTTTCTTTTGAAGAAAAATAGTCAAAGTATCCCCATCGTGTAACTCTGAAATGCGTACTTGGTTTTCTTTTACTAGCTTTCTCCAATTTCAGTTGTTGCAATCGTACCTGTTTCTTGCATGAAAACAGTTGTTCTTATTAAGATCGTCGTCTTGTATAATTACGTGTTCAAGGGAAGGGATTCACTACTTGTTTGCTTTCCTAAAAAATGAGTAGTAAAATTAACATAGTTCTTGTCTTTCACAAGCACAGATAGAGATTTCACGCACAACAACACTACAAACCACTAAACACATTGACAAACACCAACAACAAATAAACGTACAAGATCATGAGATGACTGGTACTCTATATATCTATATAATAAAACACAAAGAAAGCTATCAAGTGGCTCTCATTCAATCTCGCCAAAATCAATGGCCCAGATCTAATCTGACAAAACATATTCTCCCCCCCCCCCAAAAAAAAAAAAAAAAATTTTCAAACCCCCAATTTTAAATACCCCCTCTCTCTTCCCGAAATACCCCCTTATCTCTCTCTTTCTCTCTTCCCACTATATTGTCTCTCTCTCTTCCCTTCGCTCTCTCATCGATCCGGCTCTCATCTCTCTCTCTCTCTCTTTCTCTCTCTCTCTCTCTCCTCACTTCCCGACCCCCCCTCTCTCTCTCAACGCCCCGCTGGCTGAAGCCAGCCTCGACGCCCTCAAGCCCCGCCCCCCCCCTCTCTCTCTCGACGCCCCGCCTCCTAAAGCCAGCCCCGATGCCTCGCCTCCAGCAGCCACCACCTCGACGGCCCGCCTCCTGAAGCCAGCCCCGACACCCCACCTGTTGGCACTGCCCTCCTCGACTGCGTTTCAAGATATAAAGTCGGGTTCTTTATTGTAGTTTCATGTTGTTCTCTTAATTTGGGATTGAAATTCGGGTAACTTGGGATTGAAATTCTTGATTTGATAGGGAATTGTTGTAGAAAAGGTTATTTTTTTGCAATTTCATGTTGCTGTGTTAATTGAGTTACTTGGGATTGAAATTCTTGATTCGACAGGGAATTGTTGTAGGCAAGGTAAAAAAGTTTGCAATAAGATTTCATGTTGTTATGTTTGTGAATAAATTTGATGATTTGTTAGTTGTTGAATTCGAAATGCTCTCTCTGACTCTGTGACTTATATGTTTAACCTATAATATTTAGTGGGGATATGTTTAGTAGTTGATTTGGATATGATTCCCTCAGATTTTGTTAAATCTTATGTTATGTTCCTTTTTTTGGTTGAGACAATCTTATTCTATGTATCACTGTTCTCTTTTTAATGCAAAATTGTGATGAAAATAGATGTCAAATTAGTTTTCTATGTTTAGGTTATTTTTCTTGGTGTACATTTGAAATATAAGGTGGTTGTTTGTGCTAGATGATAAGAATGTCAATCATTGAATATAAGAGTTCCTAGATTACAGTTAGGGCATATATATTCATTTGAATCGACAACCCTATATCAACCATCTGTCCCCTATACATGCCCCCAACATTGCCACCTGAGATGAAATTTCATTGGGTGACGCCATGCTGGCATCTGAGGTTTAGAACGTGTTGTCTCCCAAAATGCAGCCTCAATGTCTATTAGTGTTCTACTTATCAAAGTTACTTATGTTTCATGTTGTTATGTTTGGGTTTTATTCCATGTGGGTACGTGCTTTGAACTTTTGATCTTCAAGTGTGTTATTTGTTGAATTTGAATTTTGCATCCTGCATCAGTTAGGACTAAAAGAATGTAGATCAACTTCATGTACACCAATATGGAAGATGGTTAGGTAAAGCTAGGAAGACTATTTTCAAGGAATTTGGGAGGTATGTCACATGACTGAAGTTTTTAGTTTACAAAAAATCTACTTTGGAAAAACGTGCCGTAGTATCAATTTTTTAAATTATATGTAACATTTTGCAAATGTAAAATTTGTGCTGTGAATATAGTCTTGAATATGGTATAAAAAAAAAGAAATATATAATCTTGAAATTTTCAATCATAAATATGACCATTGATTGCAAAATCTTCAGTCTGCTAATTACTTTTCCTTCCTCTTATTAGTTTTCAATCTTAGGTAGTTTTTGGGTTTTGATATCAGATATCTTTGTTGCTAGTATAATTGATTTTAGGACTTGCCACTATCCCGATAAAATCATTAGAAAAATATGTGGTTTAATCCAGACCTAGATATATATGGTGTAGTTGAAAAAAATGATAGTGGTGCATTTTAGCTATTGAGGATGCAACTGGAGTTTGGTACTCATTTTGAAAGTTAACTCTCTGACTACTTCTAATGTGACCATGGCCCCCCAAATTATACTTTGCAAGCGAGTGATTGATTAAAAATTACACTTAGAAGTGATATCGTTTGATAGTTATTTTTGTCTTATAGTAGAGGTCAACAGTGTAAGAAGTTTACCCACTGAAATATTAGATTGAAAAATTTAGAGACAGAAGCAATTAGTCTTTGGTGTTATTGATTTAGTAAAAGTATCTTTAGTTGGCACAGTGAATTCTGGAGGATGAACAAATGTCCAACCCCTTACATTGATGTACTACTAGGATTATCTAAATCCACTTATTTAATTCTGCGTCTTTATGAGATTTGTTCCAAGTTATTGTCTAGGATGCATCTTATTGATATTTATGCTAATTTTACTCTTAACTATTTTATTGTTTCCTTAAGGAAATGGTCCTCCAGTTAGGGCAAAACTTTTACCAACATGTTCTACGGATTCAAAGAAAGATTCTTTACTTCCGACAACCCCGAAAGGTATTTGAGAAAATGCATAGGAGACACATAAGCATTAAACAAAATGTTCATCTTAACCTAACAAGCTATAGTTGTAGTTTATAAACTACAATTCCCTTTTTTACGTAATTGTATCTGAACTAAACCTCTTTGTCAGCAGCCGGACCACCTGCAAATTGGGAAGAAGTTCTTGAGGGATTCAGGATAATGAGGACTTCTGATGATGCTCCAGTTGAATCCATGGGATGCGAAAAAGCAGGTAGTTTTTTGCCACCTAAGGTAATGTTTTTCTCAAGATCGGTGCTCTGGAACCTTATACACATATATATATATGTGCAAGTTTATGTTTAGAGCAAGCAATATATACTTTTCTACATATTGAGTGGATAGCATAATTTTCGAGGCATTTATAATGTCAATATTGATATTGTGCTCATTCTAAATCATCAGAATGCATCCACCTTTTCCTTTTATTGCATTTTTCAAGTTTCATTTTAAAGAAGGATTAATCAACTAATTAAGCCTTTATCTGTTTTTTTAGGAGAGAAGATTTGCGGTATTGATTTCTTCCCTTCTATCAAGTCAGACAAAGGATGGAGTTACACATGGCAAGTTAATTATCAGAAATTATTTCATAATTACAGTTAATGATAATTATGTAAAGCTTGTATCATCTTTTCATGTTTAGGTGACAGTGATGTAATACTGTTGGTTCATTCAATAATCTTCCGTTAGGATTGCAGGTGTCGTGCAGAGGCTCTCTAAGAAAGGCTTACCGGCAGCTGAAACTATTGTTCAAACTGATGAAGAACTTAATATATCCAGTATGTTCTTCTTCAAGTTTTATTTAATTTTTCTGAGTTATCATTCATTTTTATTGCATATAAATGTGGAGGCTGCTGGAGAAATAGCGTACATGTTCATGGCATCACAAGACAGTTAATAATTAGGAGCAAATTTCTGAAAATAAAAACTATGTGGTTATTCAAACTGTCTTTACGTAAAGTCGTGCTATATATACAGTTAAACAGCTAGGAATTTATTTGACCATTTGTATCAAAGTTAGGTACACTATACATGATCCAAGAAGGTAGGAAAAAGTACTGTAGTTACATTTACACTGTTCCGAGAAGATAGGAAAAAGTACTGTAAATGATGAATTTTTGGGTAAAGAAAATGAGTGCATGTTGAATATTGCAAGTGGACCTCCATTTTGTAACTTTATTATATAGATAATTTTTAGATGCAAAATAAAAGTTATTCACCCAAATATTGCAAATGAGTCTCAGTTTACAATTACAATTTTAGTACAACTACAATGAAGTTGTGTTTAGTACAAATGTAAGCAATGGTGACGAAAATACTGATGATAAAAATGTAAAATATCTCATTTAACAAAACGTCTTGCAATGCAATCAAGATCACATTATCAACAAAGAAATTCCCAAACAAAGCAATTATCAACAAAAAAAACCCTTGGAAGAGTATTCATTTCACATATACACAACATATACATCACAACAAACTTCCTCTCTCACTCTCTCTCTCTCATTTTCTCCTCTTTTTAATTCATACATTGTTAACTACATAAAAATATGACAAGGGAAACTAACTCAAATAGTTTGAGGCATTAACTGCATTAGAAAATGGATTGTTACTTACTCCAAATCAAATATGAAATTACTAATGATGTAGTCACACAATACTGTTGTAGATTCACAGTACTGTATTTTTATCCCGAGCTAATGACAAATGATCCTGCAATATAAACCTGCAATAAACAATGAATTATGCGCGTCACTCTATAATCCTACTTCCGATTACATCAAGGTCTACCGGCAAATAAATCATCATTCACGAACTGTAGCGCCCCGAATCCCTGAACTGGCGATTCGTGACACAAACCAGAATATTTCCTTCATATAGTCACGATACAGAAAAATGCAAGAAAATTTAAAGAAATTTTTATTCCATGATGTACAAGTTCAAGTGTTACAATTATACACAGTTTCAGAAATTACAAATCAGAGTCACAAAAAAAATAACAAGGTGAATAAGGAACACTTGATACATATCACTCGGATGTACCATCTGGCTTGAGCTTTCCTAGCTCCGCGGGTCGGCAATCTAGCACCTAAAAGAGTGGGCATGTCAGTAATTCTACTGACGCAAGGCCGATAAAGCAGCGATCTCCAAACTAGACAATCAAGATTGATTGCAATAGAAAAGTGACTAAATTTAGGAAAGTGGAATCGGGTCAAGGGTGCCCGTGTATGATAAGCCCTAGTATTCTAAAGCATAGATCAGGATGTACTTATTCTAATGCAAGCGATACTTTGAAAATATATGCATCCCATACTACATACTTTCCAAATTAAGCCGTTGTCTCCAAGTTCAGGGTTTTGAACCCTCGCCATGCATCTTACTCTTATACTCGTCCTATTCCTGATAGATAGATCGTGGTCGATGAGGTTGCAGATTAATCGGTCCCATCCATTTCTGCAGTCACTTAGTGGTGTCTCGGTTTGCCGTGCCCGACGCCCGGACCCCACTCAAAAGCCATGACGAACATAAAGATACACCGCAGCATACATATGGTGCCGAAGATTTACAGGACCGAAGCTCATATGACCTGTTCGTGTCCACCAGCATAGAACTTGACGGCCTTGAAGGTATAATTCCCCCTATTCACCAGGAAATCTCATCTCGTTCTTACCACGGTACTTCAGGAATCAGCAGTGCAAGATACACACCGTAGCACGTATCCCTAATGACAAGATAGTACAACACCCGACTACTAGTCGCTAGAAACTAATGCAGTTTATAGGTGACAGCAAAATCTAACTGACATTAAGTCTACCTAGACATGTTACAAGAGCATGGTCACCAACTGATTCCTAGTCTAAGTTATGCATAGTCTCAAGCAGTTTTCCTACTAGAAACCCTCGTTCCTGTATATCAACCTGCGGCTCCGGCGATGCGGTCACTTGTTCTTCACTTCCCCCATTTAGTCTCGTCCTCAAACTCGGCTCGTGATCATCTCCCATCATTTCGTCGCCCGAGTTAGTCACTTTCAATCGTTAAGGCGTTAGTCCCCAAGTGGGCCTAATGGTTGATAAGTGTAGGCAACTAACTTAAACAAGGTCGATGACTCAAATGTCGTTCAAGTCACTACCCGTATCTTTAAACAACCTAAGACACCAAAATAAACAAGTATTGGGGTATAGAAATACCCCCTAACTCTCAATTCAACACTTGAGAGTTGAGAACAAGTCATACACATGCAAAGGGACCACTTCTAAAGGTGGCTGGATCTGTCCAGCACTTCTAAAAATCATATCAATTACTACACCACATGGAATTACAAGTTCCTGGACTTTTGGGAAAGCATAGTCTCTACTCCAAGTCCCTAGTTCATCACTTTGGCAATTTCCAAACACATATTTCCAGAAAATCACAAATGTACAGACTATGCAATCAGCACCAGGTTTTGGACACAGTCTAGTCTAAATTCCATATAAAATCAACCCTTTGTCCAAAGCTCATGATTTTTAAGAATCTATAACTAGACATACACCAATACATTGTGTCCAAAAATTGCATCTAATCTCGTACTACGCAGAGAGTTATGACTCTTTGAACGCGGTACAAAAATATTACTGCATTTCAGGCAGAGCCCTTACTCATACATGCAATTCATTTTTGAGACTTCATCAAATGTCATCAAAAAAATATAAAATTTTAGAATTAGGATGTACACTCATACTAAAAGCTACTGACAAATTTTCATTACAATATCATGTATACACAAGTAGCTACGCATTGTGGAATTTCAGTTCCCAAACAGACAGACACAGTCTCTGTCTACTTGACCAGTTGTAGTTTAACAATTTTTTGAGGCATCAAACAATTTCAGAAAAATGTAAAATTTGGGATTATGGTAGTGAACACATACAATAGCATCCACAAAAACTTTTAGCTAAAAACACCCAACCGAATTGAGTTATGATTCTGGGAAGTCATGACAAATTCTCTCAAGTAACAGCTTTTTTCAGCTAGTTATTGTCCGAAATTTGGACTGATGTTTGGGTTATTAAATGGCCTCCAAATATTATGAAAAATTTCATGTAAGCTCTAGTTTCATAGGATAACAAGCTCTCAAAATTTGAGTTCAAAATTCCACAACATTTAAGAGCTAGAAATTCTTTAAGCTATTTATCACAACATGTTTCTTAGCAAAAGAGATTATGAAAGAGTTGTTCTTTCTTACTTAACTTATCATTTTCTTAGTAAGTTAATTTCTTCACAAATGACCACCAAATTCTTAACTACTACCTCATACTAAAAAAGTAACATACACACAAAAGAAACTAAAGTTTAGAGTTTTAGAGAAATCACCCACTTTTGTGTTATCAGAGACTCCTTGTAAGCTTTTCCTTGCTCCTCCTTAGTCAAGCTTTTGCTCCTCTAGATGTACCCTACACTTCACTTCTACTCTTCTACTACTACTAAAAAATCTCTTCTTCTTTTTTCTTTGTTTGCTTTTCTCCTTCTTTACTTTCTCCTCCTCTTTTTTTTTTGAAGAACAAGAACTAGAACAAGATGAAATGGGATGAGAAAGTGAGTGGAGTGAACTTTTATAATTGAAGGGAGCTAGGGTTTGGGATTGGCCGGATTTGGAGTAGTGGAGGGTGGATATGGGTATAGCCAAGTTAGTGGAGAATGGAGGGTGGATATGAAGACAACACAACAACTCTAGAAACTTCAAGACTCAACTTGGAGTCTTCATGAAGACATCACATGGCACAAAGTCCACCTTTGGATTTCATCAAGATTGGTGCTAGGGTTTCTACCATGATGAGGGTTAGCTTAACCCTAGGTTACTAACCCTAAGTCACCCTAGCCTAACCCTAACCCTAGTGCACAAATGTGCATGGTTATCCAATTTAATAATCATGCACCAATCCATTCAAATCTCAACTTAGTAAAAATATAATTAATATACATAATAAGATATTTTATCTTATTCTGGTACATTACACGAACGCTTGATGAAGACATATTTTTACTTTTTATAGGATTTTTTTTCACATGCTACATCGTACCAAAGATGGGCCGTAGGCAATTGTTCGTTGATAGTCAAGGAAATTATGTATCATTTGTATTTTATTTTTTGCAGTTATTTGGGATTTTGGTAGTACCGTTTTGTCCATAAATTGGCAATAAGACGCTTTTCATATGCAGTTTGCAGGAAGTTGATTGTTGGAGGTTGATGAGGAGGTTGATTGTTGTCCGATTTGTAACGTTGATCTTCGTTGTGATCCAATAGAGAAGCTCAGGTTAGTTTCTTCTCTTAATTATTTCTTACACATTTTTGTTGACTGTAGTTCCTAATCTCTATTTCTCTTCTACTTTAAACAGAGTAGCTAGCACTATCTCAATATCCATCTATTAAATAGTGACCATCTATTAAACAGAGTATTAAATGCAAAGGCTTTAATTCAGTTACTCGAATATACACTATCGATCTTCGCCGATTTTTTAAATTGATCTCTCTGTTCTGTCTTTCTCTCTAGCTTCAATTTTGAGACGAATGTTTGAGATCAATCAAGTAATATAAGTTGCCAGTGTTAACAACTCTTCCAATGAAGCATAGGTTAGCTTTGTTCCGTTTAATATGCAATAGTGTAAAATTATCATAAGATGACATCCTCAACCTTATTTTGCCCGTTCTCCTCAATCATGCATCTTAATCGGAACAAGTCAAAATACTACTCTTCAAAAAATAAATATTCCAGTCCTTGATTCAATCTTCAATAGATAAACTCACTTAAAACTAATTTAAGTTTTATCATGTCAAAATACTCAAATGTGTATGTTTGTCTGTGCATGTGTGAGTGGGTGTCTGCTGAGAAGAGAATAGAACAACTACATAAATGAAGTGGAACTTAGAGATCTCTCTACTGAGTTGTGAATGCTCATATGAAAACTCATATTACTTGAAGCTAGAGAGAGACAGAACACAAAGAGAGACAGAACATTATACTTGATTTTTGTCTCTCTCTCTCTCTCTTGGTATATTTTTGTTTTGTCTCTCTCTCTCTCTCTCTCGGTATATTTTTGTTTTGTCTCTCTCTCTCTCTCTCTCGGTATATTTTTGTTTTGTCTCTCTCTCTCTCTCTCTCTCTCGGTATATTTTTGTTTTGGTTTGATTCACAACTCGTGTCAGCTAGGTCTAACTGGTAGTTAAGAGGATGATGAATTAGAGTGAACACAAATCCCCACATCCACCTTACGCATAACTGAACCTGCCCGATTTTTTTGTACATCATCCAGTTTGAAAGCTATCATTTTCCTACAAACTATTACTATTTGTTTCTTTAATTATCATTGGTTTTGATTGATTCTTGAAAACTCTTACTGATTGTTTAGGCACACTATTTCGTCCCATATTGAAGACTCGAAGCATAGTACTTTCCTACAACCCTGTTATTTTTTTATTAATTTTTTTTCCGTTGTGTTGGTGAATGATGTATTAGTTGTATATTTTGTTCCTTTAACTTATGCCGAATAAGGGATTTTGTAAATCAGTGTAATATTTAGTATTTTGGGAGATGATGTAAGTATCTGTATAGGATGATGATATAATTTAGTGATGTTAAAACCTGTACCCGCAAAGTTGTGGAGTATTGAGTTATATGTATGGTTTTTCAAAGGTTTTTCTAAAAATCTATTACGTTTTCAAACAAAATTTTGGTTTTTTTGTATCTTGCATCATATGAAGATTTTTGCCCCCAGAGCCTTATATATATGATGCCTGTGTGATGTTGCTTGGATTGGCATGGTGAGGATTGATATTGACTGCCTGTGATGTTATATTTTTAATTGTTAACAGAATTTCGTAAGGAATTGCTGTAAAAGGGCTAATATTTTAGGGGAGACTCTGTCGAAATTTTTACTAAAATTCCTATTAGTATTCTAGAATAGAAATGATTTATATAGATGATGTAAGTTATAGATTAAAAAAAAAAGAAGATAAAAGAAAAAAAAGATCTATTCCTATGTTGTGATTACTTTAGAACCTTTCATGTGGATCTTTATCCATCTTCCTCTTTATCGAGAATTTTCTCCTTTGACAAAGCCAAAATCTATGACAGCTTTTCTCTAATACCTCTGCTTATATTTTCTTAAGTCTGGCACTAATATTTTCTCTCCTACTATCAACTTTATCACTCCTCTTGAGTCAGTTGTCATCATCTTAATTGCATATGTCAAAACCACTGCAAATAATTTCTCCTTCAACTAATCTTGTATTTGGAGTTATCATCAATCTCTCCCACATGCACTCATTTTTAGGCTTATCATGGTTTTTCTGTTAGCTGTTAACCAAGATTGAAGATTTCCATTCAGGGATGAAAATATTGAATAGTAAGTATTATAGAAAAAACCCAAGGTTGGAAAGAATAGAATTTTCCATTAAGCCATCAACAAAAAGCTCTGGCATACAAGAATGGTAGCATAGAGAAAACCGATGTGTTAAGTACAAAATTATAATTCGGACGTCACTACATGAGATAATAGAATCAATTCAAACGTAAGACTTTATATTGTAAATATGTGAACCAAAGGGAAACGTATATCTACTCCAGTACATTTAGTAAAGTATAATATTTGAACAAAAATGTCGAGGGGCATTGGACAATTTAGTGTACATCTAATGAAAAGGGTATAAAGACGATTGTGTTCTGTTTAGTAATACAAGTTTTGTGAAGAGGTATGAAAATATTAGATACATGATTTTTTCTTTGATAGTGATTTTTGGCGGTTTAGTCGTCAATCCATCTGCAATCGTCATTTTCTCTTAATGATTGAAATGCCTTATAGTTAGACTCATGTGTTATGTGTGAGAGATGATATAAGTTATAGATACATGTACAATATCTCATACAGTGAAATATATCAAAAATTGAAAGAAACAAGCATATTTCATATCAAATTTGCAGTAAGCTCTCCAGTATATGCATACTAAGTCTAATATGGAGATGTAATTGTACTTGATCACATTTAATAAAAGGACTTCATATGTACATCACTACAAGTTTTCTCTCTCTTTTAACCTATATTAAAATCAGACATAGTTAACTACATGAAAATATGACAACGGTGAATTAACTGCATTAGCTCTTATGTTTAAATCACACATAACAACTGATTTCGAACTCCTGACTAATTATGCTGCAAGATATAAACCAATAAACAACTTAATTCTTCACGAATATAAACCAATAAACAACTCAATATCTACTATTAAATACACATCTATATAACGAAAACGTACGTATATTTAACTTTTTACGTAGCTTGTATTGTTCACAAAAACAAACAGATAAATCCCCTCAATCATGACATCACTAATTTATTTATGCTGCTTCCCCCTGAGCTTAACATCAAGCACCCTCTCCAACTTCCCCAGCACCACCTGGTTCGGCACAGCCTTGCCGCTCTCGTACTCCTGCACCACCTGCACCCTCTCATTTATCTTCTTCGCCAGCTCAGCCTGGCTCATCTTCTTCGCCACCCTCGCCTTCTGTATCACCAGCCTCACCTCCCCTCCCACCCGCTCCAGCGCCACCGGCTCCGTCTGCTCGTCCAGCTTCCGCACATGCCCCGCCTCCGACGACGACGACTTCTTGTTTGACCCTGCATCGATCTTCTTCACTGTTTCAACTTGCGCGCCGGAGCGCAGGGCCTGGTTGAGGATCTTCGGGTCCTTGAGGTCGGAGGGCTTGGGCTTACGGCGGTTGATGACGACGGGGGCCCAGTCTTGGGTTAGATTTCCGGTGGATCGTGAAGGCATTTTGGGAATTTTGTTGCTTCTTTGATTTTGGTTGTGGTCGGGGAATGAGTGGGGGCCTTTTGCTTTTATAGAGAGAAAAAGTTTGGGGGGTCTCGAAACTTCTTTACTGTTCGAGATTGTGGGTTTCTTGGAGAGCAAGTAGGAGAATGCTTTTTGTCGTTTTGCGTTGGTATCTAGAAGATTCTGACGATAAGGCCGCTGATTTGGCTGTTAGATTTTACAGAATAAACATATTCTGTGAGCTGCTGCTGGTGGGTTTTGTAATCGGGTTGGTTTGTTAGATTTGGGACCGAATCAGATCAGATGGACGAGTTTGGTTGCATTTAGGTTGGATCGAAGTTTAACCCAATCCAACTAAGCTCGGCCTAGCCACGCGTAAAAATATTGATTGGGCCAAAATCCGGAAATATGACATTTATCATATACAGAACTAGAAAGCCCATGCAAAATCAAGAAACCTGCTATTACACCACAATTTGAGAATAAGAAAACAACTGTATTTGATTAGCATAAAATTATAGAGTACAAGAAATGAGAGTATCTGGAGCTCGGGTCCTTCTTACAAGGGAAGGGCCTCTTTGGAGTTTCTTAAACTCTCGGAAGCTGTGCGCTGCCTCAATAACCTGCAAGCTTTAATTCCATAGTAGTTTTATTTTCATACGCTTGTCTCTTTTGGTTTCTGTCGTTAACTTTAATTATTCTCTGTTTTTCTCTGCAGATCTGATCTCCATGTTATGGAGTACTTAGCCCTGTGGCTTTTTGCTATGGAGAAGCTTCTTCCCCTCTATTTTGTTTAGTTGGGCTCTGATGTGGCTGGATGTTTGCTCTCTCCATCCCTTATTTTAAGCTTTTGGGTTGTTTTTTCATGTTGGCCTTTGGCTTTTTGTGGCTGGGGAGTTTATGATTGTTCTCTTTATGTTTAATGCATAGTGCTGATGCTTCTCCTTATGGTTTTTTATGTGGTTATCTGTTGTGCTGTAATTCTTGTTCATTTGCATCCCCTAGTGGAGTGCGTGGTGTTGGAATTGTTGTGTTGTGGTCTTTGCCTGATCAGTTTGTTTCTGATCTTAGCTTATTTCGTTTTCTGTCTCTTCACTTACTGCTGGGAGTTTGTTTCCCCTCTTGCCGTTCGTTCTTAGCTCTGCTGAGAGCTGAGTGTTGGTGGTGGGTGTTTTATCCCTCCTTTGTATCTGTGCAGTGGTGCGATTCGGGCTCCAGCTTTTACGGTTGTGATGGCTGTTTTCTCTTTAGCTAATCCTGCTGTTTTTTCGTTGCTCCTTCGAGGGCACTGTTGAGTTGATACTGTCGTGTCTTCTTACCTGTTAGGAGCTCCTTTGTTTTGGGTTATTGTAGTTCCTTTTTGCAGATTTTTTGGGAGTTTATCTGGTCCACGCTGATGCATTGCTGATGCCTTTGGGTGCTCTGATCAGTTCGGAAGTCGCGGTCTCTTTTGGTGACTCTCTGGATTGGCGTCCCCTCTTGCGATCGTTTGTTCCTGGTCATTGTGTACTGTGGTGCTCCCGTTGCTCTGATTGTGTGCTGGCTCCAGAGTTGTCGCTGCTCTTGACTTCCTCTTGTTCTGTCTCTGTTTTATTACCTGATTGTACTCCTTTGTTTCTTGTTTGTGTTTTACCTCTGGTAAAACCTTCTATTGTACATAACTTTTAACGTTTATATATCATATTTTGGTGTGGCCGGAGTCGTTGGACTCTATCCGTTTTCATCAACAAAAAAAAAGAAACGAGAGCATCAACAATGAGAGTAAGTGTCCCATTTCTAGCGGAGAGTCTCGCACAATAGATATTTTTTCTTAGCCGGAATTGCCTTCTTCATTGAGAACGGTGCGGCAATTAGCTTTTGGAAAGCTAGGCGGTGTGGTCCTCTTAATCTAAGAAGAAGATTCCCTTAGGCTTATAAGTATGCTATGGATAAGAACGATTGAGTCGCCAGACAGTGGAAAAATAAAGATTGGAGGCCGAGAATGACAGGCCGGTTTGAGCAGAAAGGCAAGAAGACAGAAATGAGAACTTGTGTGTTCTTAGATTGAAAACCAACAGGAGAGGATCATCAAGACAAGATCGTCTTGGGTGCAGGAAAAGATGGGATGTTCTTGGTAAAATAGTCATATGAGCGGCTCAACGATGGAGAAGTGCGAGTACACGCCAGTCTACAATGTTAAAGTTCCGCTAAAGGTTCGAGATTTTAATTAGCTGGTTACTAGGAATGCTGTCCTCACTAGAGATAACTTGGAGAGGCTTAAGTGGCAAAGGCCGGGTGACTGTGTCATGTGTAACCTGGATAGTGAAACGGTGGACCATTTTGTTCATTACATGTTGCTATGTTGTACAACTATAGGATGATCTACTGCGCAGATTCGGTATTTCGGCTCCCTTAGTAGAGTTCGTTCACTCCATATGGGGAGTAGCCATATGCTGTGGAGGGATGTCAATGTTCGCATGTGCAACACTGACATTTGGAGGATTGGGGCAGCAGCCATATGTTGGGTAGTCTAGTTGGAAAGGAACAGTAGATTTTTTGAACCAACACATAAACAACTCATGCATCAACAACTTTCATTAAACGGCAGGTACAGAGGCTACCAAGAAGAATAAAATGTATGCGAATGTTACCATCTCCACTTATGAGGTGGATTCTGAGGACAGGATGGGGACACCGAGTGACGAGTTATAACACACCGCAAAATTGAGTTATGAAAATATTGCCCATGCACGCGTATTTTGTACAATTGAGGATATTGTCATATGTAATACCTTAAATATTTTTAGATGTTACACTATAAACTGCAAGAACTATAATAGTGTTTCTATCCCGACGTCTGAATCCAAACACCTGGATAAAGAGCACTGTTTTTTATATATAAAAGAATTCACATATCTACCTCGGCGTTTGGACTAAATGTCGGGATAGAGAGTATTGGTTTTTCAAAAATATTGCATATCCCGTGGTTTATCGAAGAAACGCCGATATAACCTTTATCGATCCCGACCTTTATGTCAAAAACACCGGGATAGGTCATGAAATAAAAAATAAAAAAAATCCTACTATCTATTTCCCAATCTAATTCGAATTTTTTTCTGTACTGGGCCACTTTTTGAAAATATTTGCAATTTTAGGCCACTTTCCAAACTATCAGTGTTCGTGGGCTAGCCAGCGCCACGTCAGCAGCGGCCGCTATTGGGAATAACGACCACTTCATAGCGACCAACACATTGTACTCCCACACTTGGCAGATTATAGAGATGGTATTGTATAATTGGTACGACTTGGTGTAACTGAGGTCGCTATTGTCAATAGCGACCTTGTCTAACCGAGGTCGCTATTGGGAATAGCGACCTAAGGTAGGCCCAATCACTTTTAAGACTCAGTCGTCCCCCACCGTCTCTCTCTCTCTCTCATTTCGTTTTCTTCTTCTCTTTCCCCAACAGCAGCCGCTCTCTCTTTCTCCCAAAAACCCAAAACCCTAACCCTTAATTTCTCCCCCAAAAATTCCATTAATTCGAGTTTGCTTCTTCTCCACCCGTTCTCTCTCCTCACACTTCATCTATACCATTTCACTCTCCTCACTATAGATTTCAAAAATCCCCAAAATATATCCAATCTCCAAATCCTAAAGAGGTATACCTAGTATTTTGCAATTGTGATGGTTATTAGTTGCCGCACTGTAGATTTTTGTTATTTGTGTTTAACAATCGGCGAGTTGTTGATGATGTGAACTGAGGAGATAACTGAATTATATATTTTTCATTGTGGGTTGAACTGGTACTTTAAATGGCAGTAAGAAATAGTATAGGATAGGCATTCAAGGTCATGTTTCGAGTATGAAACTATGAATACAAGAGTCAGAGAGTAGATGTGGAGGCTATTATGCTATTGATATACCGATAGTTGTTACCGTATTATTCTTAGAGCTAGATGTACCTGCTCTCTACTTGACCAATTACATGCAAATGAACTAGGTATCTAATTTATATAGTAAGATCATTCCATTAATTCACAATAATTGTTGATTCAGATTTGTCACCGTGAAAGTTAAACTTTCCATCAAGAAAGCTATCATGTGACCGATACTTATATAGTCACATGCACAATTGAAATAAAGATGAATTGTGTGGAGATGGCTTCTACTAGTTTTGTGAAAGATACTTCACAATTGTGTGAGGAGATGAAGTGTAAGGAGATATCTTGTGCATAGTCACATACTTATATAGATCTCTCTTCTCTCAAGATTACCATCTTTGGTTCTTTATGTCTCTTAGTCTGAAGATAGCTTGTGCATGTGACTATCTAAGGGTAATGAGCATAACAAGTGTGTTGACTATGCTATTATGAATATAACACACACACACACACACACACACACACACACACACACACACACACACACACACACATATAATGGTTGAATGCCATGGTAGTTCAAGACCCAAAAGTAGGATTTTTCTATAAAGGTGTTCAACCGGAGATAGTTTGGGCAAATCGTAATATAAAAATGCAAATTAGTAGAAAAAGTATACGAAGTAACTAAATGGGATAAAGGTGAATGGAGTGTTCAAATTAAAGCTAGGTATGCAGCTGAAAAAGGCAAAGGAGGCCCATATTTTATGGCAGTACCCATAGTTGATGATGACTCACTTGTTGTTGTGATAGCAAGGTCGCTTGATCTGTATAGTAGTTTGTTTGCAATGGAATTATATATAGAGAAAACCGAGATTCACATACGCAGTCCACATCTTGGTCGTGTGTCCACTCCAATACCCGAAGTACCGACCTCTCAGATGATTCCCAATGATCCGAAACAGTTGAATGTAAGCTTGTCTCCTCAGAATGATGACATATTCACAAATCCAAGTACATTTAGTCCTGTAGAAGATATAATCCCAAATTGTAACACCCCAAAAAAAAAAAATTTTTTTTTCTCCAAATTTAATTCCTTCAATTTCTACATCACTTTAATCATAAACTAAGAAAGTTATATTTCAGGAAAAATTTTGACAGAGTCTCCCCTGTAAATTTTGCCCCGAAACACAAAAAGCTTACGGAATTCTGCTCAAAATTCCATAGCTCACAATCCACATAATATTTTCATGGGCTCCCCAGGCCAAAATGAGCAGATACACACAGGCAATATAATATAATGCTCTGGGGGCCAAACTCATAACGGATTATCAAATATCAATTAAAAACTATAAATTTCTTTGAAAAACGAGGTAAAATTTTAGAAAAATCCTTGTAAAACCTACCACAGAGCTCGGTACTCCACAACGAGATGGGTACGGGTCACAAACATACCACACCACCTCACACTATACTCATCATCGTCATATACATACTTATACACCCATAATACAATTTTGATCATAAATTTTACTATTCCTATAACTAAATAGTACAAAGTTTTAACATAAAAATTTATTCTACCAATCCACGCCTCACCTCTGCACTGATGAGAACCTGCAACAGTGGGGAATCTAGGGTAGTCCTCAGACTCCCCTAACCCCCCAAACACTAAGGGGTCAGCCATTTCTGGTGTGAGTATAATTTAAAAATCTAACAAATGAATTAAATTGCATAAAGAAAATAATTTAAACTTACAAACATCATGTAAGAAGGTACACCTGGAATATCTGAACTTAAAAACATCATCAATACGAATTATATCCAAATACTCGTCAAATAAGCATCGAATCACAAAATTTCCCATAATTCACACCTTTCCGCTATATATTTCACATCAACCTCATATATATCCTTGTCTTACATTCGCATATTACGAATATTCATCTTTCCACACTTATTGTCACATCAGTATTTCACTATTTATATTAATATAACTACATGATGTTATTACATCATTTCTCCAACTCTATTAAGCCATGCGTTTCATTTACTTATAATGCCATCAACACACACATTCATCCTGGAAGTTGTGCCGAGGCAGGTAGTTCCCACCATTTCCACGGAAATAGCAGGCGAGTAGTTCCCCAACACACTTCCAAGGTACACAAACTCATATCACAACATACTTTCTTTAATAACCATTTTCATACCCAATCTCATAATACAGGTATTTATTTTATTGTGTTGTAATAAATATCACATCATAAACATATGCATCTATTCTCATAATACCACCTTCCTTCATGCCTTATGACATAAATACCACATCTCATTGCCCATGCGATTTACTCACATTTCATCACATCATTAACACATCATTAATTAGAATACTTATACTCATTGCATCAATACCATGTTTTATAGCTCATTCACATCTCATTATATCACTTTAGTAATTTCTCATTCTTATAAACAATAAATCTTATTATCATTTTCACTTAATCCCCAAACACAATCTGGGGCCACAACATATCACATCCCATAGCCGATAGCTTGGGTAATAATCACCGCACCCCAAACACACAGTTTGGGTAATATCACATCACATCTCAAGCCGATAGCTTGGTTATTAATCACTTCAATCACTTATCATCTTCACTTTACTTTATTTCTCATTTCCATCAATCATTACCACTATTATAACAACTCACCCCGCGAATTATGCCAAGGCAGGTAGTTCCCACCATTTCCACAGAAATAGCGGGCAGGTAGTTCCTTGACACAATTCCAAGGTACAACTCACATCAACTGTATTTTACTTTAATGATCACACACATAATACCATTACTTCGTATTATTCATAAGAATACATGTCTCTTCTATTATTATCATTTTAAATTAACCACGCACTGCATTTATCACTTCTTTTCATACACTAACTCATTACTCATTTTCTTTCACATTTACTTCAATCACAACCACTTTCTTTCTCATCCACAATTCATATTTCACTATCCACTTTCTTTACTACCCCATTTGTTATTAACACTTATTTATTTTATTAGTTTGTCGACCAGTGAGCCACAGTATCCCAATATACTGAAAGCCGACAGCCCAGTAAAACACGCAGACCGATGCTCACACAGAGTCTTACTCGTCCGAGGCTACGTCTTCCTCCTAGCCGAACTAGCGAGGGAACACCGCACCCCAGATAAACTGGGTACTTCCTCGCGACGTCTGTCATCGAGGGAAAAACACCGCACCCCAGGTAAACTGGGTACTTCCTCCCAGCCGATAGCCAGGAGGGAAAAACACCGCACCCCAGGTAAACTGGGTACTTCCTCGCGACAGCTGTCATCGAGGGAAACCGGGCCTCAAGCCGATAGCTTGGGCGAAAAACACCGCACCCCAGATATACTGGGTACTTCCTCCCAGCCGATAGCCAGGAGGGAAAAACACCGCACCCCAAGCCGGTCCTTGGGTATTAGGAGGTCTAGCCCAAACCCCCAGGATTGCTGTAGGTACTGGTCAACAAAATCATCTGTTATTAGCATTAATCATTTCATCTTTTCAACTTACTAATTCAACATAAATCTTCACAGCTTTTAATTAAACAATAGCCACATCCTTGACTTTAATCACAAGAATTAAAACCACATTTTATTAACACGTACCAGCTGAACTTTTATCTTCATATCAATATACCAGGTTATGCACACACCCTGTTATTCCACACATAACTCATCATATCATTTTATTTCATAATATTAATGCGCCAAGATATTTATTTTGCCATAACAATTCACATTAAGGGTACGTGATATTTACTACTTCATTAAACCACATATAGACATATGCCAAGTTATATCCTTAGTAAAAGAATTATAAGGTGTTATTCCGTATCATAAGCATATCAAAATATACTTCACCACATAATAACATCATATGATTACCCATTACTTGTCTTCGAACATGATTAGACTGTAAACATGTACCCACTTATTTAATTTCATCAATTATTGCATCACACATCATAATCATCTATATATATTACAACTAAACACCACACATGCGGGTTTCCCATCATAAGGGGCCAAAACCACTTATTTCCTCTAATTAAATCTTATAATATCTAATTATAGCATACTAGCTCATACATCATGTTTCATATAAATAAAATTACCTATAAGGGCTTATATGCCCCAAAACATGCACAAAACGTGCGCTATAATTACACGGATTTTCAAAACATGATCACAATCACTAATTTCGTCTAATTACATCTTATAACATCCATCCATAGCATGCTAGCCCATACACCAGGCTCCGCATATACCCAATTGCCTATATCGGCCTATATACCCAAAAACATGCACAAAACATGCACGGAATAAATATATGCATAAACGATTTAATATATTTAATTTTTATACTTCAACACGTCACATTAATCCATAATATAGGTTTTATATACTTAAAATAGTTAATTTCACCACATATCACAAAAACCCATTTTCGGGCCCCAAAAATCCGTATTTTCATTGAAAATCAATTTTTGCTATATCTTTTACAAAATATATCAAAAAGCCACGAAATTTGGCCATAATATAAAATATTTATAAATACAACATACTCATCTGACGGATCGAGCAAACGATGTCCCACGTCCGTCCTGTAGCCAGTCGAAGTTCGACTTTTTCCTCATAATTGAAAAATTATAGAACTGATTAGTTTAAAGCTCAAAACTCGACCTACGAACCTCCAAATTCGAATCCGTCTTCACCCACGTATCACAAATGACCTAAGTAGCTGAGCTACATCGACGGATTTCGAATTCGGGTCCCAATACAAACATTCCCTTATTGATCGGAGGCTTTCTTATAGGAAAATTTCCTATTTTCTAATTTCTTTAATCCTCTTTTTTCCTAACCTTGCATATTAGGGTTAATAATAATAATGAGACTCAACTACACCTTCGAATTCATCAAATTCTCACCTCTATATCGCGCGGGCATTTCACCGAACACCTGGCGTGCACTTTTCGCCTATAATCCATTTCACTCAATTTAATTGAGCTGGAAGCCTATAAAATTCCTCCTAAATTCATATTAATACTTTCATAATACTCTACACCCTTCATATGCATTTTTTACAATTATTTGGATCGAGTTTTCTACCCGATTTCATAAACTCCATAATTCGAGTTTATACCAAAATCACTACTCCCCATATTATTCTAATGACTCACTACAATTTTTACCACCATACCAGAGATAATTCTTATATATTTATATCTCTATTTTACAAACCCAAAATCCTAATTTACTAACAACTTGTAATTTCTCTAACAACCCACTAATTCCCCAAATCTTCTACTTCCAACACCTCTAAATCTCTCTACCATCATAATCCTACTCAATAAAACTAACCACACTTAATTTTATACGAATAAATAAAATAGGGTATACCTTTTCGAAATTCTTTCGAAAATCCGACACTTCCACGATGTAGAGAACCCTTCAATTAGTCATCCCCCTGAATTAATTTAAAAATAATGGGAAAATGGATCGGATTTGGGAAGGGGAAAAGCCAGCCGAATGGGTTCGGCCGAAGGATTCGATCGGGAAGAAAGGAAGGAAAGAAAGAAGGAAGAAGGAATGGGGTTTTTTGGGAAATGGATAAATAAATAAATATTAGTATAATGGTTTTAAAGTAACATTTACATATAAACCCCTCATAAACAAAATATTACAAATAAACCCTAGACTCTACACTTTAGTAATACTCACAATACAAAATGCATAAATTATCTCAAAACAATCGTCCAAAATTACAAAATAACAATGAACAATATTTCTTCACATAAAACTCTAACTCATAACTCCAATACATCAATAATACCAATTTACCACAAATATCCATACCAATATCAATATTTAAATAAAATATATCAAAAATAATTTTTCACCACTCCAAATATATAAAAACAGGCATTTTCGGTATTATACAAATTCGAGGTGTTACATTCTACACACCTCAAAAGAAGCTCGTCCTCGAGCTACGGGGCTAAAATAACTCCTCGAACAAATTCAAAATACTACCTCCTCACCATTTTCTAGAATTTCCAAGCACATTATCTGCATCAGAACATCATTGCCCCTTTAACAACTGCACAACTTGTCGTCTGGTCGATCGCACTATCAATCTATAATAACCACTGGCCTCATAGTATCTGCCACAACCAACGCCACATCCAGCTGGACTTCAATCTACAACGGCTCCACACTTGAGATAGATCTCTCACACTTTTTAACATAGAATAGGAAATACCTCGAGAACGCTTGGCATCTCAGAGGTAAGCGTCAAACGATATACCACGGTTCCAATTCTTTCTATAGCTCTGTAGGGGCCAACAAACCCCCAGGTCTAACTTTTTCCGGTTTCTAAAACGACGTACTCCATGAATAAATGATACTTTTAAGAATACCCAAATCTTCAATTTCTAACTTCAAGAGGCTTTCGCCGCTGATGGGCGTCACATTTTCTTTTGTCGACTACACACCTCAAAAGAGGCTTATCTATGCTCACCTGATAATTAATATTCTTCCTCATTCCGGTCCATTAAAATATTCTCCTAAAATCTTGATACATCTTCATGCCACCGGGATAGACAGTATACTAAATATAAAAAGCAATCCCCGTCGCCTACTACTCCAACCCATCCACATCAAGAACACCAACCCACGATAATAACGAGGATTTCCCCTACGGGTTACTGACCAACCTGCATTACATTCATTAATCTCATCCAGAATTCAACCATGCATCCTCTGTCACAAACAGAAGTTTTGAATTCAAGTTTGACTGGTCAACTGTAGGATAAACAACTGTATTGATAAACTACCGATATATAGGGTCGGATCAACCTCTACTACTGAAACATAATCAAATTGATCTATTAAATTGAACACCGTCAACTTCTGGGACGTTATTAAGACAAAATATTCTTTTCATTTATAGCATTCATCCCTTTATTTCTTCCCCGGGTGGTATTTTATTTCCATACCAAGCTACCATAGTACTCAAGCCATGTTTAGTGCCTCCTACTCAAATCATTTACACGAACAAATGTTCAAACTCTTACGATCACAGAAAAAGCTAAAACTATTTTCTGAAAAACAAATTTCTCAACACCTTTAATGCATGCCTTACTGTCACTAATTTCAAATCTGCGTAATTCACGTGCCCCCTATAACCACAACTGCCTCAAGATATAAGCCACAAGCGTGCCTTCAGGCATCAAACTCCACCTGATCCGATACTACCTGCACTCCCTTCTCGAGATGATCAAAACATGAGCTGTCGTTCATCTTCCTTTAACCCTTGAAAATATCTCTCCACGCGGTTCGGATCATACCAACGACTCATTCGTTATGATAAAATGAGTTATCGATACAACAATAATAGAAAACCGAGGAATAAACCTCCGATAATAGCCACTTAAAACCGAGAAACTTTGAATTTCCAACACATCCGGGGGTTAATTCCCATCTTGTCACCTTATGAAATTTTCTTTGGATTCACAAATACGCTTTCAATAGACACAATGTGTCCCAAAAGTCATGCTTCTCGCCCCCATAATTGGCAATTTACAGACATGGCATACCACTTTTGGCCCCAACCTATCGATCAGGGCTCCACCATAAAGCAATTATACACCAAATATCATCTACAATTACAATCACACCTTGTTAATATAAGGGTGAAAGGCCAAATTTGTCAAATTCATAAAAACTACAGGGGCGTTCGCCAACCCAAAAGACATCACGGAGAACTTATACAATTCATACCGAGTATGAAAAGCAATCCCGGGAATACTTTCCTCTTCAAGGATTATCTGACGGTACTCGGTGTGCAACTCTAGCCGGGAGATTAGTAGCACTCCCCGCAACTAATCCAACAAATTATCTATTTTCAACAACGAATGCTTAATAGTCACCTTACTTAGTGCTCCTTCTTGGTGAACTACCTTCTTTGTTACACTACTGCAGAAGCGCCCTACGGCGTATCACTTGATCTGATATCCTTTTCCAAAACATCATCTCAAATTTTCTTTCATCTTTCCCACTCCATAAGTGCTATAACACAAGCTGATTTAAAAATTAGAGTCATACCAAATATCAAATCTATCTTGAACTCCAGAGTTCGCTAAGGTGGGGGACCAAAAACCTCTTCAAATATATCAAAAATTTTGCAAACCCCATCAACAATCTCAATCATCGCCTTAGATATTTCCACCAAACCCTACGAGTATAGTTTCATCGTCCAAGGCATTATATACAATCAAAACTGGGTTTCATCGGGCTGTCTCACCCGACTCCTCCCTGCACCATACCCCAACTATACATAAGACCTTCACAACCAATCATTCTCCCCAATATGGAAGAAAACCATAACCACACATCACTCCTCAATCTATAAAATATACACCTATAGATCATACATCCAGAGGACCTACACCAGATCTCCTGGGAATAGCCCCTTACGGCACACAGCAATCAATATAATGGAATAATCCAATTGTGCGCAAGTTCACACCGGGATTTCTACAGAGGTCAACCCATATGCAGGGTCATGAAAGGAAATGCTGACTCAAGGTCAGACCAAAGTCTAATGGGGATCACACCATTCCACAATAGAATCTATTCTTCAACAAAACACCCACATAAAATACACTCTCTATCTCCAACTAGGCGATAATGAACCCATACTCACATGGCAAGATCACTAGGATTAACAATTTCCTAGTTAACCTAAGCTCTGATACCAAACTGTAACATCGCAAAAAAAATTTTTTTTCTCCAAATTCAATTCCTTCAATTTCTACATCACTTTAATCATAAACTAAGAAAGTTATATTTCAGGAAAAATTTTGACAGAGTCTCCCCTGTAAATTTTGCCCCGAAACACAAAAAGCTTACGGAATTCTGCTCAAAATTCCGTAGCTCACAATCCACATAATATTTTCATGGGCTCCCCAAGCCAAAATGAGCAGATACACACAGGCAATATAATATAATGCTCTGGGGGGCAAACTCATAACGGATTATCAAATATCAATTAAAAACTATAAATTTCTTTGAAAAACGAGGTAAAATTTTAGAAAAATCCTTGTAAAACCTACCACAGAGCCCGGTACTCCACAACGAGATGGGTACGGGTCACAAACATACCACACCACCTCACACTATACTCATCATCGTCATATACATACTTATACACCCATAATACAATTTAGATCATAAATTTTACTATTCCTATAACTAAATAGTACAAAGTTTTAAAATAAAAATTTATTCTACCAATCCACGCCTCACCTCTGCACTGATGAGAACCTGCAACAGTGGGGAATCTAGGGTAGTCCTCAGACTCCCCTAACCCCCCAAACACTAAGGGGTCAGCCATTTCTGATGTGAGTATAATTTAAAAATCTAACAAATGAATTAAATTGCATAAAGAAAATAATTTAAACTTACAAACATCATGTAAGAAGGTACACCTGGAATATCTGAACTTAAAAACATCATCAATACGAATTATATCCAAATACTCGTCAAATAAGCATCGAATCACAAAATTTCCCATAATTCACACCTTTCCGCTATATATTTCACATCAACCTCATATATATCCTTGTCTTACATTCGCATATTACGAATATTCATCTTTCCACACTTATTGTCACATCAGCATTTCACTATTTATATTAATATAACTACATGATGTTATTACATCATTTCTCCAACTCTATTAAGCCATGCGTTTCATTTACTTATAATGCCATCAACACACACATTCATCCTGGAAGTTATGCCGAGGCAGGTAGTTCCCACCATTTCCACGAAAATAGCGGGCGAGTAGTTCCCCAACACACTTCCAAGGTACACAAACTCATATCACAACATACTTTCTTTAATAACCATTTTCATACCCAATCTCATAATACAGGTATTTATTTTATTGTGTTGTAATAAATATCACATCATAAACATATGCATCTATTCTCATAATACCACCTTCCTTCATGCCTTATGACATAAATACCACATCTCATTGCCCATGCAATTTACTCACATTTCATCACATCATTAACACATCATTAATTAGAATACTTATACTCATTGCATCAATACCATGTTTTATAGCTCATTCACATCTCATTATATCACTTTAGTAATTTCTCATTCTTATAAACAATAAATCTTATTATCATTTTCACTTAATCCCCAAACACAATCTGGGGCCACAACATATCACATCCCATAGCCGATAGCTTGGGTAATAATCATCGCACCCCAAACACACAGTTTAGGTAATATCACATCACATCTCAAGCCGATAGCTTGGTTATTAATCACTTCAATCACTTATCATCTTCACTTTACTTTATTTCTCATTTCCATCAATCATTACCACTATTATAACAACTCACCCCGCGAATTATGCCAAGGCAGGTAGTTCCCACCATTTCCACAGAAATAGCGGGCAGGTAGTTCCTTGACACAATTCCAAGGTACAACTCACATCAACTGTATTTTACTTTAATGATCACACACATAATACCATTACTTCGTATTATTCATAAGAATACATGTCTCTTCTATTATTATCATTTTAAATTAACCACGCACTGCATTTATCACTTCTTTTTATACACTAACTCATTACTCATTTTCTTTCACATTTACTTCAATCACAACCACTTTCTTTCTCATTCACAATTCACATTTCACTATCCACTTTCTTTACTACCCCATTTGTTATTAACACTTATTTATTTTATTAGTTTGTCGACCAGTGAGCCACAGTATCCCAATATACTGAAAGCCGACAGCCCAGTAAAACACGCGGACCGATGCTCACACAGAGTCTTACTCGTCCGAGGCTATGTCTTCCTCCTAGCCGAACTAGCGAGGGAACACCGCACCCCAGATAAACTGGGTACTTCCTCGCGACGTCTGTCATCGAGGGAAAAACACCGCACCCCAGGTAAACTGGGTACTTCCTCCCAGCCGATAGCCAGAAGGGAAAAACACCGCACCCCAGGTAAACTGGGTACTTCCTCGCGACAGCTGTCATCGAGGGAAACCGGGCCTCAAGCCGATAGCTTGGGCGAAAAACACCGCACCCCAGATATACTGAGTACTTCCTCCCAGCCGATAGCCAGGAGGGAAAAACACCGCACCCCAGATATACTGGGTACTTCCTCCCAGCCGATAGCCAGGAGGGAAAAACACCGCACCCCAAGCCGGTCCTTGGGTATTAGGAGGTCTAGCCCAAACCCCCAGGATTGCTGTAGGTACTGGTCAACAAAATCATCTGTTATTAGCATTAATCATTTTATCTTTTCAACTTACTAATTCAACATAAATCATCACAGCTTTTAATTAAACAATAGCCACATCCTTGAACTTAATCACAAGAATTAAAACCACATTTTATTAACACGTACCAGCTGAACTTTTATCTTCATATCAATATACCAGGTTATGCACACACCCTGTTATTCCACACATAACTCATCATATCATTTTATTTCATAATATTAATGCGCCAAGATATTTATTTTGCCATAACAATTCACATTAAGGGTACGTGATATTTACTACTTCATTAAACCACATATAGACATATGCCAAGTTATATCCTTAGTAAAAGAATTATAAGGTGTTATTCCGTATCATAAGCATATCAAAATATACTTCACCACATAATAACATCATATGATTACCCATTACTTGTCTTCGAACATGATTAGACTGTAAACATGTACCCACTTATTTAATTTCATCAATTATTGCATCACACATCATAATCATCTATATATATTACAACTAAACACCACACATGCGGGTTTCCCATCATAAGGGGCCAAAACCACTTATTTCCTCTAATTAAATCTTATAATATCTAATTATAGCATACTAGCTCATACATCATGTTTCATATAAATAAAATTACCTATAAGGGCTTATATGCCCCAAAACATGCACAAAACGTGCGCTATAATTACACGGATTTTCAAAACATGATCACAATCACTAATTTCGTCTAATTACATCTTATAACATCCATCCATAGCATGCTAGCCCATACACCAGGCTCCGCATATACCCAATTGCCTATATCGGCCTATATACCCAAAAACATGCACAAAACATGCACGGAATAAATATATGCATAAACGATTTAATATATTTAATTTTTATACTTCAACACGTCACATTAATCCATAATATAGGTTTTATATACTTAAAATAGTTAATTTCACCACATATCACAAAAACCCATTTTCGGGCCCCAAAAATCCGTATTTTCATTGAAAATCAATTTTTGCTATATCTTTTACAAAATATATCAAAAAGCCATGAAATTTGGCCACAATATAAAATATTTATAAATACAACAAACTCACCTGACGGATCGAGCAAACGATGTCCCACATCCGTCCTGTAGCCAGTCGAAGTTCGACTTTTTCCTCCTAATTGAAAAATTATAGAACCGATTAGTTTAAAGCTCAAAACTCGACCTACGAACCTCCAAATTCGAATCCGTCTTCACCCACGTATCACAAATGACCTAAGTAGCTGAGCTACATCGACGGATTTCGAATTCGGGTCCCAATACAAACATTCCCTTATTGATCGGAGGCTTTCTTATAGGAAAATTTCCTATTTTCTAATTTCTTTAATCCTCTTTTTTCCTAACCTTGCATATTAGGGTTAATAATAATAATGAGACTCAACTACACCTTCGAATTCATCAAATTCTCACCTCTATATCGCGTGGGCATTTCACCGAACACCCGGCGTGCACTTTTCGCCTATAATCCATTTCACTCAATTTAATTGAGCTGGAAGCCTATAAAATTCCTCCTAAATTCATATTAATACTTTCATAATACTCTACACCCTTCATATGCATTTTTTACAATTATTTGGATCGAGTTTTCTACCCGATTTCATAAACTCCATAATTCGAGTTTATACCAAAATCACTACTCCCCATATTATTCTAATGACTCACTACAATTTTTACCACCATACCAGAGATAATTCTTATATATTTATATCTCTATTTTACAAACCCAAAATCCTAATTTACTAACAACTTGTAATTTCTCTAACAACCCACTAATTCCCCAAATCTTCTACTTTCAATACCTCTAAATCTCTCTACCATCATAATCCTACTCAATAAAACTAACCACACTTAATTTTATACGAATAAATAAAATAGGGTATACCTTTTCGAAATTCTTTCGAAAATCCGACACTTCCACGATGTAGAGAACCCTTCAATTAGTCATCCCCCTGAATTAATTTAAAAATAATGGGAAAATGGATCGGATTTGGGAAGGGGAAAAGCCAGCCGAATGGGTTCGGCCGAAGGATTCGATCGGGAAGAAAGGAAGGAAAGAAAGAAGGAAGAAGGCATGGGGTTTTTTGGGAAATGGATAAATAAATAAATATTAGTATAATGGTTTTAAAGTAACATTTACATATAAACCCCTCATAAACAAAATATTACAAATAAACCCTAGACACTACACTTTAGTAATACTCACAATACAAAATGCATAAATTATCTCAAAACAATCGTCCAAAATTACAAAATAACAATGAACAATATTTCTTCACATAAAACTCTAACTCATAACTCCAATACATCAATAATACCAATTTACCACAAATATCCATACCAATATCAATATTTAAATAAAATATATCAAAAATAATTTTTCACCACTCCAAATATATAAAAACAGGCATTTTCGGTATTATACAAATTCGAGGTGTTACACAAATCCTTCCATTTTCATACGCAATCTTGTGGAAAATGAAAATATTATTGAAACCTTCGAGCATGCTTTGGTTAACAATGACTTGATAGAAGATGAAGAATATGAAGAAGAGGTGGAAGATGTAGTGGACATGAAGATGAAGATGAAGATGAAGAAAATGTGCACGGTAATGATGTGAATGCTAACGTTAATGTCGTTAACGTTGCTCATGATTTGGAACAAAATGTTAAATGGGCCGTCCCAATAAATCAATTGGTTTCTTCAACCGTTCATGATGTTGGACCGGTGAACTTGGGTAACATTGCTAAAGTATACTACTTTGATGAAGAATCTTCGAGATCATCTAACCCACGTGACTTGTACATTGGCCAGAAGTTCACAAGCAAAAATGCCGTGATACATGCCGTGAAAATGTTCTCCATCAAGGAACTTTGAGAGTTTATCACGGTTAGGTCAAACAAAACCATATTTGACGTTAAATGTAAAATGTCACCAACGGTTAGAACAATAGCGGAGCAATTAGCAAACCCCGATGTGGTAGAGCCAGGTTGTACGTGGAGATTTCGTGCAATAATTCCAACTGAACAGATATATTTTGTTGTGAGGAAATTGGAAGGTTCTCATATCTGCATCAATCCAATTTTGACACAAGATCACAGGAGTTGACTCCAAATTAGTTTCAAATTTTGATTTTGAATGTTGTAAGGGCACAAATAAGAATAGCACCAAAGGCGATCATTGAGATAGTGTTATTACAAGTCAATTATAAGATTTCTTACAACAAGGTTTGGCGAGCGAGCTATTGAGAGGCTCTATGGTGGGTTTGCGGAGGCATATATGCAGTTGCCTTCTCTCTTATCCGCACTGCAAGCTTCAAATCCCGATACATATGTCAAATGGGATAAAGTTCCATCCGACCCGGATGAGGAGACATTCAAGAGAGTATTCTGGACTTTTGCGGCTTCGATCGAAGGATTTAATCTTGCAGACCAGTAATAAGTATTGATGGAACACATTTGTATGGTAAATATAAGGGATGTTTACTGATAGCGGTTGCCCCCGATGCTAGTTGCCCCCGATAGCGGTTGCCCCTTCGATGTATAAGGCATGTGGCTTATTTCCATTTGTGTTTGCTATAGTTAATGCAGAAAGTATAGAAAGTTGGACTTGATTCATAAGTTGTATTCGATATTATGTAATAGACCATCAAGGGCTATGCGTTATCTCTAATCGTCATGCCGGTATTCTGTCTTGCATGGATTTGGAAAATGGATCTTGGAATAAGCCACATGCCTATTACTGTTATTGTATGCGCTATTTTGCTACCAATTTTGTCTCCACATATGTCCCCCAGACTAATAAACTGCGATGGGAGCCAGCATGTGAGCATTTGCTGCGTCCCTCATCCACCCGTTTGATTGCCGGGTGATGCGAGGTCTTCCTAAGTGCAAGTGTTCCCAACACCAAATCTGGAGTTTCAACATCGGACCAGTCATCTCTTTCGCCATCAATGCTCCATTACAAAGACTCCTGTATAAGGAGGCTAATGTTGCACTACCCCAGCTGTATTGTCGAACTCTTGTCAAATCACCGATCAGTGGCAAATACATAAGAGGCACAACATCTCCAGTGGAGTTGGGAAAGAGGACACCTCCAATGACTATCATTAGATAAGCCCGGGTGTAGCATTCGATCTGATATTCGTTGGAATCGTTATTTAGGAAATTTTTAAATGTATTCTTCAACCAACTTAATCAAATTGAAACTCCATCAAATGTGCTATCATCCGGCACATGACCTGGAAAGTCCACCACAATTCCTTATTGAAGGCCATGGTTCCTGTGACCACAAGTCCATCAACTGGTAGTCCTGAGATAACCGCGATATCTTGAAGTGTGACGGTCATCTCTCCAATACTAAGATGAAACTTCCGGCCTCCCTCGCTCGATTAAGGCTGTAAGTAGATGTCTGTCGAGCTTCATTTTTCCTATCAAACCTAGCCCATAGAAACTGGCCTGAACAAGGAGCTAGTGTGTCATTGGATGCATAGGCAAGGTCTCATGTGTGAGGAAACTACATTCTCGATTTGTATCGTCCCACACCCGTTGGGATCTATGTGTCCGCTGCAATGTCAATACTGTCATGTCATGACGGTCTAGTCCTCCAAGTGCAGCATGAGACGAACTAGCTTGCCCAGACAGTGCAAACGTAGATGGGACATCGCCTCGGCCAGCCTAAAGATAAAATATACTATGTTTAGTGAATACTCGATAGGATGACATATACTATTTAAACATTACAAATTAATAGTACTTACTCTGGGCCTAGCACTTCCTGATCCCGCTCCATCGTTCTTACCATATTTGCGTAGATTACCTAACAAAGTATAAGCAAATAAGGAAGTCTGTTAAGATCGTTGTTGAGAGTGTTCATATGTCATCAAAGAACTACTCATTCAAGCAACACAAATAAATTAAAACAAGATACTCAGACAAGGATGATCATGGATGTTATTATGGGATGAAACAAAACTCAAAAATTGTTATAAAATACTGTGGAGCAAACACGATATCTTCAGACTGAGAAACATAAAGAACAAAAGACGGTAATCTTGAGAGGAGAGAGATCTATATAAGTATGTGACTATGCACAAGATATCTCCTAACACTTCATCTCCTTACACAATTGTGAAGTATCTTTCACAAAACTAGTAGAAGCCATCTCCACACAATTCATCTTTATTTCAATTGTGCATGTGACTATAAAGTATCGGTCACATGATAGCTTTCTTGATGGAAATTTTAACTTTCACGGTGACAAATCTGAATCAACAATTATCGTGAATTAATGGAATGATCTTACTATATAAATTAGATACCTAGTTCCATACTCGAAACATGAGGTTCACCTAGCTCTAAGAATAATACGGTAACAACTATCGGTATATTAATAGCATAATAGCCTCCACATCTACTCTCTGACTCTTGTATTCATAGTTTCATACTCGAAACATGACCTTGAATGCCTATCCTATACTATTTTCTACTGCCATTTAAAGTACCAGTTCAACCCACAATGAAAAATATATAATTCAGTTATCTCCTCAGTTCACATCATCAACAACTCGCCAATTGTTAAACACAAATAACAAATATCTACAATTCGGTAACTAATAACCATCACGAAATAAACTAAAAAAAGTATAGTTTAATCAACGAATAACCATCATAACACAACTCTAGTTGTAAGTCTAATACATTCAACAATCAATAAACAAACATTCAATTTGGGTCATATTTTGAACAATAGGTGAAAAAATTTGTAACCAACACCAAGAATCAACCATCACAATTGCAAAATACTAGGCATACCTCTTTAGGGTTTGGAGATTGGATATATTTTGGGGATTTTCGAAATCTGTAGTGAGGAGAGTGATCGGGTATAGATGAAGTGTGAGGAGAGAGATCGGGTGGAGAAGAAGCAAACTCGAATTAATTGAATTTTTGGGGGAGAAATTAAGGGTCAGGATTTTGGGTTTTTGGGAGAAAGAGAGAGGCCGCTGTTGAGGAAAGAGAAGAAGAAAACGAAATGAGAGAGAGAGACAGTGGGATATGACTAAGTCTTAAAAGCGATTGGGCCCACCTGAGATCGCTATTGGGAATAGCGACTTCGGTTAGACGAGGCCGCTATTGACAATAGCGACCACAGTTACACCAGGCCGTGCCAATTATACAGTACCATAAGTTTTGGGTTTCTGGGAGATAGAGAGAAAGGTCGCTGTTGTGGAAAGAGAAGAAGAAAACGAAATAAGAGAGAGAGAGAGAGACAGTGGGGGATGACTGAGTCTTAAAAGCGATTGGGCCTACCTGAGGTCGCTATTGGGAATAGCGACCTTGGTTAAACGAGGCCGCTATTGAAAGTAGCGACCTTAGTTACACCAAGTCATGCCACTTATACAATACCCTCTTTATAATCTGCTAAGTGTAGGAGTACAATGTGTTGGTCGCTATGAAGAGGCCGCTATTCCTAATAGCAACCGCTACTGACGTGGCGTAGCCCACGAATGCTAATAGTTTGGAAAGTGGCCTAAAATCGCAAATATTTTCAAAAAGTGGCCTAGTACGGCAAAAAATTCATCTAATTCCTATCCTATTTTTCATTTCCCCCAATCTCCCCCTCCCCTCTCTCTCACTGCCACTTTCACCCCTTACGGCCGCCCCTCCTTAGTCGCCGCCGCCGACTCTCTCTCCCCCTCGCCGTGCTCCTCCTTTATCGCCTCCCCTCCCTTGTCGTCGTAAGAGCCAGACCACCAACTCCCTCTCTCATCTCTCTCTTTCTCATAGCCGCCGTTCCTCCCTCGCTGTCCCCGATGCTAACACCCCTTGTTGCCATTCTCGGTGCCAACCTCTCCTAGCCTTACCGTCTCCTTCCTTTCCTCCTTGTTTTCCGAACCTAACCCTAGGTGAGTTTTTTATCTCAAAATCTAGGGTTTCATTCATCAATTTGCTGAGATTTTTCATGATTATTTATCACTTAATCTTAGAAGAATACAAATACTTAATGGTTTCTTGCATCCCCTTGTTAATGTTGGTCCCAGAGAACACATTATGAAGATACATCTTGTAACGCCCCGAATCCCAATTTACTGAATTCGAGATGTTCTTCAGGATCTTTTCGCTTTCTTCACACACAATTTTACAAGGAATTTAAAATCTTTACTTTTACATCAGAGTTACAGCATGTTACATTGAATTTACACAGCGGAAGCAAAATGTACAATATTTACATAAATGAACAACAATATAATGAACTCTTTGTGCATCCATTCCTTTTACATGTGATTATCCTGCATAAAACACTGTGGGTACGTCAGTTTATTCAACCGACGATAATTATACATGGCCATCCTCTCTATGCCAGAAACAGTATAATGAATCTCATTTCTTACAAATCACAAGCCAGTTCAACATAAGCATGCAAAATAGGGGAACTTTTAATGATGTCGTGTCGTGATTGTGCACTTAAATCCTTAATGCAATTTACTTAGTTAATTATGACACTAATGCATACTTGTTCGAATTCTATGCATCCCATACTACATAGGTTCGAGTGCGAGCCTCTTAAACGATCTTCATTTTAGTAGGGTTCAATCCCCCGCCATGACTTATTCTACTACTGTAATTCCAATGAGTATCCTAGATGAATCTATGAGTACAAGCATGTATCCTGGCCCCTGGAGTAGAATTTCGCGCCATGTCTTGACTCGTCAAGCATGCATTCTGCGACAATTCAGCCTCCTCCCTGAACACACTCCTCTTGCAGTCACCAAAACATCCCATAAGCGTGACCAGAGTCCGATCATTACTGAGTTGTGCCCGCGCCATGTCTTGACGCATCAAGCATGCGTTCTGCGGCTCACATACCCGCACCGTACCCTAGCTCTCATACTCATGTTTTTCTCTCACCTTCATCACCTCCATACTATGTATTAACTTAATTAGAATCATGAATGAAAATCAACCTCTAGAGTTAGCCTCTCCATCATCCGGACTCATCATTTCATTACACTTGACCAACCTGGTCTAATTCTCAATATCATTTCATTCGCTGCCGGGGAGACTTAGCTACTCTCCTGTTCAATTTCACATTCACAATATCCAAAGGAGCATCATCGGCTCATAATTCATTTTAGAGTCTCACAGACTTTCCTCATCATGATTTCACATTTCAGAATTTCATTTGATTCTCAAATCCTCATTTATGATTCATTTACACAATTCATGCATCCATAACAGAGTTCATTGACTTAAAATCACAGGATTTACCATTACTAACAGCAAAATAACATGAATTCCAGTATACCAAAGTTCACTCTGTACAGTCGACTTGGAAGAGCACCAGTCGACTTATACAGTCATACAGGGTTATCATAACGTTCGGGTTAGTCGACTGAGTACACTACCAGTCGCCTGTCCCGCCCAATTCTTATTCACAATATCATCCTCGTAACAGTCGACTGATCAGTAATCAGTCGTCTGTCTTGGATATTTCAAACAGCATAATTTCTAAGTCCAGAGCAGTCGACTTGCCACATGCATCGGTCGACTGGACAGATTCATTTTAATTTGGGGAATTTACTTACATTTCTTTACATATACTTGCATCATGATATCAATTAACAGTATATACCAATTTATGTTCCATAAACATAATACCCCTTGCTCAGTAGCATTCACAACACAATTTTCCCAGTTATTAACATGCTCTTTAGAGAAATTACTACTCTAAACCTGTATTCATATTGCTCATACTTACATACGACAATGGGAATATAAATTTCAAGTCATCATCATGAGTCTACACAAAAATAGAATATCTTTATTCGAGGAACTATCAAACAATTACTTTCAGAACGAGCATCAGTCGACTTAACTCCAAGTCAGTCGACTAAGCCGACACTTCCAATGTTTATCTCCTCAGTTCTTTTTGTTTGTTTACCTTCCCTCCATCATATGTGTCATAGGGAAAAACATACATTTTATGATCACACCATCATGGCTATCCACACACACTTTATCAGCACATTATGAAAATAAATATCTCGTATCAGTCGACTGGCTCATATGGCAGTCGACTGGACCGTCAGTCTTGCCTCGAATATAATAGCATGTTCAAGCAATTTCTACAGCGTTCAATTCACTTTTGCCACATGGTAACATTTCATGACAAATATAGCATTATTCCTACATTAGAAGTCCTGAGAAACACCCACCTTTTGTGAAGAAAATAACGAAATCCCGCAAGTCCTTCAATATAGCGCAGCACTTCTTGTTCCTTGGCTCCACTCCGAAATCTTCAGCAATGCGGCTGCCTCCACCGAAAAGCTCCCACACACTCTCAGGTACTCTTACAATCTCAGGGAATTTTAGTGCAAAAGAGATGGGGAAAGTAGGGGGTATTTATACTAGAAGATAAATAGGATGAAAGGTTGAGATCTATTAGGGAGTTGAAGAAACAAGGGCTGAGATTGATTTGGGGGTTGTAAAAACTACCCACAACTCAGGATAACTACCCACAACTCAAGCCACTCCTCTCCCAAAACCGGCCAAGAAGGTGTGCCTATTACACGTGTACATTGAGTGCACGTGTAAGCACAAGCCACACTACAAATGTACCTTAAATACCCGGAAATAAAAGTAAGGAATGTTACAATACAAGTTGTGAAAAATAATAAGAGAGTTTACAATCCATGGGTTTAAAATTGATTTGGGCCAAACTAGTTATTTTGCAAAAAAATAGGTAAATTAATGCTTTATAAAACGATGTTGAAAAATACTAGTCAATAATATTGCACAAGTATACCTTATAAAATAAATAATCTTCCATATAAAAAGTCAGGGTATTACATCACTCCCTCCTTAGAATAGTTCCGTCCCCGGAACTACAACCAAGAATGAGAAGAAGAAAAACACAACACAAGAGATACAGAAATGCAAAGATACAACATACAAGATACAAACAATAAGACAATCAAACAAAAAGCTCAGGATAGTCCTTCAACATCTTGTCCTCGGATTCCCAAGTAGCCTCTTCAACCAAGTGGTTTCTCCAGACTACCTTGACCATCGGTATCGTCTTATTCCTCAAGACTTTCTCCCTACGGTCAACGATCTCAACAGGAGTCTCGATGTAATTCAGGTCTAACTGCAAACCTTTCGGTACTTCTGGCAAATGATGACTCGGGTCTGGAATATAACCTCTCAACATAGACACATGGAAAACATTGTGCACCTGAGACAACTCTTCCGGTAATTCAAGCCGGTAAGCAGTTTTCCCGATCCTTTTCAATATCTTATATGGGCCTATAAATCTCGGGGCTAACTTCCCGCCTTTGCCAAAACGAACCACACCTTTGCTGGGTGATACCTTCAGAAAGACAAAGTCACCAACCTCAAACTCAAGGTCCCTCCTCCGGTTGTCTGCATAGCTTTTCTGCCTGCTCTGAGCTTCCACCAACCTTTTCCTGATCAGATCAATCTTCTCAGAAGTCAGCTGTACAAGCTCAGGACCAAACAACTGACGCTCCCCAACCTCATACCAACACACAGGAGTCCTGCACTTCCTGCCATACAAAGCTTCATACGGCGCCATCCCAATGCTAGTTTGAAAACTGTTGTTGTAGGCAAACTCCACCAAAGGTAAATGCCTTTCCCAACTGCCTCCGAAGTCTAGTATACAACACCGAAGCATATCCTCAAGAATACGGTCGACTCTCTCGGTCTGCCCATCGGTCTGTGGATGAAAAGCAGTGCTGAAATCTGTCTTGGTACCCAAAGCTGCCTGAAGACTCCTCCAAAAATGCGAAGTAAACCGCGCATCTCGATCAGACACAATAGTCGAAGGAACGCCATGAAGTCGGACAATCTCACCAACATACATCTCAGCCAACCTGTCCATCGAAGCTGTGAGTTTCATCGCAAAAAAGTGAGCGGACTTGGTAAGTCGATCGACTATAACCCAAATAGCATCATTGCCTTTAGAACTCTTAGGCAAACCCGTGATGAAATCCATACTGATGTTATCCCATTTCCATTCCGGAATAGGTAACGGCTGTAATAGACCTCCGGGTCTCTGATTTTCGGCTTTAACTTGCTGACAAACCTCACATTTCGCGACAAATTCGGCCACATCCCGCTTCAAACCTGACCACCAGAAATGCTGCTTGATGTCTTTGTACATCTTAGTACTCCCAGGATGTACCGACAAAAGAGTAGCATGCGCCTCCTGAAGAATACTCCCTTTCAGGTCCGCCTGATCTGGAACGCACAGCCTATCTCCGAACCACAGCACTCCATCCCTGGTCTGAAAACCGGGCAACCTGCCAGCACTAACCTGCTCCTTCATCTCCAGAGTATCAGCATCAACTTCCTGACTTGCAATGATCCTTGCATTCAGAGTAGGCTGAAGCTTCAATTGAGATAAAGATGCTCCCAATCCTTGCAAGACAACCTCAATACCTGCTCGGTCCAACTCCTCAATCAAATGCCTCTGAGTCGTAATCAAACAGGCCAAACTGCTCTTGCGACTAAGTGCATCAGCAACAACATTAGCCTTTTCGGGATGATACTTGATCTCAGGTCGCATATCCTCGAGCACTTCCAACCATCTCCGCTGTCTTAGATTGAGATCCCTCTGCTGGTAGATATACTTCAAGCTCTTATGATCCGTGTACATGTTCAGCTTCTCACCATACACGTAGTGCCTCCATTGCTTCAAAGCAAAGATAATCGCAGCCAGCTCTAGATCATGAGTCGGGTAATTCTTCTCATGCAGTCGTAGTTGCCTAGACCCATATGCGATCACTTTACCTTCTTGCATTAAGACACAACCAAGCCCCCGATGTGAAGCATCGCTATATACATCATACTCAACTCCTGCTCTAGGCAAAGCCAAAATAGGTGCAGTAGTCAGTCTATCTTTCAACTCCTGAAAACTCGCCTCACATTGCTCGGTCCACTTGAAGCTCGCATTCTTCTTGGTCAACTCGGTAAGCGGCACAGCTATCTGAGCATAACCTTGAATGAATCTCCTGTAGTATCCAGTCATCCCAAGGAAACTTCTGACTTCCTTCACTGTAGTAGGCCTAGCCCAATCTCTCACTGCCTCTATCTTCTGAGGGTCAGTTGCCACTCCCTCCTTAGAAAGGATGTGACCTAGGAATGCCACTTCAGATTTCCAGAAATCACACTTGGACAACTTGGCATACAACCTCTGCTCTTCCAACTTCTGCAAAACTGCTGCCAGATGCTCAGTGTGCTCCTCCTCAGACTTGGAGTACACGAGAATGTCGTCGATAAACACCACGACGAAAGAATCAATAAACGGCCTCAGAACTCTGTTCATCAAGTCCATGAAGATTGCAGGTGCATTCGTCACTCCGAATGGCATAACTAAGAATTCGTAATGCCCATGCCGAGTTCTAAATGCAGTCTTATGCACATCTTCAGCTTTCACTCGAACTTGGTGGTAACCTGATCGAAGATCAATTTTGGAGAATACAGCTGCTCCTTGCAGACGATCGAACAAGTCATCAATTCGAGGAATCGGATACTTATTCTGAACAGTGACTTTATTCAGCTCCCGGTAATCGATACACATCCTCATCGATCCATCCTTCTTCTTTACCAAAAGCACTGGTGCTCCCCAAGGTGACGCACTAGGTTGAATAAAGCCTTTTCCCAATAGTTCCTCAATCTGCCGTTTCACCTCATCCTGTTCCACTGGAGCCATCCTATACGGTGCCTTAGAAATGGGTGCACTTCCCGGTTGAACAGTGATGCTGAACTCTACATCACGATGCGGAGGTAACCCAGGAAAATCTTCCAAAAACACAGTCGGATAGTCCCGAACCACAGGAATCCCTTGCAATTCCACAGGAGTCTCTTCCTTGCGGATAGTTGCCACCAGCTTAGGACACTTCAACTTCCCTTGGAAAGTGACTTCAGGTCCACCTGGAGCCTTCACTGTCACCGTCTTGGCCTTACACTCGATGCTCGCACTGTACACCGACATCCAATCAATGCCAATGATAACATCGACTCCCAAGATGGTCAGCTCGATCAGATCAATGCCAAAGATTCGATCCCCAATCACTATCTCGCAATCAACATAGTACCGATCAGTGGTCAAAGTTTCCCCTGATGGTGTAGCCACTGCTAAGATCTTGCCTGGGAAAATCTTCGGTTCAACTCCCAACACTTTAGCAAATCTAGGAGACACAAAAGTATGAGAGGATCCAGTATCAAACAACACCACAGCTCCCTTTCCATTAATATAGAGTTCTCCTGTTACATAACATACATCATTACATAACAGTTTTACACTATGATCGGGAAGGAGAAATGAAAAAGAAATCACACTAGACACCAGCCCTCGTACCAGAGATAACCTGATCTGCTTCCTCAGCATCAGCTTCTGTCAAAGCAAATACTCGTCCTGACTGGTACGGCCTCTTCCCAGTCTGCTGTATTGGCACATTGTGATTGCCAGCCCGCGGTTTGAGACATCGAGATTGGTAATGTCCCACTTCACCACAGTTAAAGCAAGTGACTGCAGAAGGTCTCCCTGCATCGTTTCCAGGTCTCCCAGCTACACTGACGGCATTCGCCCCTGTCGGTTTGAATTTCTGTGCAGATGGTTGCCCCTTGAAACTCCCCGATGGCGCGGGCCTCTTCCCAGACTGCCAGTTGCTCCTCTGATGCTGATCAACATGGAACTGCTCCATATCCGCCTCCGTTGCTGCCGCCCTCTTCACCAGCTTATCGAATCTCCTGATACCAAGGGGTATCATACGAGATCTCAAGCTCGGCCTCAGACCATGCTCGAACTTGCGAGCCTTCTTCGCCTCATCCATCACCAATTCTGGAGCATACCTGGAGAGTTGAGTGAACTTGGTCTCATAGGCTCTCACTGACATGCTGCCTTGTTGAAGTGACAGAAACTCCATGGCCTTTTTCTCCTGGACGTCGGAGGGGAAATAATGACTGCGGAATTCCTCCAAAAATTCCTCCCAGCCAAGCAACAAGCCGCCCATAGTCCTCTTCATCGACTGCCACCAAACAGCCGCATCCTTCTCCAACTGCAAAGTCGCCAACTTGACCTTGCTGCCCTCCGGTGTTTCCAACACCTCGAAGATTGTCTCCACTTGCCGAATCCAGTTATCGGCCACATCCGGGTCGGATTTTCCCTCGAACACTGGTGGTTTCATTCTCTTGAACGATTCCACTAGCTTGATTGCCTCGGGTACTGGATTCACCGGCCCCCTTCCTTGGTTTGCAGCCACTGCATTCAGCGTCTGGTAAACCCTTGCAAACTCGGCATCCAGGTCCAAACCTTCACCATTCCTGGCTCCCCTTCTCGCCATATTCTGATGCAAAAGATCCATTAAATTCGAAGTATAAAACAAGAATTTAAACCAACTTTCATTTCATTGAATTTCAAAGTTTATACATTCGAATTGGAAAAACATTTTAACATCAGAATAGAAGAAAATAGAAACCAAGACAATCTAATCTCTACGGGTCCTCTTCGCTGCTCGAAGTTCATCCCGCAGTTCATCCACCTCATCCTTCAGCACATCAGTTAGGTTCTTTTTCTTCTCAAGTTCCCAAATCCGATGGCTAAGAACAGAATAGTCAGCATTTCGCTTCTCCAGCTGAGCCTCCAAGACTCCAACTCTATACTTCAAGGTATCCACTTGCCTCTGCAGAGAAGCCACAGCGTTACCCAAAGTTGGTCCCTTTTCTTCATCGGAAGAAGAAGAATCATCAGGTGAGTTCGGCGGTGGGGTGATCTCTCGGGATTCAGGGTACTCCTCATCATCAGAATCAGCTTGCCCAGGGTGATACTCGTCCTCAGAATCAGCCTGTCCAGGATGGTACTCTTCCTCAATAATGTGCCAGTCGTCGCCTCCAGCAGGGTCGAAGTGATCAGCCATCTTAGAATAGAGAGGAAGAAGCATAAATCATAGAGCAACACAAATGTAAGTTACTTACATTTAAATCTCTAAATCCAAACACACACTCTAATGTCCACATCTAGGGTGTCGTTCCTTATAAATTTGTACGAGTGTGAAAGCATAGAAAGCGTGGCTCTGATACCACTCTGTAACGCCCCGAATCCCAATTTACTGAATTCGAGATGTTCTTCAGGATCTTTTCGCTTTCTTCACACACAATTTTACAAGGAATTTAAAATCTTTACTTTTACATCAGAGTTACAGCATGTTACATTGAATTTACACAGCGGAAGCAAAATGTACAATATTTACATAAATGAACAACAATATAATGAACTCTTTGTGCATCCATTCCTTTTACATGTGATTATCCTGCATAAAACACTGTGGGTACGTCAGTTTATTCAACCGACGATAATTATACATGGCCATCCTCTCTATGCCAGAAACAGTATAATGAATCTCATTTCTTACAAATCACAAGCCAGTTCAACATAAGCATGCAAAATAGGGGAACTTTTAATGATGTCGTGTCGTGATTGTGCACTTAAATCCTTAATGCAATTTACTTAGTTAATTATGACACTAATGCATACTTGTTCGAATTCTATGCATCCCATACTACATAGGTTCGAGTGCGAGCCTCTTAAACGATCTTCATTTTAGTAGGGTTCAATCCCCCGCCATGACTTATTCTACTACTGTAATTCCAATGAGTATCCTAGATGAATCTATGAGTACAAGCATGTATCCTGGCCCCTGGAGTAGAATTTCGCGCCATGTCTTGACTCGTCAAGCATGCATTCTGCGACAATTCAGCCTCCTCCCTGAACACACTCCTCTTGCAGTCACCAAAACATCCCATAAGCGTGACCAGAGTCCGATCATTACTGAGTTGTGCCCGCGCCATGTCTTGACGCATCAAGCATGCGTTCTGCGGCTCACATACCCGCACCGTACCCTAGCTCTCATACTCATGTTTTTCTCTCACCTTCATCACCTCCATACTATGTATTAACTTAATTAGAATCATGAATGAAAATCAACCTCTAGAGTTAGCCTCTCCATCATCCGGACTCATCATTTCATTACACTTGACCAACCTGGTCTAATTCTCAATATCATTTCATTCGCTGCCGGGGAGACTTAGCTACTCTCCTGTTCAATTTCACATTCACAATATCCAAAGGAGCATCATCGGCTCATAATTCATTTTAGAGTCTCACAGACTTTCCTCATCATGATTTCACATTTCAGAATTTCATTTGATTCTCAAATCCTCATTTATGATTCATTTACACAATTCATGCATCCATAACAGAGTTCATTGACTTAAAATCACAGGATTTACCATTACTAACAGCAAAATAACATGAATTCCAGTATACCAAAGTTCACTCTGTACAGTCGACTTGGAAGAGCACCAGTCGACTTATACAGTCATACAGGGTTATCATAACGTTCGGGTTAGTCGACTGAGTACACTACCAGTCGCCTGTCCCGCCCAATTCTTATTCACAATATCATCCTCGTAACAGTCGACTGATCAGTAATCAGTCGTCTGTCTTGGATATTTCAAACAGCATAATTTCTAAGTCCAGAGCAGTCGACTTGCCACATGCATCGGTCGACTGGACAGATTCATTTTAATTTGGGGAATTTACTTACATTTCTTTACATATACTTGCATCATGATATCAATTAACAGTATATACCAATTTATGTTCCATAAACATAATACCCCTTGCTCAGTAGCATTCACAACACAATTTTCCCAGTTATTAACATGCTCTTTAGAGAAATTACTACTCTAAACCTGTATTCATATTGCTCATACTTACATACGACAATGGGAATATAAATTTCAAGTCATCATCATGAGTCTACACAAAAATAGAATATCTTTATTCGAGGAACTATCAAACAATTACTTTCAGAACGAGCATCAGTCGACTTAACTCCAAGTCAGTCGACTAAGCCGACACTTCCAATGTTTATCTCCTCAGTTCTTTTTGTTTGTTTACCTTCCCTCCATCATATGTGTCATAGGGAAAAACATACATTTTATGATCACACCATCATGGCTATCCACACACACTTTATCAGCACATTATGAAAATAAATATCTCGTATCAGTCGACTGGCTCATATGGCAGTCGACTGGACCGTCAGTCTTGCCTCGAATATAATAGCATGTTCAAGCAATTTCTACAGCGTTCAATTCACTTTTGCCACATGGTAACATTTCATGACAAATATAGCATTATTCCTACATTAGAAGTCCTGAGAAACACCCACCTTTTGTGAAGAAAATAACGAAATCCCGCAAGTCCTTCAATATAGCGCAGCACTTCTTGTTCCTTGGCTCCACTCCGAAATCTTCAGCAATGCGGCTGCCTCCACCGAAAAGCTCCCACACACTCTCAGGTACTCTTACAATCTCAGGGAATTTTAGTGCAAAAGAGATGGGGAAAGTAGGGGGGTATTTATACTAGAAGATAAATAGGATGAAAGGTTGAGATCTATTAGGGAGTTGAAGAAACAAGGGCTGAGATTGATTTGGGGGTTGTAAAAACTACCCACAACTCAGGATAACTACCCACAACTCAAGCCACTCCTCTCCCAAAACCGGCCAAGAAGGTGTGCCTATTACACGTGTACATTGAGTGCACGTGTAAGCACAAGCCACACTACAAATGTACCTTAAATACCCGGAAATAAAAGTAAGGAATGTTACAATACAAGTTGTGAAAAATAATAAGAGTGTTTACAATCCATGGGTTTTAAATTGATTTGGGCCAAACTAGTTATTTTGCAAAAAAATAGGTAAATTAATGCTTTATAAAACGATGTTGAAAAATACTAGTCAATAATATTGCACAAGTATACCTTATAAAATAAATAATCTTCCATATAAAAAGTCAGGGTATTACACATCTATTAACCTGATTTGGTTTTGGACTTTTAGCGCAATTTAATCAACAATTTTGTAATGAATCAAGCAAGTGATGTGTATTTAGAAGTTGGTTCCTACTGTTACAAAAATGTTTATAAACTTTCTTTTACAATAAACTCAATTGATTGAGAGGCACAGAAAAACAGAGAAGAGAATAGGAGAGGAAGAAAATCCAACCAGAAAATAAAATAAAATAAATAACAACTTACAAACAAACCAATTGATATGTAACAAGGTAGAGTAGTCGAGGCTTGTGTATCACACAATTTCCTTAAAACAAATTTCGCCTCTTTCGGTTGCTAGATTGTGTGAAGGCGTATGTCTTCCAAGATGCAACGACTAGAGCATTCACGTAGGCACCACGTAACACTCTCGAACCGAATGACAGCGTGAGAACCTATCACTGACTTACCGAAATAGTAGGACCGAGGAACGGAATAGAGTAAAACTAAAATAGAGGAAGAAAGAAGATGATTCTTGTGCAGGAAAGGAAATGAGAGGGGAGGCCTCTATTTATAGGGCCAGGGTCAAAAATTATAATGACAGACAAGGCTATGAATGCCTTCAGTGTAACGACAGACAATGAACTGAATGCATACACTGTAACGGCAGACAACAGTCAATGCCTTGAATGCCACAGTGTAACTACAGACAATCAATTGAATGCGTACAATGTAACGGCAGACAAAAGGTTTAATACTACACTGAAACGGCAGACAAAATTATTTCTGCATTTATAACTGCCGTTTACAAAGAAAAAAATAAAAATTGTAGCAAAAGGTGGCTCTGCATGGGGTGGGGTTATGTCGGTCCGACATTCGTGTTCGCAGGACGTGCGGGCGAACACGTTGTATGTAATCCTGTCTGAGATTTGCACCTCCTCCCCCCTGCTCGCGCGAGAGAGAGCCTCTCTTCTAGCTATCTTACAATGCTTCGAAGGAGGTTACTATATATCCATTTCTAATTCCTTTGATTTTTCTGATGTGGGACTATGTTCCCTCAACCCATTTTCAAGAATGAAAACGTCTCACTTTGAGAGACAATTTCTCATTCACCCCTTAACCATTTTTAGCAAATTAATATATGATTTTGATCTACTCATGAAGGAGAATACAAATCAATCAAGATCTCTCAATAATTTATTGAGGGTCTTACTCAAAAAAATTGCTCAAAAACTGGTTCGTAAATAGTGTATAAAATATCCATTTTCTAACATTCCCCACATGAATAAAAATTGACGACCACAGACATGACAGATTGACACGACAGACTTGGTGATATAATTCACCGGTTGAATCCTGTATAGGATAGGTAGGTGTTACCCTTTGAACCTTCCCTTATGAAAATATGTTTACTTTACTAACTGAACAGTAGACATGATATCCTTAAACTGTTCTGTTATTTGTGTAAACGATGACATATCTCACACAGAAATCTTTCTAATGCATTTTCAGTTCTCACTGTTATGTTCGTTTTGGCCATGAACATACGTCTGGTTCTGCAAGAGTTAAACAGGAATATTGCATTATATTATTCTCTTGGAAGAGGCCCTTCTTCCCTCTTGCGTAGTGATTTCTTACTTAAGAGTAATCAGCATTACTCTGCTCGGATATCCGACACATAAGAATCATTAAAAGCCTAGCTTAACCTGCTACCTTACGGCATCTCTGTTTCATCATGGGAATGGACATGGGAAAATCCCCACAGTGATCCAACTTGGTCTTTACAATTTAGTTGTCCATTTGAACCTAGATCTTGGGATCTCCAGTCAGCTAGGTTGGATGTCCATTGTATCGACTTATTCTTTGATGGGCTTTAGTCCTATTCCCCTCGATAATTTATCAACTAACTCTCTGTTTAACCCTTTGGTTAGCGGATCCGCAATATTATCCTTTGACTTTACGTTGTCCATAGAGATAACCCCAGTAGAGAGTAGTTGTCTAATGGTATTATGTCTTCGACGAATATGTCCAGATTTACCATTATACATATTGCTATATGCTCTATAAATTGCAGGTTGATTATCTGAATGTACGCAAATTGGAGGCACAGGCTTCGTCCACCTTGGAATATCCTCAAGGAAGTGGCATAACCATTCAGCCTCTTCCCCACATTTGTCCAATGTGATAAATTCAGATTCCATCGTAGATTTAGCGATCACTGTTTGTTTCGAGGATTTCCAAGAAACTGCTGCACTACCTAGTGTAAACACATAGCTACTAGTGAATTTTGAATCATCACTAGATATCCAGCTTGCATCACTGTATCCTTCAAGTACAGCCGGGTATCTCGTATAGTGCAGCCCATACTTACGAGTAAAACGCAAGTACTTCATTACTCTTATAATTGCTTGCCAATGCTCACTTCCAGGATTACTTGTATATCTACTTAGTTTACTCACTGCATAGGCTATGTCTGGTCTTGTACAACTCATTCAGTACATTAGACTGCCTATGATTCTAGAGTATTCTACTTGAGAAATACTTTCACCTTTATTATTAGATAAATGTAAAGTTAGATCTATTGGAGTTTTGGCAATTCCATAATTATCTTTATCAAAATTTTCAAGAATATTGTCAACATAATGTAACTAGCTTAAAATAAGCTCGTAATGTTCTTGTGATTTTAATTCCCAATATAACATCAGCTAGTCCCATGTCTTTCATGTCAAACCTCGATTTCAACATGTTTTTAATAGATTTAATCATCTGATCATTGCTTCCAATAATAAGCATGTTATCTACATACAAACATATAATGATATCCATCTTCTATGTCTTTGACATATACACATTTGTCACATTCATTGATCTTGAAGTCATTTGTCATCATGACATTGTCAAATTTCTCATGTCACTGCTTTGGAGTTTATTTCAAGCCATATAATGACTTCACCAGTTTACACACTTTTTTTTTATGTCGTGGAGCTGAAAAACCCTCAGGTTGTTCCATGTAGATTTCTTCATCTAAATCTCCATTAAGAAAAGCTGTTTTACATACATTTGATGTACTTCAAGATTGCGCAGAGCTTCTACTACAAGTACCATCATAATGGAATTTATTCTCATCACAGGAGAATATGTATCAAAGTAATTAAGACCCTCCTTTTGTTTATAATCTTTAATTACAAGTCTTGCCTTGTATTTATCAATTGATCCATCAGGTTTTATTTTTCTCTTGAAGATCCACTTGGAACCTAAAGGTTTACTACCTGGTGGAAGATCCGCTAGTTTCCAAGTATGATTTTGCAAGATAGAATCAATTTCACTCTTGATGGCTTCTTTCCATATAGGATCATCACTAGAGTTCACCACTTCCTTGAAGGTTTGGGGTTCACCTTCAAGCATAAAAGTCAAGAAATCCGGACCAAAGAATTTTTCCATTCTTGTTCTTTTACTGCGTCGAGGTTCCTCCTCAACTTCTTCATCTTGGTCTTCACTATCTTCACTAATAGTCTCATGTGTTCGTTTGGAGGAACTTGGTTCCTCCTTTGACTTACATGAAAATACATCTTCAAAGAACGATGCATTTATACTCCATTATCGTGTTCTTTGATATATCAGTGATATCGGATTTGTACACCAAGAACCGATAAACACTACTATTAAATGCATAGCCAATGAAAATGCAATCAACCATTTTTGGTCCTATTTTCACTTTCTTAGGTGGGGGTACTGTCACCTTGGCAAGACATCCCCGCATTCGCATGTAATTGTAGGATGACTTTCTTCCTTTCCATAATTCAAATGAAGTTTTCTCTTCTTTATTTTTGGGCACCTTATTCAAAAGGTAGTTAGCTGAAAGAATAGCTTCTCCCTACAAGTTTGGTGGCAAACCAGAACTTATTAACATTGCATTCATTATTTTTTTCAATGTAGGATTCTTTCTCTTAGCAACACCGTTGGACTGAGGAGAATAAGGCACTGTCGTTTCATGTATAATCTCATGCTTAGCACACGTGTCAGCAAATGCGATTCATAATCTCCACCTCGATCGCTTCTTAGCGCCTTAATTTTCTTGTTGAGTTGGTTCTCAAATTCATTTTTATAGAGAACAAATTTCTCTATAGCTTCATCCTTGCTTTTAAGTAAATATGCATAGCAGTATTTTGTGCTATCATCAATGAAGATAATAAAATATTTATTACCACCTCTTATTTGTATCATTTTCAAATCACAAATATCAGTGTGAATTAAATCAAGAGGTTCAGTGTTTCTTTCAACACTTTTAAACGATGATCTTGTTAGTTTTACCTCAATACATGTTTCACACTTGTGTTTGGAATCAATTTGGAATGTTGGTATGTGATTCAAGTTAATTAGTCTACACAAAGTATCATAATTAAATGTTTTAGTCTACCATACTATAAACTGGAAGACTTAAGTATATAAGTAGAAGAGCTAGCTTTATTAATATTTTTGACCATAGTCATTACATTGAGTTTGAACATTGCACCACACATGTATCGTCTACCAACATACATTTCACTTTTCGAAAAAATAAATTTGTTCAACACTAAATGAAAACCGTGGTTATTAAGCAACGAACAAGATACCAGGTTCTTACGAATTTCAAGAGCACATGCAATATTGTCCAGACTCAGTTCCTTGCCAGAAGTCATCTTCAAGATCACCTTGCCTTGGCCCTTGATTTCTGAAGTAGCCGAGTTCACCATAAACATCTTCTCCCTATGATCTAATGGTTCGAAAGCGGAGAATATACTTCTATTAGAGCACACATGTCGAGTAGCTCCAGTGTCAATCCACCATTCCTTCGGTTTGAACCTATCATATTCACCTCTGAGATCACAGCTGAGAGGTTGATATCGGAAACATCTTGAGCAATGTCTTGAATCAAGTTTGCTTCTCTGTTCCTGTTCTTCTTGGGAAGTCTACATTCAGTAGATTTGTGACCCATCTTGTCATAATTAAAGAACTTGCCTTGAAACTTCGACTTCTTCGAGATTCCTCCCTTAGGCCCCTACTTGGGGCCCTTGTTGTTGTGCTTGTTGGAACATTGTTTATGTTCCATTACATTTTTCTTGGCTGCATGACTGATAAGTCCAACCTTTTCAGATCCTCTGTTGTCTTCTTCAATACGATGCCTGACAATGAGATCTTCAATGCCTATTTCTTTTCGCTTATGCTTTAGGTAATTTTTAAAGTCTTTCCAACCTGGTGGTAATTTTTAAATTATACATGCTACTTGGAAACTTTCACTTAAGTTCATATCTTCAGCATGAATCTCATGCAAGAACAGTTATATTTCTTAAACTTGACTGATCACTATTTTAGAATCTACTATTTTATAGTCTAGGAAGCAGCCCACAATGAATTTCTTGGCACCGGAATTCTCTATTTTATACTTATGGTCTAGTGATTCCCAAAGTTCTTTAGCAGTTCTTTTGTCAATGTATACATTATACAAAGAATCGACTAATCCGTTCATTATGTAATTCCTACATAAGTAATCAGCATTTTTTCAAGCATCCACAGCGGCAATGACTTGGTTATCTTGCTCATCTTTGTTAAGATTTGGAGCTTCTTCGTTCAAGAATTTTGCAAGATTTAATGTGGTCTGATAGAACATCATCTTCTGTTTTTACCTTTTGAAATTCTGGCCGTTGAACTTCTCAAGTTTCTCCCCATGGGAGACTGAGACAGGTACAACGGTTGGCATTGGCACTCGTGTCGCAGCAGCAGTTGGTACTAGTGTCGTATCAGCAACCGGCACTTGGAACGTTTCAGACACAGCAACATTTTCCGATGCAGTAGTCATTTCGATTCTGAAAAATACATAACACGAGTGTAAGTTTTTCAGATTAAAGAAAAGAAAAAAAGTGCCTCAAAATCGAAAATTAAGAAAATCAAAATATGTTTTAAGTTTGTTACAAAAATGTATATAAACTTTCTTTTACAATAAACTCAATTGATTGAGAGGCACAGAAAAACAGAGAAGAGAATAGAAGAGGATGAAAATCCAACAAGAAAATAAAATTAAATAAATAACAACTTACAAACAAACCAATTGATATGTAACAAGGTAGAGTAGTCGAGGCTTATGTATCGCATAATTTTCTTAAAACAGATTTCACCTCTTCCGGTTGTTGGATTGTGCGAAGGCGTCTGTCTCCCAGGATGCAACGACTAGAGCATTCACGTAGGTACCACGTAACACTCTCGAACCGAATGACAGCGTGAAAATCCTATCACCGACTTACCGAAACAGCAGGACCGAGGAACAGAATAGAGTAAAACTAAGATAGAGGAAGAAAGAAGATGATTCTTGTGCAGGGAAGGAAGTGAGAAGGGAGGCCTCTATTTATAGGGCCAGCAAAAACTGTAACGGAAAACAAAATGTTTAATACTGCACTGAAACGGCAGACAAAACCGTTTCTGTATTTATAACAGCCGTTTACAAAGGAAAAAAAAATCAAAACTGCAGCAAAAGGTGGCTCTGCACGGGGTGGGGTTATGTCGGTCCGGCATTCGTGTCAGCAGATGGTGCGGGCGAACACAAGTTACATGTAATCGGTCCAAGATTTGCACCCCCTGCGCGCACGAGAGAGAGCCTCTCTTCTAACTAGCTTACAATGCTTAGAAGGAGGTTACTATATATCCTCTTCTAATTCCTTTAATTTTTCCGATGTAGGACTATGTTCCCTCAATCCATTTTCAAGACTGAAAATGTATCACTTTGAGAGACAATTTCTCATTCACTCCTTAACCGTTTTTAGCAAATTAATATATGATTTTGATCTACTCACGAAGGAGAACACAAATCAATCAAGATTTCTCAATAATTTGTTGAGGATCTTACTAAAAAAATTGCTCAAAAACTTGTTCGTAAATGGTGTATAAAATACCCATTTTCTAACACCTACAACTTGTTTGTTTGTTTTGCCTATTCAAGCATATGCAAATTGCATGTACATATTTGTATGATGATAACCCAGATATTGTTCGCTGAAATGCCTAAAATAACAACATGATGTAAGAGATGGATAAATGGTTGCTTGATTATACCGTGGTATATGATCATATTCATATTATTAGATGGAATGTGGGTAAAAATCTTTGATTGTTAATCGGTGCCGGCCCGGAGATCCGGGTTGCCCTAGCCAAACCCATGTTTTGTTTTGCTGCCCGTTATTAATTTTTCTAGAGCAATGCTACATCCACTACCAATTTCACTATATTTTTTTTCACTACCTTAGGTGGCACACTCCCATAGGTAGGAGAAGATAGAGTAGGTGGGGAAACTCTCAAATAGGAGTATGCCACCTGAGGTAGTGAAGAGAATGGTAGTGAAATTGGTAGTGGCTGAAGCATTACTCATTTTTTTTTATAATAATAACAACAAAATGTAAAAGTAAAAGCAAATATATATTTTTTTATAAAAGCATGATTACATTGTCATTTTAGGCTGTTAAAGCTCGCCTTTATATGTTATACATACATAGGGCCTTAAAAAATTTTGTTGCCCCATGAAAAGGAGGTTGCCCAAGTCTGCTGACTTGTTGGGCTTACCCCTGGGCCGGCCCTATTCTTAATATGGGCAGTAGGTTGACCCACATGCTTACATATATTATTCTTAGTTGTATTTATATGTACTAGTATAATGCACGTGCGATGCACGTGCAATGTATTTTTTAAAAATATGTATTAAACACGTGCGTTGCACATGGGGGAAAATGGGGAGGGAGAATGAAAAGGACAAAAAAAAATTCTACGTATTATACACGTGCGTTGCATGTGGGGAAAATGGGGTGGGGAATGAAAAGGACAAAAAAAAAATCTACCAACACGTGCGCTGCACGTATTGACACACACTAAGAAATAATAAAAATTGTTTATTTGTTTACAACCCCAACTCTCCCATTAATATAGTAGAGATTAAACCAATTACTAAACTATGAGATGGGATTCAGTATCATACTTCGGATTAACAACTGTAAATCTTGAGTGGTTGAAAGTTCAGTATAACATTTCAAATATTGGAAGCACAGTTGGTTATTTTTTTCCTTCTTTAGTGTTGGTGAATTTAATTATATATACGAGTATAATTTACGTGCATCGTACGTCTAAAAAAAATAAGGTCATCAAACTAAATGAATATAAATTGAATAAGAAAAAAGTTAGTTTATATTTCAATGTTTTGATTTGGGCTACACGTGTGGTGTACATTTATATTTGTTGGATATAATTTGAACGTGTATTATACGTGTTTATATAGTTACAAAGTTAGGATTTGTTTGTTACAAACCCCAACTCTCCCATTAAAATAATACTAGTAATTTGCACGTGCGATGCACGTCTTAATAAATATAGTTTTTTAAAATAAAAATTTAGACATAATCTGGATTTGAACTTAGAACCTCCTTTATAATAGTTATGCACGTGTATTGCACGGGTTGGTAGATTGACAAAACATTTACAAATAACACTAAGGTCTTCTCCCATTATAATATTAGAAATATGAGTATTTCTTAGTTTTTAAAAATAGTGGGGGTATATGCTAATTTTCACATTTTAAATGGGACATTTGCTAAAATATCCTTTTTTTAGGGGTTGCACGCGCATCACACAGGTATATTTGGTGGATTTAGTTTGCCGTACATTGCACGTGTTTGCTCAGTTACAAAATTAGGGTTTGTTTGTTTACAATCCCAACTCTCCCATTAAAATAGTAGATATATCCCATTAAAATAGTATACTAGTGTAATGTACGTGCGATGCACGGCCTATTAAAAGTATAGTCATTAAATTAAATGTATATATATCGAATCAAAAAAGAAATAGTTTATATTTGAATGTTTTGATTTCGGTGACACATGCGCTACACGTATATATTGTTGGAATTAATTTAAATATGTATTGCACGGGTTTGTTTAGTTACAAAGTTAGGGTTTATTTGGTTACAAACCCCAACTCTCCCATTAAAATAGTATATATATATATATATATATATATATATATATAAAGAAGATACTAGTGTAATGTACGTGTGATGCACGCCTATTAAAAGTATAGTCATTAAATTAAATGTATATATATCGAATTAAAAAAGAAATAGTTTATATTTGAATGTTTTGATTTGGGTGACACATGCTCTACACGTATATATTGTTGGAATTAATTTAGATGTGTATTGCACGGGTTTGTTTAGTTACAAAGTTAGGGTTTATTTGGTTACAAACCCCAACTCTCCCCCTTAAAATAGTAAAGAATAAAGATAAAGATGTTACTCCTTGATCTTCAATTGGTACCTTATTTCTAATACCCTCATCACTAACTCACCATTTTGAAAAGATGCCTTTGATCTCCGAAGACTCTTTGTTTATTAATTTTTCTAATGATCTGAGACAATTGGTCAAATGGCCTCTTATTCAGAAATCAATGTCCTGAGCTCAAGTTTGCTTCGCACATATACTAAATCTACTGAATCCATATTGTTGTTCCTATTCTTCTGAAATTGAAGTTTATCTATGATATATTACGCAACTGAAAAGAGAACTCACATCTATGGCTCAGAGCAAGCTATTGATATTGAGGCGAGACCTCCATGAGGTTTGACATTTAGCCTAGACCAGTTGCTTTGAATGCTTTTTTTAGTCCTGAGGTGCTTGACCTCATATAGAGGATGCATATGACCTTATTGAGAAGTTTGCGGCTGGTGTCTCGATGGTGGCTTTTCTCTCATTGGCTATCTCATACCCAACTTTGGCAGCAAGACCTCATGTTTATCAATGCCTACATAAACTTCCTTGCAGTTGTCGTCACCGAGTATACCTTTCCTCAGGCCGAGATGGTGAAGGAGTCTCTCAAGGTATGTTTCTTTTATCCAAGCTAGTTTTTGTTATTCATCTGTTTAATGTTCTTTTGAAATATTTGATTGATCGTAACTGTGTGTATGATTGCAGCACTCAGGCAAATTTTTTGTTGCCACTGTTCCTGTGGCAGCCGAATTTGTAGCTACTTCTGATGCTGCTGCTAAGGTGGAAGAGAAGAAAGAGGAGCCCGAAGAGGAATCTGATGGTGAGTTTAGTAGGATGTAAGACGCTGGAGTTTCTTTTGAGTTTTTCTTCTGTTACTTCGAATAGTCCCTTAGTTCATTATTTTTTGTTGTTCAGTATAATTTTTGCATGATGAGTGAATTACATGGTAGACTGTATTGGGAACCTTTTGGTCATTTTGTTTTCTTGTTAAAATCAATATTTCTATTGCAACTCTTTTTCCCATTATTTCCAACCTCAACCAATTCCTATGAATGATTTTTTTTTTCTCTCAAATTTGTAGTGTGAACTATTGTGAACTATTGTATGTCTATTTCTACTTTCATGTATTTGTTAAAATGTTGATTATATGCTACAAATCTGGAATGAAGGATTTGCTATCGCTTTTGGTGTATGTTCATCTTTGTTTCATCACAATTAAACTCACAATTCTTTCAAGAAACTTTTAATTTATCTGATTGAAGTTGGATAGTGTTGATGGAATTCAGATGGCGTAGAAGTAGTGATTTCCTTATATGATCTTTTTTGAAATTCTATTTGGGTGAAAGAAATATCATATTGGAGCTAAATTTTATGGAATTTTATTTCATGTAGGGTGTTTTTTTATTAAAAAGAAGTTTTTAAATTTATTTTTTAAAAGTTCAAAGTATATATATTTTAAAAATATCTTATCCCGACGTTTTTGACCAAAAATGCCGGAATAGGTTATTTTTAAAAAATAAAAAATAACCTATTCCGGCATTTTTGATCAAAAAAGCCGGGATAGGTAACTTTTTCCTTTTTTTTATAAACGCTCTATCCCAGCATTTTTTTATATAAAACATAGGGATAGACAGGTCTATAGTGGCATTTCCCAAAAACACCGGGATAGACCATATATCTGTCCCGACGCTCGTTACAACTGCGTTTCTAGAAACACCGCTATGTTCCATCCTAGCGTTTATAAACTTCGGGATAGCCCCAAAAAAAATGTCGGGATTGGCGTTATGTTTTGTAGTCTTAGTTTGTGGAATATAAATATTTGAGAATGACTCATATGCATATTTAATATACCATTTTGTGAGCTTAATGACTTAAGAGTAATTGAGTTAGTAACTAGGGACTTCTAGAAAATGGGTATCATGAAAAAGGGGCTTAATGAAATTATCCAGCTTTTTTTCATGCATGGATCATTCGGTTAGTGACATAGGGGAGGTTTAGCGGCGGTGGTTAAATGATGTAGGAAGAGGTGTGTAAATGAAGAATGAAAGAAGAGCTTGTGATTGTTTGTATATAAAAGCCAAGAATGTCTTCCCTCATTCTCCACCATTCCTCTTATGTCTTCCACCTAAACTGAAGATCTTTGGAGTTGAAGTTTTCATAAGGTTAGGTTTATCGAGTTTGGTGTTGGGACGCTTCGTGAAGCTTACAAACAATCGAATTCAGAAACTATAGGTATGTAGCAACTTTACTACTCTAATTTCAATTATGTTATAGGTTCTACGCATGTTAGAGAAACTTTATATGTTTTATATGATGAGTATTCATGCTTAGATTGAATCATGTGTGAATTATTGTCAATTAATTGTGTGAAATTACAGTAAGGTTAACTTGGAAATGTTTTATAGTTTATATCCTGAATTTTGGACTTAGAAAAGTTGAAAATTTTATATGTGTATCCCATATATGTCTATAACATCTCCTTAAAATTTCATTTTTTTTGTATATCATTTGGTATTTTAAATAAATCTGATCTCATTCCTGGTTAACCTATACTATCATTCTGTCCTGAAAATCATGCTTAAATCCAAAAATTCATTTCTCTCCAAATATATGCAATTGGAAGCTAAACTTATTATATGTAAATCTCGTATATGTCTATAACAGGTTCACAAAGTTTCATGAGGTTTGGATATCGTTTAGTATTTTAAACAAATTCGAACTTAGGACTACTTGACAGTTTTGCCTTAGTTCTGAAATTTTGTACACCTTCTGGTTTCTGACCATTTTAACCTCTTATATGCAGTATTATGAGGGAACTCAAAACTAAGAATTTGAAGTAGATTCGTTAATCTTTTTTTTCAGGTCTAATATATCAAATTTTCATGAAGTGTGAGATTTTCGGAGATTTTTATAAGTAAAAACTGCAGTTTTCTGCAATCTGAAACGACTGTTTTGCATATGGATTTAGAAAAAATAACGGTGGTTAAATTTAGATGCTCTTAACTGCAATGTTGTGATAGACTCATTTAGGTTTCATATGAAACTAATAAATCTATTTTTCTGATAAGTATTGGAATTTATATGATTTTTGCAAGACTAATATACATAGAATGCAAGAAGAAGTCATATTTTATTTTAATAATAAAATTATTAAAAGTTAACTTATTTTCCCTTAAACAATGTGCATATATATATACATACATATATATATATATATATATATATATATATATATATATATATATATATATATATATATGGGAAAAAGGGTTATGAGCAACTTGCTCATTTAGTAAATAAGCAATTGATGATGTGGCATACATGTGATTGGAAAATCCTTAAAAGAGTTAGTTGTCCAATGTATCACATGCATGCCACATAATCAATTGCTCATTTACTAAATGAGCAAGTTGCTCATATCCCTTTTACCCTATATATATATATATATATATGAGAAATGCTCTAATGAAAACAAGTCTGTTTTCACAAACCCATGAAAACAGACCCGCTTTGGTTGTATGAACCTAGGTCGTTGTATGAAACAACGGCCTAGGTTATAAATAATTGAATGAACCTAGGCCGTTGTTTGGGACAACGGTAATTTATAACCTAGGTCGTTGTTCCTAGGCTATAAAATTTTATAGCCTAGTTTGTTTGAAATAACAAAATTTTATAGCCTAGGCCGTTGTTCCCAACAACGGCCTAGGTTATAAAAGGTTGTTGTTCCAAACAACAGCCTAGGTTCATTCAATTTTTTATAACCTAGGTCGTTGTTTCAAACTACGGTATAGGTTCATTCAATTTTTTAGAGCGAATGAGGCGATGAGTTATTTGGGACGAAATTTCCAAATTACCCCTTCGCCACTTAAGTGAGATGGGTGATGGGCGGGCTCGATCTGATCCGTTGATCACGTTCAAGAGTGATTCAACGGCCAGAATCGTTATTTTCATAGGTCTGTGAAAACAGACCCGTTTTCAATGGAGCATTTATATATATATATATATATATATATATATATATATATATATATATATATATATATATATATATATATATATAAATCGTTATTTTCACGGGTCTGTGAAAACAGACCCGTTTTCAATGGAGCATTTCTATATATATATATATATATATATATATATGGTATGTCTGGGGGCCCCATTTTGGGATTTCACCTCGGGCCCCCGTGAGGTGAGGGTCGACTCTACCCATCTGTTGGGATACATAAACATCATATTCAATCTTTTAATTGTATGTTTCGTTAAACTCTTATTAATAGAACGTGGGGGGTTTTGTACCCATGGTTAACAATTAAAAAAACAAAAAAAAAAAACAAAAACAAAAAAAAAACAATGAGAGTAAGCAATGCCCACTGGTAATACTTCGGTTCGTCTTCCCACCTTTCTCTACATCAAATACAGTTTTAAGCTTATTGTACAGTGCTCTTGTCACTTCATGTAAGGCCGGGTATTGAGCTTCTTCCACAATGGTTTCAACCTTCCTGCAGTGGTGGAGCCAGGATTTTCAATCAGCAGGAGCGAAATCATAAGAATCGGGCTTAGATAATTATACTATACGCAGTGTTCCGATAAAAATGTATGGAAACAAATCATAAGAATCGAGCTTAGACAATTACACTATACTTTTTCATCCCGCTGTAGCCCGATAAGAATCCTTAACTCTCTGAAAAAGAGTAATATGATAGTTTCTTAATGTTTATTCTCCCAACTTAGATAATTTTGCAACATTACAAGTTGACAATCTCAATCAGTACCTTCCAATTGCCTATATGAACAGCTAGCAAGAACTCACCACATTTAAATCTTATTTTTTAACCAAAAACTAACCATAATTTCAAAAGTGCATAAACAAAATTACGAGAATTTCAAGGAGCGCATAACAGAAACCACACCTGCACTGCAAGATGTAGGCGGATCTTTCTTCAAATCCTTCAAATCCTTCACTGCCTCCACCTGCTCACCAACCAAAATCCCTAATTTCTCATTACTACCTCCGCCTCTGCTTACCAACCAAAATCCCTAAATTCTCAAACACAACAAATTGATCTTTACTTACATTGTCAAACAACTAAACAAACCATGGTCGAACAACATAACAAAAAATCTCAACAAAAAAAAATTCACTAACCATTGACAATCCGACATTGCGACATCTAACGTCAACTTGGGAGGGGAGAGATTCGGAGTCGGAGTTACTCTGTACTCGTACAGTCGTACTCTTGAAGATTTGGAGGTTTCGAAATTGTAATTTAGGGCTTGGATCTATGGATTATGAGCTAAAGTTTCGGTAGATAATGGAGCACGGAAAGAAAGAAAGAAAAGACGCAAGAAGAGAGAGCTAGGGTTTCGGTGGAGGCTAGAAGAAAGGAGAGAGAGTGAGAAAGCTAGCAGTTAGGGTTTCAGAGCACAGAAAGAGAGAAAGAAAAGCTGAAAGAAGGTGAGCCGATCAGGGAAACTGGAAGAAGAGGAGTAGGGGCTTGGGCCAAGGAGCGGGAGCATGGGCTTGGGCCAAGGAGGGGAGCGATTTGGGCCGAGTGAGGGGGAGCAGGGTTTTAATGCCTTGGGCTTTTTAAGGGGCATGGAGAAATCTAGGGGGAGCGGCTGCTCCCCCTAGGCCATTACTGCCTCAGCCCCTGCCTTTCTGTGATAAAATTTGAAACCATCAGTAACTGAAAGATACAGGCAAATCAAAATTATTTTTCAAACATACAAAACAAAAAGAATGCATATGTTCATTGTGCAATGGAACTTTTTTATTTGCATTATTGTTTGAACAATGTGGCATCATGGAATATGGTTAGAAGTGGTATATCGTACCTTACCGTACCATTATTGCTATACCGTCTACCATACCGTGATACCTGGTACATTGATTTGTCTACATTAATGTGCAAAAATTTCGGTACTACCGAGTTCGGTAATACCGGAATATCAGTACGCTAATGATAATATCACGGTAGTACCGGACCTTAAAAAGAAAAAAAGAAAATTTTAGCTGAGTAGAACTATATATATCTAATTAGCAAATAAACAGATACTTGAAGTCTTGAACCATCAACCCAGCAACAATTTTAGATGTAACTTGGTTGCTGCAAGTACTAATAAAGCTTCTTAACCACACAAAAATTCAACATTTGTTTTGGATCTAGGGCCTCAGCCACCATTAATTATCTAAGGTGCACGTACGATTACAAATAATGGAGAATAACAGTACGGTAATTGAAAGATTCTAACCGCATGAAAAGATAAGTTTGTTAGGAATATGTCTTGAATACTCCTTGTTCAGATTAGAAAAAGGTAAGATGAAGCACGGAGGTCAAAGCGTTGAAGAGAGTAGAAGGGAAAACAACAGCAGCAAGGTGCAGGCAGAGTTGCAGTCGACTGTCCTGGGGGAAGGTCAACCACACCCCTAACTGCACACCCGACTGCACACCCGACTGTAGTTGTACATGATTTGGCCGAAATTAGGACAGTCAACCGGTCTTGTTGGACGGTCGACCCCGCGGCACTGTGTATTTTCTGGGCTTCGATTTGTTAGGCCGTTTCAGCCAAAACATCAACTCCAAGTCAGATCGTATGACTCCTATTCAGTTACTTCTCCTATAGGTTATATCGGACGACTGAGAATCAAGATTAAACCTAGAGTTCTCTCTATTCAGCTATATATAATGTAAACTCCTCCAATATGAGAGTAGAGTACTTCATTAACATTTTCTCCATTACAAAAAGAGACTTGAGAGAGATAGTTCTTGGTGAGTGAGTTTAATTCCTTATACTGAGTGAATCATTAATTCATTGTAATCTTTTCTAGTTGAATATCAGATCTCCCTATATTTTCCCCTGGATTAAGCAAAAGTAACCGGGATAAATCCTCATTGTGTTTGTGTTGAATTAGTGGATCTACTTGCTTACTCAATTGATTCTTCTAATCTACTTCGATTTCCTCATTGCACTATTTAGTTCTGTTACGACACCGAGTGTTTGTTGACGCTCCAATCCCAACAACTGGTATTAGAGCTTTAGGTTGCCGAGTTCCTTGGGTAAGATGACATGTCACAATCTTTTGAAGATCAAGCAGTTCGATGGAAAGATCAATTTCAATCTTTGGAAGGTTGACATATATGCTGTTCTTGTTCAAGAACGCTTGTAGATAACAATTAAGAAGAAATAAAAGCCACCCGATATGAAGGAGGATGTATGGGAAGATATTCGTGAAAGAGTCATAAGTCTGATCCGATTATCATTGACGGACGAGGTCAAGTGCAGATTTCTTGAAGAAACTGATGTAGCGAGTTTGTGAGAAAAACTCATAGCTGACTACTCTGGTTCGTCGTTATTAGATCAGATGCATTGGAAGAGAAAGTTAATATGTTTGTCAATGAAGAAAGGTACCGATCTTCAAGACCACATCACAGAGTTCAATAAGGTTCTATCTAAACTGAAGGCGATAAATGCGGATATGAGTGAGGAAGATAAAGCTTTCAACTAGATCCAGATATATTCACTATCGGATTCGTACGATCTTTTGATCAGTACCATGCTACACGATAGATCTGTCAAGGAGAATGTTACGGTAGATGGTGTAATCAAAGCATTGAAGAAAAATCAACTTAGGAATGAGACCCATAAATCATCGTCTATTTCCAAAAGTTGTCTAGCATTGGATGGTTATTCAGGTGGAAGACAAAGTTCTATGCAAAAGGATTTGATCTGTTACTAATATTGTAAAAGGTCAGGGTATATCAAGAAAGACCGTTCAAAATTGCAAAATCAGGAGAGTGCCAGGAGTGAGATTTCTGTCACATGTATGGTTAGTGCTACTAAATCTCATGATTTGTGTCTTCTTTTTTCAAATTTTTTAGAAGTGGATTCTAGTTAGTTTCTTAACTCAGAGAGTTCTTCCCATATTTGCTTCGAGAGGGAGTTGTTTTCTACTTATAAGTCTACTACAGGACGTTGTGTGAGAATGAGAACTAGGAAGATTTGTGAAGTAGTGGGTGAGGGGACAGTTGAGTTGAAGGTGACAGGTATAAACATGTTCACTCTAAGGGAAGTTTTGTATATTTCTTTGTTGAAACAGAATCTGATTTTCTTGGGAACTCTTGAAGCACGTGGTTATAGGTACACAGCTCGAGGTGGAGTTCTATCTATTTTTTAGGGTCGTCGTAAGGTGATTAGAGGTTTGAGAATGGTTGACTCATGCAAAAAAAATCTCTACAGGTTTTGGGGAACCCTAAATACTTGTGCAAGTGTTTCTCCTTTTTCCGTTATTTCCGCAAGCTCATCTAGTTTGCCGCAACTAGCATCATCGAAGGAGACTACGACATTTGAATATCTTCAAGAGATGAAGAATGCCTTGATGTAGGTGGAGTTCGTGTGGTGGTTGGCAACTTCGTGATAGCACTTACTGAGGTATGCGCTTGAGAGAGTATACTGATCGATGAAATTGGGTAGAGATTTGTTCAACTAGAAGAAGAAGCTATTGTTCTAAGTGTTTTTGCATGGAGTTTTAGTAGAGTTTGGAGATGAATTATCACACAATGTGATAACACTCGTATGCAATCCAAGGTAGAGATTGTTAGGAATGTGTCTTGAATACTCGTTGTTCAGATTCAAAGCAGGTAAGATGAAGCACGAAGGTCGAAGCGTCGAAGAAAGTAGAAAGGTGCAGGCAGAGTTGCGGTCGACTGTCCGGGGGAAGGTTGACCGCACCCCCGATCGCACACCCGATTGTAGTTGTACTGGGTTTGGCCGAGAGGAGGACTGTCAACCGGCCTTGTTGGACGGTCGACCGCATGCGGCGCAGTGTATTTTCTGGGCCTTGATTTGTTAGGTCGTTTTAGCCCAATCTTCAACTCCAAGTCAGATCATACGGCTCCTATTCAGTTAATTCTTCAACAGGTTATTTCGGATGACTGAGAATCAAGATTAAACCTAGGGTTTTCTCTATTCTTTTATATATATATTGTAAATTCCTCCAATATGAGAGTAGTACTTCATTGATATTTTCTCCATTGCAAAGAGAGGCTTGAGAGAGATAGTTCTTGGTGAGTGAGTTTAATTTTTTGTATTGAGTGAAGCATTAACTCCTTGTAATCTCTTCTAGTTGAATATCAGATCTCCCTATATCCCCCCCCCCCCCCCCCCCCCGGATTAAGCGAAAGCTAACCGGGATAAATCCTCGTTGTGTTTGTGTTGGCTTGGTGGATCTACTTGCTTGCTCAATTGATTCGTCTCATCTACTTCGACTTCATCATTGCTCTATTTAATTTTGCTACGATACCAGGTGTTTGCTGACGCCCCAATCCCAACAAAGTTAGTAGTAGCTGTTTAAGAAAAAACATTATATTTTGCAATTTATTGCTCCAAGAATGAATGACTTATTATTCATCATCTACACTCTAGATTTATTTATTTATTTATGGTCCATAAATCTACCTCTCATCTTTTTGCTATAATTCTACATCTTCTCTTATGTTATATATACTTCTTAATTTCTACTACTATAATAAAATCGAGCTACCAAATAAATCACAAATATGCGTATTCTTTATTAAAAAAAGGTAGTGCAATGTAATTCACTTTCTTACGGTCTACTTGAAAGAAAAAAGAAAAGAGAAAACATTATTGATGAATGTATTAAGTTGTTATGGTGCCTTTACAAAACTACTTACCAAACGTATATAAGATCATATGACTTAGACGAAAACTAATCCAGTAAGTTCTAAATAATTAGATGAAAACTAATCCAACAAATTTAATTGGAATGGATGTCAGCTCATGTCTTTCAATCACTATCAAATAATCTATGAAGTTTTTCACTAATTACTTTCGGTTTGAGCGCCTTCAACGAACTGGTCGAGACAGATGTCATATGGTTTGTATATTTGCAGAGAATTTTTGTAAATTACTTAACCAATGTGGCATTTCATCCACAATCGAAGAACCAATGATCAGTTCTCAACTGAAAAAAGTCTAAATGACATTTTTCCCAATTTTTTTTTGAAAATGGTGTAGTTAGCACCGGTGTAGTTTGGTCAGAAAAACAAAAAGAAGAAGATGGCAAATTGGGCGACGCTAGGGTTAAGAAGGAAGAAGAAAATGGGCATGGACCTCGGGTTTTAAATATATAATTAAATTACTCAGTACGGTACGATACACCATCAGAATCAATACAAGGTACTAGTACCATACCATATAATCTCGGTACGGTACAATACTGAGATTTCAGTACGGTATTACCAAGTTATCGGTAATATTTGGTATGGTATTGGTACAGTATTATGGTATTTTTTGACACGCCTAAATATGGTCTGGAAAAATATATTGAAGTCTTGAATAATTTAAATTATATAGAACAACAATATGAAAAAAAAAAATCAAATTATTCCACTTTTTCAAACTATTTGCGGAAATATTACACATGTCAAACTATTTGCAGGCATGGACAAATGTTGGCCACGTCAGCAAAGCTCGCAGTTCCCAACTACGCTCTTGGCTCTTTCGCCTAGTTATTACTTTCCTTAAACAACTGCGAGTGTAGTTCAAAATTCTTTATCTATAATCGCAGTTCCCAACTGTGAGGATCTTTATACTAGGTTCGCAGTTGAAAAATGCAACTGCACACTTTTTTGAAATCTGACAGAAAGTGAACACTCTGATTGGAACTTAGAGAATTTTTGAAAAATTCTCTAAGAAGAGCCTGAAGTTCCCAACAATGGGTTCGAGTGAACTAGACCCACAGTTGGAATCTTCCCGCGGTTGGGATCTGCTGGTCTAGTAGGAAAAAAATTCAAGACAATTATGACATGGTCCCTATTTACATATATCCAACACAATCCAATTCTAGAATCCAACACAATACATAATCCAACATCATACACAATCCAACATAATCAAATTCAAGAATCCAATACAATACACAATCCAACATCTCAACATCAATTACAGAGTCCAACATTTAACAAAATCATAATGATTTCAAAATCTCTAAAGTTAACTAAAACAATTGAATTGCACAAATATATATATATATATACACATCAAGAATGAGATAAATTTATAAAAAGAAAATTACCTCGACATGTATCTATCGGTCTTCGTTCTCTTTCGGAGCAGTTTATTGTGTGGAGATTTCGCTTTTTGTGTGAGCTGGGATATGGAGACATGCTCGTCGTCATCTTGATGGGTTTCTTGTTGTGACCCTCCCTCATCTTGAGCTTGCTCATCTTCTTTGAGTTGCTCTCATGGCCTAGGCCTGCTAACCACTGTCTTACGCATAGTCCTCCGATTCCCCGTTGACCCTAAGTTTGGTGTGCACAAGTTTGGTGTGCACAAAATGTTGACCCTAAGTTTGGTGTGCACAAAATGTACTATTAAAACCGGATCACTTCTTCTTATAGATTAGTTGAGAATGATTCTAGTCTAGTTCTTGGCATATTAGAAGTAGAGGGAGCTCTAGCGGGATCCTCACAGACATGTTTTTTTAGGAAATCTAAATTCAAAAACAAAAAGCCAAAAATATTTGAAATCAAGCAAATGAAGAAAGTATCAAAGAAGATTGCAAATATCAAGAAGATTTCAACTCAAGAAATGTGTGCTTTAAATACTCAAAAATGCCAGCAAATATTGTATATTTAATTTTTTTTATGTGAGGAAATACCATGTAAAGAATTGTTGATTGAATATATAATCAATTATGGAAAGAATATAAAATGGATTCATCAAATAAATATAAAAACTGCACGATAGTGATTGACCTCACATATGTCAGTCGACTATCACACAGTCGACTGTACTGTCACATAGTCGACTGTACTGTATAGTGTAAAATTGAGTCAGTCGACCGACCACCTCTCGACCTTCGGGTTAAAGGTGGATGGTCGACTGCTCAACAATGTGGTCGACCGTACCTATGCAGATTTGACTATTTTGGAATATCTTTTTATTTTATGGAAATATAATCCTCCGCTCCATAAATAGAGTTGAATTCACTAAGTATTCTTCATCACTTGCAACTATTATTCTTTTGAACTTACTATTCAATCAACGTTCCGAATGTGTGAGCTTTTATTGTTTTCTTAGCCAAGATCGATATAGATCTTGCTTGTTTTTCTTTTGTAACGCTTCGGTGAGATTACAAAGCTTGTTCAAAGAAGTCTTGTAAGTATAATATGTCTCTCGGCCTGAATTCTGAGAATCACTGTACCAGGTTATGAGTATGGCGGAACGCGTGTGGCGGAGAATTACTACATGTAGGTGGTGTATTCGTAGACCTAGGGGTCGAACCACGTTATACCGTTGTGTCTTGCGTGTTTGCTTTGTTTACTTTCTCTAACTCTATCTCTTTACTTCACGCATTTATTTTAAGTTCATTATTTCCGCACAATCACTCTATTCACCCCACCCCCACCCCCACCCTTAGGGTGATTTACAGTGGTATCAGAGCGAGTGCATATTAATAGGTTAAAATCTAAGAGCAAAAGGTCCAATGGCCAAAATCCCTCCTCCCGCAAACTTGTACACATCGGAGTCATTCAACTCTTGGAACAAGTCTGACACGTTCACCTTATTTTGATGGAAATTGCTATGATGTTTGAAAAGTTTGTATGTCTCACTTTTTGCAGGTGCTTGGAGAAGAAGTATGGAACATTTGTGTAAACCAAGCAGATATCCCTGTGAGTGATGGAAAGAGGACCTTCACAGCAGCTAAACTATCACTGAAAACTGCAAACTCCAAAGCTATGACAGCACTGTGTGCAGTACAGAACAATGAAGAACTAATGCGATACGGTGCAACTGCAAAACAACCTATAAAATCTAGAAAAATATGCTAAAACATCATGAAGGAATCACATATGAGGTAAATGCCAAAGTTACATTATTTTTTTATAAGTTTGATGTTTTTCGTATGATTCCAGGAGAGAACATAGATCAGACTCTAGCCCACTTTGATATTATCGAACATGAACTTGAAATCTTAGGTAAGGGGTTAGATGAAGACCGAAAGGTCAGAAAACTCATAAACTGTCTCACACCTGAATTTGACATAAAAGCTGACTCAATGAGGGAGACACTTGAAGAGAAAGAATTCGACTACTGCACATTTTAAGGCAAATTGAAGACATATGAGCTGGAGATGGCAGGAACAAGGAGGTATTGATAGTACATTGGGATCATTCCCAAAACTGAAGAGAAGAGTATTGCCTTGAAAGCAGCAACTTCACGACCATTAAAATCAGAACCAGATCATGAAGAATCTGACGAATTAGAGCAGCAGATTGAGCACACAGTTGGTAATCGCGATGCTAACTGAAAAAATTGTAAGTACCTCAAATACAAAGGCAGATCTCAAGGAGGAATAGACAAAGACAAGGAGGATGTCCATTACAAATGCAAGAAGCCAGGACACATCCTCGCAAACTGTTCTATCTCTCAAGATAGGAAGAAATCTCATTTCTCAAATTCAGGATTCAGAAAGAATGCATTAAAGGCAACATGGCTCGATTCAGACTCGTGTGATGAAGAGCAAGGACTCAACGACTTCGGATTCATATATAGAACTTGGGGATGGTGAAGCAATCACCACTTTAAGAAGAGGTAATCGAAGAACCCACCAATGATGAACTAGTAGACATATGTAATGACCTAAAACATAATGCAAAGAAACTAAGTCGAGAGCTACAACAATGTACGCAAATATCTAATGAATCTCATGACTCCTGTATTGCTAAAAATAGAAAGCTGAAAGATGCAAACATGTTTATTATTGAAAATTTTGAATCATTTAGAAAGGATCATAATTTATTAATAGAGGAAAATGAATGTCTAAAACAACATATTCAAAAACCTTTGGCAATAAATAATAAAAACCTAAAAGAAATTCATGAGAAATATGCCTATATTGCTAAGCTCACTGACGATCTTAATGAGTACAAAAGAAAATTTGACGAGGTAGTGGAAGGATGTAGAGAAGCACTTGAACAAAATAGACAGCTTGATGCTACTCTAGATACTCTTCGTTGGAACGCTAAAAACGATGATAAAACTAGAGAAAGACTTTGCAGTAGAATAATTGAACTCGAAAAAGCTATTGGAAAATACGAAGGGCCAAATTATTTTATGATAAATAACTCAAGATCATTTCATGATAATCGAGGACTTGGTTACAACGAACCACTACAACATCAAACCGCTAAGAAATTTTGTCACACACATATGCATAGCCACCCAAATATACACAAATCAAGGAATAGCTATTCAAATGTGCAAGACTCAAGGCATAATCGAATTACTTGTCTTTATTACAGTAAATTTGGGCATATTTCTTATAATTTCATTTTAAAAAGGAATATTAATCTTTTTTGGGTGAAAAAGAATGCGAGTGCAGAAACAGTACCAACATGGGCACCCAAAATTATACATACTAATTTCAATGTAAGTGCTTCAACTCGCCAAACCTAAAAATAGGCGGTACCTTGATAGTGGATGCTCAAATCAGATGACTGGTGACAACAAATACTTTGCATCACTATCAAGGGAAAAATAGAAGGACATTATCTTTGGAGATAATAGCATTGGTCAAACCATCAGTAAAGGTGAAATAAACTTTGGTTTATCATGCTACATTGATGATGTACTTTTGGTAAGTGGCTTAAAACACTATTTACTTAGCATGAGTCAATTATATGATAAAGGTTATACAATTACTTTTGATAAAAATGTATGCACTGTATTAGATAGTAATAACTCTTGTTTACTTCTTGCTAATATATGCAATAACGTTTATATCATCAACTCCAATGAATTAGCACATGAACAGATGAGACGCTTTGTAGCTAGAAATGAAGATGGTTGGTTATGGCATCGGCGACATGGACACACGACAATGGACACCCTCAATAAATTAGTAAATAAAGAACTTGTTCGTGGAATTCCCAAAGTCAAGTTTGAGAATGATAAGCCCTGTAACTTCTACCAATTCGGTAAGCAGACTAAAAGTTCTCACAAGCCCAAGAAAGTGGTATCAACCTCTAGATCTCTTGAACTTTTACACATTGACCTTTTTAGATCATCACGAACACGTAGTAATGGAGGAGCACGATATGCTTTCGCCATTGTAGATAATTATAGTAGATTCACTTGGGTTGCTCTTTTAACACACAAAAATGATACTCCTTATGTCTTTCGAAAATTCTGTCGTCTAGTTGAAGATGAGAAAAGCCTTACCATTGTAACTATTCGTAGTGACCATGGTATGAAATTTCAAAATGAACTCTTCACATCATTTCGTGATAAAAAATGAATAAAACATGAGTTTGTTTGTCCTCGCATTTTCCAACATAATGGAGTTATTGAGAGTAAAAATCGATATCTTCAAGAAATGGCCCACACCATGCTTAGCAAAAATGATCTACTTAAATTCTTTTGGGCATAGGCTGTCAACACATCATGTTATACAATTAACCAAGGGATTATTAGAAAACATCTTGAGAAAACGCCATTTGAACCATATTATGGAAAACTTTCAAACCGAAATTATTTTCGCGTATTTGGATGCAAAGTTTTTTATTAAATACTTTAGATAACTTGGGAAACTTTGATCGTAAAAGTGATGAAGACGTATTCTTAGGATATTCTCTAAGTAGCAAAGCATATCCTGCTTTTAATAAAAGAAGACGCACTATACAATAATCAATTGATGTTATATTTTATGAGACTAATCCTATTGCAAGAGAAATATTACATGTTGTTGGTGATAATGAGACAGATATTCACATAGAAAAGCGACATGTACACATGCCAAATAAATTATAGGAGGACTCTCAAACAAACTCAACTCATCTAGATGAAACCTCATCACAACAACCAACCAATCAGCGCACACATTAACATATGATGGAAGACCTAACACAACTTGATCCAATGGAAGATGCTCAGAATCCTACACCTACACAACCTCAAATCATCGAAAAACGTCCAGCTGGGAAAATCATGACTAGTCATCCCTCGAACTTAATATGAAGTGATATGACAAAGGGGGTAACCACTCGAACACAAGCAAATAATTTTATGTTTTTTCGGCATTCGTGTCCATACTTGAACCTAAAAGATATTAAGGAGGTTATGCAAGACAATGACTAAATCATTGCCATGCAAGAAAAACTTAATCAACTTGAAAAGAATCAAGTATGAAGACTTGTACCTAGCCCTGTAGTAGAACTGTTCTTGGAAAAAATGGTTGTTTAGGAACAAGCTAGACGAATTCGGTATTATTATTAGAAATAAGGTCCGTCTTGTTGCTCAAGGTTATAACCAATAAGATTGTGTTGATTTTGATGAAACTTTTACTCCTGTTGCACAGGTTGAAGTCATTCGTATTTTACTTGCTTTTGATCTTACATGGATTTTACTCTCTTTCAAATGGATGTTAAAAGCGCTTTCTTAAATGGTTTTATTTCTGAAGAAGTTTATGTTGAACAACCACCAGGGTTCACTAGCCCGATACAACCAAATCATGTATTTAGTCTTGATAAAGAATTATATGGTTTGATGCAAGCACCCCGTGTTTGGTATGAGTGACTCAGTTCATTTCTCATTCATATAGGTTTTTTCAAAGGAAAAGTAGACACTACACTTTTATCCAATATCACTCTAAAGATATTTTCAATGTTCAGATTCATGTCGATAATATAATTTTATGTTCTACTAATGAAAATCTATGCAAAGAGTTTTCCAAGAAATGCAGGACGAATTTGAAATGAGTATGTTGGGTGAACTCAACTACTTCCACGGTCTTCAAGTACAACAACGAAAAGATGGTATATTCATCAATTAGTTTAGATATGCCAAAGAACTTGTCAAAAATTTTGGACTAGATAACGCAAATGCATACAAAACGCTCATGGCCACTACTACTAAACTTTCCAAAGATGAATCCGGTAACAATGTTGATATTTCTACCTATCATTGTATGATTGGTAGCTTAGTTTATATTACTGCATCTCGTCCCGATATAATGTTTAGAGTTTATTTATGTGCTCGTTTTCAATCGTATCCAAAAGAATCATATTTGGTTGCAGTTAAGCGTATCATTCAATATCTTAAAGGTACTCCAAAGGCAATCACAGATTAAATACACAACGGAAAAAATCACAAAATATCGAAAACTAGCCATGGATCCATGCGAAAACCATAAATCGTGTTTAGGAGTTATACCTTAAAGATGGATATGGTCTCTCCAAAATATGCTAATCACAGTACTGCAAAGGTTGCGGTACTTCTATTGTATCCATATGAATGGATCAAATCAAACTCTCCCTCACACCGCGGTGCTAGCTGCAAGAAGAGGATGTTTCTCACGATCTCTCTCCCACAATTTATGTGAAGGATAGGGTTTTCTCATGTATCTTTTTCACAGAACTGTATTATATATATAGGTGTAGAAAATCAACCCTAAGAGAGTGGTAAAGTGGTTGGACTCACAATCTGGCCTGGGTCAAATTCGTGTGTAGGCTTCTAATTTTAGTTGACCCATTTAATTAATTAATTACCCAACCATTTCAAGAGGCCAAGTCTTACTAGGATTCCCAATTTAATTCATGTCATGAATTTAAATTTCAATTTCTATCCATTCTAAGTGTGTGACCCTGTAGGTTCTCATTAGGTTGATAATAATATTAAAATCCTATTCCAGTGTTACAAATAGTGAGTAGTATCTAGCAATACATCACTGCTACTCAAGTAACGGGATTGATAGTGATTTGACATAACCTATCTGTGACCAATGTTACCTTATAGTCTAGTCCTTTTGTCCAGATATCTTAATTGACCACAGGCATAGAGTGTGTCACCCTTGTATAGTTCAATCTTTGGTTTCTTGATGTCCAAGTAGACTTACTAAAACAAATGAGCTCAATATCTCATATAGACTCATTTGAGCACGACCATACATTTTGCAACCTCACTCAATCAAGAGGCCCGTAGATATCGCTCTTGTTATGTAGGAGGGACAAATTCTATCTAAGTCACTGTAACATCCCGTAATTTCTAAGAGGTAATATATACATATATACATATACATACATACATACATATATATATATATATATATATATATATATATATATATATATATATATATATATATATATATATATATATATATATATATATATATATATATAAGAGGCCAATGGCAGTTTGGTAAATAAATTGAAAATGAATAGTAAAAGGGAGGCCCACACGTGAAGAACAGCAATTGTGTGTGTGCTGTTGGGGGAGGCGACGTCAGCGTGACGTCACCATAATGGAAGGGCCCGCCCGTTGTGAAGAAAGACAGCATGAGTTGTTCTCTCTCTCTCTCTTTTCGATGACGTGGCGATGGGACCTGGGATCCAGGGTCTTGCTGTGTCACGGGATTAAGAGAGAGAGGATTTGATATAGTCCCATATCGGGATTAGAACTAAAATAATTAAGTATAAATATAATTGCCTATGATCAAGAGTCACCTAATTGGTTAACCACCTTTTGAGAGGCAGCCTGTGGTGGACAGTTGTACTATACTATAAATAATTTGTCTGATAAATTGTATAAATTGTCTGAGTTTGGGGCAGGGATGTTCAAATCACTTCGTACAATTTTACAAGGAATTTAAAACTTTTATTTACAACATAGTCTTTTACAACAACACACAGGGAAATAAATAAAATACAACAATGATAAATGTACAATTGTAGCATTTAAGTAATCATCAGCAACAAATTCATCTTTATATCTTCTTGTAAACTCCAAGTCCTGCATATAAAACTGTGGGCATGTCAGTTGCTTACAACCGACGAAATATTATACACGACCATCCTTACTATGCCGAAAATATAACGATTCTTAAATACTTTAACAAACCACAAACTTGAATGCAAACAAAGTGTAAAAGAGTGACTATCCTAATCATGGCAGTGTATGCAATGACCTAATGCCTAATGCCTAATGCAGATGTCTACGCTAGGATGACACTAATGCATACTTGTTCGGATTCTATGCATCCCATACTACATAGGTCCGAGGGCAAGTACCTACATACTCCACATTATAGGGTTAGATCCTTCGCCATGCAACCTACTACGATAACTACCACGAGATTTAAACACTTTGTAAGTATCGGCTCTCGCCCTTGGAATACTGGAGACCAATCCCTCTCCGTGTATCATTTTGTGGCCCTTACGTCCATCATCCCGGAATACTGGGGATTGTCTTACTCCGCAGGTCATTTTGGAGTCCTCATTGTACAAGCATCTCATGAGCGTCGCTCTCGTCCCGAAATACTGGAGATCATTCCCACTCTGGGGATCATTCTGTGGCCCTTACATCCATCGTCCCGGAATACTGGGGACCGTCTCTCTCCAAGGATCATTCTGGAGTCCATAACTCACGTTTGCACTCATTTCGTCATATCACCAACTAGTACATGTCCTTAAGTTTTTAGTTTATTTTAGAAGAAAATCGTCACAAACTGGAGCTAGCTTACCCTACCAGACTTAAACCAAACAAAAGAGACAATCAGCCCAACTGGCTACTTCTCAAGAGATGCTCAACCCACACTGATTAGCTTGCAAATTCATTAATAAATACTGCCGGTCGCTAGGGTCTTGCTTAGCCCCCAGATTCCAACAACTGTCTCTTTCTAGAGATCAACAATATGTTACATTCAATCTCAAAATAACATTTCAATTTCTTTATTCACAATTCTCTTTCTCAAAGAAAACATTTCTTTATAATCTCATAACATGAAATAATTCAATTCAACTTCTCTTATCAATTTAATCACTTATAACATTGTGTGCATTTTCAAATAATCTTAATCAAATGTTAATAACCACAAAATCTCATCGAGAAGAAATCTAATTGTATTCCAATTTTTCATCTCTCTTTAATTATACAAGAGTCACAACTTTTAATATAAAAATCACTTCTAATTCTTACAAAATATATCAAAATATTGTAGAAATAACTTTTATAAAGTCTAAATAATTTTAGAAGAATAATAGAATTTTTTTCCAACTTTTACGCCCTTTTAAAACTCAAGAAATATTTAAAAATTGAAATATATTAAAAAAACACACAAAACAAAGGGCAGAGGTCGGATTTGAACCCAAGACCATATCCTCCGCCTAGCACAGTAACCGACCCAAACCGCACCTGAGGACCAGTAAGTCCAAGAGTGACTAACTGAAAGGAAATTTAGTTAATTTCCTTACATACTGGCGCACTGTGCTATTGGGGAAAAATCAAACTCTGAAAATAAAAACAAAGCCTCTAACAAGACTCGAACCCAAGACCAAGACCTCCGCCCAGCTACAGTAATGGACCCAAAGCGCACCCGAAGACCAATAGGTCTCGAGTGACTAACCGATACGAAAGGAGTTAAACTCTTTATATGCTGACTGTACTGAATTTGAGAAAAATTGAATTTCAAGAAAAACAAAGTCTCTTCAATTAGTTTGTACTAACTAAAAATCTAAATCTTTTTCCAGAATGTGTTCTATCAAAATACAGTATAGTATATTTATTTAAACTTTATAAAATTTTCATTTTTGACAAAGTAACAAAATTTTCTCCCAAATTATATTAAAGAACTCATAGTGTCAATTTCCAAACAAAGTATTGTCTCTCGTCAAGACTCCTTTATAAAATTTCTTATACTCACAAAATATATATATCAATGATGCTATTTCCAAATTTCTCTATTATAATAACATTTTAAAACTATTTTCATACATGTTACATTATTTTGACTATTGTAAACATTCTACCATGCATAATTTTTCATTCCAACAATAAATATTGCTCTTTATAATTCAACAAGAGTTCTAGACATTTATGTGAATCACAAAATTATTTCAACACATCATAACACAATTTGGTCAAGATTATGCAATCTACAATGAACATATCAATCAAAATTTGACAGTTAAATTTTATATCATCTAGCATGCAATCTAGTTCTAAAATTAGAAAGGATTTAAGAAACACCCACCCAAAGGAGCATTGAAGTACTCAAATAATCCCTAGAAATAAACTCCAAGAGAAACTCCAATTTGCCTCCTTAAAATCCGTGCACAACAAAAAGCCTCCAAACCATCAAGCCCCCTTAAAGCTCCGAAAGCACAGTTCCCACTTCGACAGTGCATAAGAACAACATCAATCTCTCACATATGTATATATATATATATATATATATATATATATATATATATATATATATATATATATATATATATATATATATATACATATAAAATAGGAAATATCATAGGTTGTATGTGTGTGGTGGAGGAAGCAGAAATGAGTGCTGGATTGGTTGGTTTCGGCAGAGAAAGGAAGGAGGAAAAGGGAGGATGAGGAGAGAATGAATTGTTTAGGGGGTATTTTTATAGATTAATTAGGTGGTTATATTAACTAATTGCCCACTAAACACCCCCCACTAATCTACTCATGCAATTCAAAAATGTACTTTTCCCTCCATCCTCAAAACAACCGGCCACTACTTGTTTGAGTGTGCACATTCTTTGTGTACACTTCACAAAATTTATTATTTATTAAATTAAAACATATGTTTATAAATATATATATTAAAATTAGTTTAATAAAAAAAATTATAATTTTCATACATGAACAAAATAGACACACATATACTTCATGAAATTTTATTTTGAAATACAATGCAACTAATACGTGCACTGCTAACACGTGCGTCAGACGTAAAAATATTAAAATATGAAATCGACTTTATCGATAGAAAAATATTTAAAGATAAACGAAATTCAATATATAAAAAATATATTTATTAATTTTTATATATTCCATGACGTTATCACTACATACATAGAAAACACGTGCACCGCACGTATAAAAGTATATTAATCAAAATAGGGGGAAAATGAATTTTTATTTATAAAACTAATTCAAATACGTCATAAAATAGATAATTGAAATACATAGAAAATATTACACGTAGCGGCGAAAAAATACGTAATTGATACGTGCATCGATAACACGTATATAGCACGTAAAAAAACACAAAGATCGAAATTTTATATTTGAGTTGACTCAAATAGAATTTTAAGAATACGGAAAATACATAGATAGTCGGAATTCAAAATACGTAGTGAAACACATTACGGATATTACCCGTAATGGTACAAAATATACGTGCGTAACACACGAGAGGCAAAATTTTTATTTCCAATTTTGCAGGGTGTTACAGTCACTCACATCTCTCCTCATGGTTTGTAGTATATCCAATAGTCGAATTTATAATCACCTTATTACAAGAAACGTTTGACGACATTAAAATATAGGGCAAAAGCCAAAGTACCCCCCCAACGTTTGGCCCGAGTACAAAATGCCCATACAACGTTTGAAAAAGTACAATAAACCCATTTCTCCGTTAACTTAACCCCATCTGTTAAGTTATAATTATTAAATTACTTTTTTACCCTTACACTTTCATAATCAAACCTCTTTTTTTTCTTTTTCTTCATTCCTTTTTTTTTCAAATGGACTCAGATCACATAAAGCAGCATCAATTTACTAAAGTTGTTTCGGTGAACTGGTTTAGCTGAAGGATCAATGGACTCAGATCACATAAAGCAGCATCAATTTGATAGAGATATTGATCCAAATGTCCAAGACAACACCATGATTTTGGTACCAGTGGAAGTATTTGTTTGTTTATCAAGGTAACTTGATTTCATCTATAAGAGTAACTTTGTACTTGGATCTGTAGGAAGTGAGACCATGGACAGAATCTGACAGTCAACCAATTCGTCCTTGCTTTTCGCTTCATTTACAGAATCTGACGTTCAACTGATTACATACTAGGAGTTTCAAAGTACAAGATAAAAGGAAAAAGTGCGATCTGGTAATGGATGTCCTCATTGAAAAAAAGAAAGTTGCTGTTAGTATTAGCAGTAATTATTTCCCCTTTTATTCTTTCTCCTACAGGCAAGAAGTAAGAAAGGTACAGGAATAATAGCAAGCAAAATATGTGCATGATGGCGATAACCGTGGATCAGTGGATGCCTTCATCAAAAACAAAGATAAACAAAGATATCATAGTTGTTGTATGTCTGTAACCTTCACCTTGGATTGTCTCCTCAAAATCTTCCCGACATCTAGGATCGTTTGTGTTTGGTCGAAAATGATCAAAAATTGAGATACAAATCCTGGTGATTTATAAATGCAACTTTTAACTAATCTCTGATGTGATATAGAGGTTGATGAGTGGCTGGTCTGTATGGAACCTGTAGACCCTCATCAAGTCAAGCTTGGAGAATTTAATGCCTGACCTGGGTGGTTGGGCTCGGCTATGATTGCTGCTTCTAGAGTTTCAAGTTTCGAGTTGCATTCTGGTGATATGATGAAGACAACTGTTACCAAGCAACCCCTTGATGGTATCCAAATATCAGCTTCTGCGGAAAAATAAGCAAAGTGAAGGGGCCCCTAACAAAGCATCATGTCAAAGGTTGATTTTACATGTTTCTAACGATCCAATCTACAACCATTGTAGCTGATGTCTCAGACGAAGCGAACCTTGCACTGTCTGAGTGCTTTCCAAGAGCTGGAGCCTAGAGTATCTATTGGTCTGTTTCATTAGCATGTTTACGTGTAATGTAAGCTATGTTCATTGGGTGTTCTTGTTGTATACTTGTGGTTATTATTATTCATATATTAACTATTTTTTCTCATTCCTGAGGCTCGACTTTATGATGTTCAATACCTTACTAGTAAAATTGAAATTCAGTGTTTTCTGAAATCTTTGGAGGTGGTTTGTTCAGGTTTTGGAGCTGGTGTGTTCAATACCTTACTAGTAAAGGGATGAAGAAAAAGAAAAAAGAAGGAGGTTTGATTATGAAAGTGTAAGGGTAAAAAAGTAATTTAATAATTATAACTTAATGGATGGGGTTAAGTTAACGGAGAAATGGGTTTATTGTACTTTTTCAAACGTTGTATGGGCATTTTGTACTCGGGCCAAACGTTAGGGGGGTACTTTGGCTTTTGCCCTAAAATATATAACTTCTCATGTAGGGAACCGTAGTGACTTCAAGTCAAAGAACTACGTACACCATGGTCACTGTGAGAACCGCTTATGACACTCACGTAACGATCTATGCAGCGCGCGTAGGTCAGTCCAGTACATTATTACTCTAATATTTACCCATGGGAAGACTTGATATCTCATATCCATGATCCGTGAGAATGGTCGTCAGTCTACGCACACACTAGTCTCTATGTATTATCTTATCCTAATTCACAATAATACTTAACTAGGGATATTTAAGAATAGTGTTCTGATTTCAGATATGCACTTGATATCCCATAACATTGAAGTTACTAATCTAAGGAATTTATTATGTTCATTTAATTCACAATAAAAAAATGCCTCAATAGGAAATAAATGTCATGATACAATGTAAAATAGTAATGTCAATACACAACCGATCTCTAGGGCATACACCAAAATAGAAATTTTGCTCTTGTAGGGTATTAAAATGCTGACTATGCAGGCGGTTTAATTGATAGAAAAAGCACAAGTGGCACTTGTCACTTTTTGGGAAACTGTCTCGTTTCATGCGCATCTAAGAAACAAAACTCAGTCACCTTGCCCACCGCTGAAGTCGAATATATAGCCGCTGGGTCTTGTTGTGCACAGGTACTATGGATGAAACATACTCTATAAGGCTATACGGTATTTCTTGATTATATCCACATTAAATGCCATAATACAAGCACTGTTTATATGACTAAAAATTCTGATCAACATAGTCCCACAAAGCATATAAAAATTCGCTCCATTTCATTAAAGATCATTTTCAAAAGGAAGATATTATTCTTCATTATGTTTCAACAGATTTACAATTTGCTGATATTTTCATAAAACCATTGGATGAAAAACAATTTCATTTTTTAGAAGGGGAAATAAATGTCATTAATATTTTTGCATAATTTTTTTAGCTTGTGTACATTCCAAAAAAAAAATCTCTCCAAAAATATTCTAGAACCAATGTCGGTCGACTGCACAGTCGACCATAAACATGTACTCATTGCATCGAGCAAAAAATGGTTGACCACACAGCTGACCATCTCTCATACTATGCTGGAAATTACATTTGCCTCTTTCCCATTACTTGGACCGGTCGACTGCGCGGTCGACCGTCCTCAATATTGTATTTTCACCATACAAGGTTTTCTTGCCAGTAGTTGGACCGGTTGACTGTGCGGTCAACCGTCCCACTTACTTCCAATATGACTTACATTCTTTTTTCTCTCTTCTTTGAATTGCGATCAACCGTCCTATAAACTGGTCGACCAGTCTCACGACATTTGGGGTCCATCAACTAAGTATATATTCCTCTTCTTTCTCCTCTTCTTCTCCATGGAAAAACCCTAGCCTCCTCTTCCCAAACCCAAAAACTCTTATTCGGATTTTATTGCTCAAATCTTTGAATCTCCGTGATTTTTTTCTCCTCTAGCTCTTTAATGGCGTCTAGAGGTCCCACCTTCAAATCTATGGGCAAAAAACCAATTGCTTCAACTTCCAAACTTTTTTCTAGGGAGGGAATAGTTTTTCGTAACAATAATTGTGTTGATCTATATTTTTTCACCCTCATTAACTCCGCTGTTGTCCCTAGTTGGGAAATTTCACTAGGATCTCTTGGTGGTTAATTTAGTGACATGGTTAGGATTCTCCAAGAATTTGGATGGGAAGATTATTTGTCCACCTCTATCACCCACTCTGAATCACTCACACATCAATTTTATGCTAATCTTGATGGACTCAGAGACAATGATCTTACTCTCTCTTCCATAATATTTGGGAAACCTGTTCAAATTATCCCCAATTATCTTCGCTCTCGTTGCAATATTCCTGAGGGAGAGTTTGAGGCTTATAATCTTGATTTCAATTCTATCGACTATAAATTGGGTCATGAAAAATCCACAATCAAATCTATGATTCTCAAACCCGACTTTCTATCCGTTGCTCGACCGAAACCCACCAATTTTACGGATATTGCTCGTGTATGTAACAAGATTGTAAATGCCAACATTTGGCCTTAGGGCAATGATAAACTGAAATTCGTGTCGGTCAATCTTTCATTATTTTTCTCATATTGGGCGAATACAAATTTGATCTTGCCCCATTGATTATTCGGACTATGAACTTCGCTTCCTCCCGCCATCATGTTCTCCCTTTTAGTTCTCTCGTCCATAATTTGGCCATTGACTCTCGTATTACATTTGGTAAATATATTCTTAGCAAGCCTCATATGCGTATTCTCCCTCAACAAATGGGTAATGATGTTCCATTCACCCAACGGGCCCATCGCCGCCATGCTCAACAAGACAAACAAGTTGCTTCCTCCTCCTCTTCTTGTTCCTGTAATGCTCCAATCGGGCCCATAACTAGTGCCCAATCCACGTTGCATCAAACAAATGTGTGAGTATTATCTAAGCCTTGCGAAACTCATCCAAAATCCGGACGATTGGGAGCTTATTCCTCCTCCATTTCCTCACTCCGGAGGCACTGGTGGCAATGATGATGAAGGTGATGATGAAGATGATGAATAGCTTTCCCTTTTATATATGTAATTTTTATTTGTTATCTAATGAAGTCTCTTGATCAATGATGTCATGGCAATCTCATGTTACTCGGTTTAAATTCACTAATCTCCTTTTGAATGGATTTGGTTGAAAACTAGATTTCTTCAATATATACTTGTGTGTGCATGTTTTTGGTGGGCATGTTTTTGACAAAAGTATGTTCTTTTGCGTATAGGGTGGTCGACTGCTCCACCTTCTGTCATATTGTTTACATGGTCTTTTCCCCCTTTGCTCGATCGACCGCACGGTTGACCGATTCTTTCCTGACCCGATTTCTTTCATGGAATCTACATTTCCGTCTTTCCTGGAATCTACCAATTTTGCATCTTTTGGCGTGTTCCAAAAAGTGGGAGACAAACTGAGAATTTAATAGACTTAGATTTTAGCATTTTTTTAATGTATTTTGTAATTTGGAAATCTCAGTCTATGATATCATGTAGAACTCTCACTGTATATTAAAAAGTTTCACAGTTAACGGTATCATGTAAGTGGAATTTCCTCAAAGTTGTAATATTTGAAGTACTTCTTGTAGTTTTGTTTGTTTTTAAAATATATTTTGTTTGTTTTTAAAATATATCTCCCTCAAATATATATGTGTTTTGTTTTATGCATGTAGGATGCATCATGTAGGCACACACTTGTTAATTCTTATGAGCATGAATTAAGGGAGAGTATTTGATTTTAAATTCTAAAGTATATTTTGTTCACACCAAACGGGATAAATTGTTGACCCTAAGTTTGGTGTGAACAAAACGTATTATTAAAGACTAATATTCTTCAGTAGAGATATACAAGTTTTACAGAAATCTAAATTTAAAAAAAAAAGCCAAAAAGAATTGAAATCAAGCAAACATAGAAAGTATCAAACAAGATTGAAAATATCAAGAAGCATGTGCTTTAAATTCTCAAGAAAGTTAGTAAATATTGTATATTTATTTATGTTTATGTGAGGAAATACCATGGAAAGAATCTTTGATTGAATAATTAGTTATGGAAAGAATATATAGTGGATTCAACAAATAAATATCAAAACTGCAGGGTAGCGGTCGATCGCACCTATGTCGATCGACTATCACACAGTCCACGTACAATATAGCATAAAATTGATTTAGTCGACTGACCACCTCTTGACCTTCGAGTTAAAGGGGGATGGTCGACTGCTCAACAATGTGGCCGACCGCTCAACAATGTGGTCGATTGTACCTATGCAGATTTGACTATTTTGGAATATCCTTTTATTTTAGGGAAAGATATAATCCTCCGCTCTATAAATAGAGGTGAATTTATTGAGTATTCTTCATCCTATGTAACTATTATTCTTTTGAACTTACTCTTGAATCAACAATCCGAGTGTGTGAGCTTTTATTGTTTCTTAGTCAAGATCGATATAGATCTTGTTTTTTTTTCTCCCACTTCGGTGACATTACGGGGCTTGTTCATCGAAGTCATGTGGGTGTAATAGGTATCTCTGCCTGAATTTCAAGAATCACGGTACATGGTTTTGAGTATAGTGGAATGCTTGTGGTAGAGAATTGCTACAAGTATGTGGTGTGGACATAGACCTAGAAGTCGAAACACGTTATATTGTTGTATCTTGTGTGCTTGCCCTGTTTGCTTTCTCTAACTCTAGCTCTTTACTTCACACATTTATTTTAAGTTTTTAATTTCTGCACAATCACCCTATTCACCCCCTAGTGTGATTTACAACTCACCGGTGCTGACAACATTGCATCTAATGCAGGGCCTTCACCCACCGCATGAAGATTTCACCTGCATGAAGCAAGAACCTCGTGTGCGAACTCCTTTATACCATCAGACATATCAGAAGTTGCGCCCTAGAAATCCTCAACCTACAAGAAGTTAGAATTTTAAATTACACGCTGTTCCCAACTCTGAATGTCTCAAAAATCATTATAACTAGGCTCGCAGTTCACAACAGCATGTGCGAAAAATCCTAGCGTGCAGTTGGGAACCGCGAGCCTTGCTGACGTGACCAAATTTTTTCCACTCCTGCAATTAGTTTAATAGTTAGCCTATTTCTGCAAATAGTTTCAAAAATGGCATATTTTGAATTAAAAAAACAACAATATGCGGTAATATCTAAAACTAGGGTGATATAGACGTCTCTAATTGTGAGTTAACAAAGTACAAAGTGTAATGCTAGCCTACAAGTGAATGTGACTGAAACATTGGCAGAGAAGTGTAACGCCCCGAATCCAATTACATGTTATTAGTAGCACAACATGATCTTTTACTTCAAATTCATACAATTTTACAAGGAAATTAAAACTTTTATTATACAACATTGTTCTTTACATCAACGCAGCGGAATTTAAATGAAAACAACACGATATACAAATAATGGAAATTCTTCAATCTTGTAACAACTCAGCATAGTGACTTTAAGGCTATGCCAAGTCCAGTCCCACAACTATAAACTGTGGACACGTCAGTTGCATACAACTGACGCAATCCTATAATACAGCGTTTCTCTTACTTTAGCAAACACAAACTTGAATGCACAATAAAGTGTAAAAAGCTACTATCCTAAACATGTCAGTATATGATATGACTTAAATGCCTAATGCAGATTTATACTACGATGCACTAATGTACACTTGTTCGGATTCTATGCATCACATATTACATAGGTCCGAGGGAAAGCCCTTATCGTACTCCTCAATATAGAGTTTAATCTCTCGTTATGAATTACTACTACGGTAACAAATGTAAGGATTAGATATCCTGTGAGTATATAGTACCACTCCGATAATTCTTGAGAATTTGCTCTCCCACCCACCGCAAGTCGCAACCCCGAAATTCTGCAGGCGAAAACCCACACCGCGAGCTATAACCCCGATAATTCTTGAGAGTCGTTCACCCACTGCGAGTAATTTTCGGCCATCATGCATCAAACCCGAATAATTCTGTAGACGAAACCCACACCGCGCTGTCATAGGTACCTCATCACACAAATATCCCATGAGCGTCATCTCGATCCCGGTAATTCTGAAGGAATATCTTCCACCGTGAGCTGCAACCATGATAAGTCTGAAGATAACCTCCCACCGCGCTATCGAATAAGGCCCTCATACTCATGTTTGCCCATACTTCATCACATATCCCCTTAGTGCCTTTCCTTAAGTTTAATTTTAATCATCACAACTTAGAGCTAACTTACGCTACCGGACTTAAATCAACAAGAGAGAAAGTCAGGCCACACTGGCTACTTCTCAAAGAGAAAGTCAACCCACACTGGTTACTCCTCAAATTTTTATCATTCACAAAATGCCGGGTATTAAGGGTATCACCTAGTCTCTAGATTCCAACAACCATATCACTATAGAGATCAAATAGGTTATGATTTACCTCAATATAAACATTTTAATCATCATCATTATTCTTCATTTCCTCTTTATCCTCTTTCTTCAAATTTATAAATCATAAAGTATTCAACACTAATAACAACATTCAATAACAATTTCTCCAATCAAATTCTTTTAGACAAAGTCTTGGTTAACGAACCAAATCATTCACTTTAATAATATTTTATGCCCTTCCAATCAAAATCGCCAATTCCTAATACAAAAATTCTTACGATTAATCACTAGAAGTTCCTTGTTTAAATCTCATCATTATACTTTGATTTTATTATAAACCAACCCTTAAAAATCTTTAATCATATACATTTTCTTGAATTCAAATCTCATCTAATGCATGAATATGATCTTTAAATTTTCAAAATATCTTTTGAAATAATATGAAATAAATCCCAAGTGCTCTATTAATTTTCTATAATATTTCCATGAAGTTCCCAATTTTTAAAACATAAAAAAATCTCCAAAATAATAAAAAAACCAAAAAGGGACATCTGGATTCGAACCCAAGACCAATCCAAAACCCCATTAGTCACCCAACAAATGAGCCAAATCGCATTTTTGATAGAAAACTCACTAAGTTGGTTTTATAGCCAAAACCTCTCTTGATTTTATTTCAAAAAAAAAACAAAAAGAACAGAGCCAACCTAGACTCGAACCCGCGACCAAAGAACCCCCAGGCGACACGTGGCAACACCGAACGCACGCACTAGCCATTAACCAAAACGTCAATTTTTATACTATAGGGGTTTAAATTCTTTTAACCCAATTCTCTGATTCCATTCATTTTTAGTTTTTATACCACTGAAGGGTGCAAACTCTCCACTCAAGAAAGACAGCTAAAGTAAATTTATTATTTATCCATTTTGTTTTTTTTTTTATAAAGGTGCAATGGGGAAATAAAGTGGAGATGAAAGAAATGATTAGCTTGGATTAGAGTTATGATAACTTCATGTATTTCATTTTGGTTGAAATAATAATAAGAGATATTTCAATTCCAAACTGAGTCCCAGACAAACAAATGTTTAGATTATTCGTATTGTATATACCTTCACACATGCACTTGCATTACCATTGTATTTAGACATGCTCATAGTGGTTATGGAATTAGAGTAAGCTCTATAAAACCTATCTGATAATGTCCTTGCATAACTATTACAAGATTCTAAAAGTGATGCTGAAGTTAAAAAAAACTCTATGCAGTGTTTCTAACAAACTATATGCATTCCAGGTAAGTTTAAGCTAATGATCAAGAAGGCGATGGTTGAGCTTAAAGGTAGATATACTGCTTTCTCATATAATATGTTTGCTACTTCAATTAATTTGCTGGACTCCAAAACTATTTTATATAATCAAATCAGGTGCATCGTTCTGTAGACGTGCCGTAGGCACGTGTCAACGGGCAAACCTAGTACTACCATAATTTAGAAAGTAAAAGAGACACCCACCTTGCTTTGATGCAAAATTGAAATTAGAACTCCTAGAAAATTTGCTCCAAGCTCCAACACAATGCCTCATCTTCCTTAAGTAAAGAAAAACCAAAATCACTTCCCTCTAGCAGAAAACCGAAAGCCTCCTCTTTTCTCTTTAATTTTCATTTGATCTTTTGTGCTTGTTCATGCTTAAGGAGGGGGGGTATTTATAGGAGTATTGTGTGGTTGAGATGACTCCCACTACTCAAATAACTACCCACTCTCCCACTCTCCCTCTTCTCTCAATGTGACCGACCAACTATTTGGGTGCACAACACGTGCATGTGCACCGAATGTGCACACACTTCTCATTGTTTTTATTAATTGTTATTAATTTTAGTTGTAGGTGTATGTTACAAGACAAGTGTAAAAATTGTATTTAAATGTAGAATTATTCATGGACTTCTATTTAACTAATTTTTAGTGGGCTTTAAAAGAGGATCTAGGCCTAATGGATTAAAATAAAATAAATAGCACAAAAAATGACAAATAAAATGAGTATAAAATTGTGAATAACTCTTAAAAAAATTTAGAAGTAAAATGAGCATAAAATTTTACGTGCAATGCACGTGCAAAAATATTTAAAAATTAATTTATTTTTTCTTGGGATGTTACAGCACTCTCTCCTTAGAATAGTTCCGTCCTCGAAACTACGCTTAAAGAGTGAGAAAAACACAGGAAATAAAATTACAGTGTTTTAGTCAAAAAAGCTTGGGATGGTCTCTCATCATCCTCTCCTCTGATTCCCCGGTGGCCTCTTCAACCAGTTGATTTCTCCATACAACCTTGACCATAGGTATAGTTTTGTTTCTCAAAACTTTTTCCCATCGGTCCATAATCTCTATTGGTCGCTCCTTGTAGTTCAGATCTAACTGCAGACCCTCTGGCACTTCTTGTAAATTATGACTCGGATCTGGAATGTAGCCTCATAACATAGACACGTGAAAGACATTGTGCACTTGGGCTAGCTCTTCCGGCAATTCCAACCGATAAGTTGTCTTCCCAAACCTCTTCAATATCTTGTATGGTCCAATGTACCTCGGGGCTAACTTTCCTCCTTTACCAAAGCGAATCACCCCCTTAGTTCGAGATACTTTCAGGCAAATATAGTCACCCTCTTCGAAGTCCATATCCCTTCTCCGATTGTCATCATAGCTCTTCTATCTGCTATGTGCATCAATCAGCCTCATCCTGATCAACTCAATCTTCTCTGAAGTCTATTGTACTATTTTTAGCCCATAAATCTGCATTTCTCTCACTTCATACTAGCACACCAGTGTTCTATACTTCCTCCTATACAAGGCCTCATATGGAGCTATACCAATGCTAGTTTGAAACCTGTTGTAGGCAAATTCCACCAGAGCTAAGTGCCTCTCCCAGCTACCACCGAAGTCCATCAAAGAACACCTCAACATATCTTCCAACACTCGATTGACTATCTCAGTCTGCCCATCAGTTTGAGGATGAAAGGTAGTACTGAAGTCAGTCCCGGTTCCCAAGCCTGCTTGAAGACTTCTCCAAAAGTGCGACGTGAACCGCGCATCTCGATCTGATACAATTGATACGGAATTCCATGTAGTCTAACAATCTTCCCGATGTATAATTCTGCCAACTTCTCCATTAACCAAGTGATCTTCATCACCAAAAAGTGAGCACATTTGGTTAGTCAATCCACTATCACCCAAATCGCATCATTCCCTTTGGGACTTCTAGGTAATCCGGTGATGAAATTCATGCTGATGTTCTCCCATTTCCATTCTGGAATAGGTAACGGCTGCAACAATCCTCCGGATTTCTGATTCTATGCCTTGATTTGTTGACCAGTTGCACATCTTGCAACAAACTCTGCTACATCCTACTTCATCCCTGACCACCAAAAATGCTGCTTGATATCCTTGTACATCTTGGTACTCCCTTAATGCACTGATAAAAGAGTGGTGTGTGCTTCCTGTAGAATGCTTTCCTTCAACTCTACTTGATCAGGTACACACAACCTTTCTCCAAACCACAACACTTCGTACTTCACTTGGAATTCTGCCAATTTGCCTGTGCCAACCTATTCTTTTATCATCTGGATCTCTGGATCAGACTTCTGACTGTCGATAATCTTTCTCTCAACTGTGCTAAAGATGCTCCCAGTCCTTGTAACACAACTTTGATCCCAGCTCGATCGAGCTCCTCTGCCAGCTTCTCCTGAGTTGTGATCAAATAGGACAAGTTGCTCTTCCGGCTGAGCGCATCTGCCACCACATTTGCTTTGCTGGGATGATACTTTATTTCAGGATGGATATCCTCTTACACCTCCAACCACCTCTGCCTCAAATTTAGATCCCTCTGCTGGTAGATATACTTCAGGCTCTTGTGATCAGTGTACATATTGACCTTCTCTCCATACACATAGTGCCTCCATTGCTTCAATGCAAATATAATCGCTGTCAACTCCAGATCATGAGTTGGGTAATTTTTCTCATGTGTTCTAAGTTTCCTAGACCTATAAGCTATTACCTTCCTCTCTTGCAGCAATACACAGCACAATTCTCGATGTGAAGCATCACTGTAGACATCATAATCAATCCCTACTCTCGGGAAAGCCAGTATTGGATCGGTAGTCAACCTCTCCTTCAACTCTTGAAAACTTGCTTCAAACTGCTCCGTCCACTTAAAACTCACATTCTTCCTTGTAAGTCCCGTGAGTGGTACGGCTATCTGAGCATAACCCTGAATAAACCTCTGATAGTAACAAGTCAAGCCCATAAAACTTCTGATCTCTTTCATTGTTGTGGGTCTTGGCCAATCCTTCACTGCCTCTATCTTCTGCGTATCAGTGGCCACTCCCTCCTTAGAAATGATATGACCCAGGAACGCGACTTCGGACTTCCAGAAGTCACACTTTGATAATTTGGCTTACAGCTTCTGTTCCTGCAGCTTCTTTAATACCGCTGCTAAATGCCCAACATGCTCTTCCTCTAACTTGGAGTATACCAGAATATCGTCACTAAATACCACGATGAAGGAGTCGATGAATGGTCGCAGGACCCTGTTCATCATGTCCATGAATATAGCCGGTGCATTTGTCACTCTAAACGGCATAACCAAGAACTTGTAATGCCCATGTCGAGTTCGAAATGCAGTCTTATGCACATCCTCTTTCTTAACACGAGCCTGGTGATAATCTGACAGGAGATCTATCTCGGAGAAAACTGATACTCCTTGTAGTCAGTCAAACAAATCATTGATTCACGGAATCGAATACTTATTCTGGACGGTCAACTTGTTCAGCTCCCTGTAATCGATGCATATTATCATCGAGCCATCCTTTTTCTTCACCAATAGAACTGGCGCTCCCCAAGGTGATGCACTCGGTCTGATAAAACCCTTGTCCAAAAGCTCCTCAACCCGCTTATTGACCTCATCCTGTTCCACTGGCACCATTCTATAAGGTGCCTTGAAAATCGGTGCACTCCCTGGTAGAATGGAAATGCTGAACTCTACATACAGATGAGGTGGTAGCCCGAGTAGATCTTCGAAGAATACTTTCGGAAAGTTATGGGAATCTTCTTAACTTCCTCAGAAATCTTCTTCTTGGTCAAAGATGACACCAACTGCTTGCACTTCCTCTTCCCCTGAAATGTTGCTGCTGGTCCTCCCGGTGCCTTCCCCATAACCTCCTTGCTCTTACATTCGATATTAGCATTGTAGATCGACATCCAGACTATGCCAATGATTACATCGACTCCCAAGACAGCTAACTCTATGAGGCCGATTCCAAAGACTCTTCCTTTGATCTTGAGGTCACAACCAGAATAGTACCGATTAGTAGTCAATATTTTTCCTGATGGTGTAGCTACTACTAGAACCTTGTCGGGAAAATATTTGGCTCAACTCCCAATTCTTTTGCAAATTTAGAAGACACAAAGGTGTGAGACGATCCAGTATCAAACAAGACAATAGCCTTTATTCAATTTATTAGAAGTTCTCCTGTTACATAATGAATACTCTTAGTATATAACACTCTTCTAATATAAAACATGAAATAACAGTAGAAAACTCTAATCAGTTTCTCCCATACCGGTGATGACATTGTCGGCATCATTTGCATCCTCTTCGGTCAGAGCGAATACTCGCCCCTGCCGCTATGGCTTCTTCCCTTCCTCAGCCTGCTTCTACCTCTGCCCTCCCTGCTAGAGTTGTGGGAAATAGGGCTTGGTACGGCCTTCCTTTCCACAGTTGAAACAAGTTATGGGGTTCCGAGGCTTGGTAAAATCAGTCCTGAAATGGACCGATTCCTCACAATTGTAACAGGTCACTGCTGGGGCCCTGGTACTTCCGTGGCTTGGCCTCCCCGTCATAGAAATGGCATTTGCCCCAGTTGGTCTGAACCTCTGTGCTAAGGGTTTCCCCTTGAATCTGCTTGATGTTGTGGGCCTCTTGTGAGCACTCCAGTTGTTCTTCTTGGTCTGAGCCAACTGAAATTGCTCCATGTCGGCTTCTGTGGCTGCAACCATTCTAACCAGCTTATCGAACCTCCTGATACTGAAGGGTATCATCTGAGACCTCAGACTTGGCCTCAGCCCCTGCTTAAAATTCCGCACTTTCTTGGCTTCATCAATTACCAACTCTGGCGCATACCTCGAGAGCTGAGTGAACTTTGTCTCATACTCCCGAACTGACAAGCTCCCCTGTTGCAGGCCCAGGAACTCCATTGCCTTTTTCTCCTGCATATCCATCGGGAAATTGTGGCTGCGAAACACTTCCAAAAATTCCTCCCAAGTAATGGGTTCATTTCCCAGGGCTCGTTTCATGGACTGCCACCATACCCCCGCATCCTTCTCTAGCTGAATAGTGGCCAACTTCACCTTGCTAGCCTCTGGAGTCTCCAAGACATCGAACATTATTTCTATCTGTCTGATCCAGTCGTCTGCTGCATCAGGATCCGCCTTGCCCTCAAACATGGGTGGTTTCACCCGCTTGAATGATTCCACCAATTTAATTGCCTTCGGGACTTGTACTGCCTGCCCCACCCTGGTGTTTCGGGTCACACTGGTACACCCGGGCCAGTTCTGTTTCCAAATCAAGGCTGTTGCCATCGCCGCTGGATCCTTCACCATTTCGGGTTCTTCGTCTGGCCATTTCTGGGTAATAAAACTTCATTAATCACCAAAAATAGAAACAACATAGACTTTGCTGCCAACACAATTTATTTATTTCCAAAAATAAATTTTATACATTCAGAAATAAAATTTGTCCATACATCCAGTACATAAAACACTAGAAAACTCCAACTTAAAATAGTCTAGATCCTACGGTTCCTCTTGGCTTCTCTGAGCTCTCCCCATAGTTCATCTATTTTCTTTTGCATCTCCTTGCATCTTTGGCGGCATTACTACTTCCCCCAACGAGTTTTTTTGTCTATCTGGGTTAAATGCCGAGCATTCATGTGTTGAATCTTCTCAAGTTCCCACACTCGATGGCTCAGAGCTACAATGTTTTGCTTGTCCTCCGCATGATGAGCTTCCAAGTGGTCAAATGCTCTCGGAGAGAAGCTGTGATGTGGTCCTTCTTGTCTCGAACTGGTTCATCATCCGAGGATTCATCTTGGGAATCAGGTGGAGGTAGAGTGATCTCCTGAGATATGGGCAGTTCTCCCTCTACTTTTTCTGGGTCTTCTTCTTCTTCGGCTTCTTCTTCTTCTTTTTCTTCAGGGTCTTCTTCAAAGAACCATTCTACTTCATCCACTGGGTCTTGGTTATCAACCATCTTATAGAAAAATGGAGGAGAAGACATCAATGTATAGAGCAACACAAATGTAAATCACTTATATGTAAATCTCATATAAACTGAGCTCACACTCATAATGTCCACCCTAATTGTGTTGTCCTTGTAATTTTGTACTACTTGTTGAAATCGGTTCTGATACTAATCTGTAACGCCCCGAATTTTAGTTAATGTAATTCGTAGCAGAACAGGATCTTTTACTTCAAATTCGTACAATTTTACAAAGAAATTAAAACTTTTTATTATACAACATTGTTCTTTACTTCAACGCAGCAGAATTTAAATGAATACAGCATGATATACAAATAATGGAAATTCTTCAATCTTGTAACAGCCCATCATAGTGACTTTAAGTCCATGCCAAGTCCAGTCCTACAACTATAATACAACGATTCTCTTACTTTAGCAAACACAAACTTGAATGCACAATAAACTGTACAAATTGACTATCCTAAACATGTCAGTGTATGATATGACTTAAATGCCTAATACAGATTTACACTACGATGCACTAATGCACACTTATTCGAATTCTATGCATCCCATACTACATAGGTCCGAGGGCAAGCCCTTATCGTATTCCTCAATATATGGTTTAATCCATCGTTATGAATTACTACTTATCATATTCCTCAATATATGGTTTAATCCCTCGCTATGAATTACTACTATGGTGACTAATGTAAGGTTTAGATATCCTGTGAGTATCTAGTACCACCCCGATAATTCTTGAGAATTTGCTCTCCCACCGCGATTCGTAACCCCGACAATTCTGGAGGCGAAAACCCACACCGCGAGCTATAACCCCAATAATTCTTGAGAGTCATTCTCCCACCGTGAGTAATTTTCGACCATCATGCCTCACACCTCGATAATTCTGTAGACGAAACCCACACCGCGCTGTCATAGGTACCTCATCAAACAAACACCCCATGAGCGTCATCTCGATCCCGATAATTCTGAAAGAATATCTTCCACCGTGAGCTGCAACCCCGATAAGTCTGAAGATAACCTCCCTCCGCACTATCGAATAAGGCCCTCATACTCATGTTTGCCCATACATCATCACGTCTCCCCTTAGTGCATGTCCTTAAGTTTAATTTTAATCATCACAACCTAGAGCTAGCTTACCCTACCAGACTTAAATCAACACGAGAGAAAATCAGCCCACACTGGCTACTTCTTAAAGATGAAGTTAACTCACACTGATTACTCCTCAAATTTTCATCATTCACAAAATGCCGGTTACTAAGGGTCTCGCATAGCCTTTAGAGTCTAACAACCATCTCACTATAGAGATCAAATAGGTTATGACTTACCTTAATATAAACATTATAATCATAATCATTATTCTTCATTTCCTTTTTATCCTCTTTCTTAAAATTTATAAATCATAAAGTTTTCAACTTTTATAACAACATTCAACAGCAATTTCTCCAATCAAATTCTTTCAGACAAATCCTTGGTTAACGAACCAAATCATTCACTTTAATAATATTTTAGGCCCTTCCAATCAAAATCACCAATTCTTAATACAAAAAATCTTAGGATTAATCACTAGAAATTCTTTGTTTAAATCTCATCATTATACTTTGATTTTTTTATAAACCAACCCTTAGAGCATCCACAGTCATTTCTTATATTTGCCAATTTCTCATTTTATGAGAAAGGACGGTCTGCAGTTGTTTACTATTTTCTCATAAAATAGCAAAGTTGCTACAGTTCCTTCTCAAAAATGAGAAACGAAATTGCGATTCTTAAAATATAGGGGAGGAAACATGTTGTTCCATCTCTATTTTTTTTTCAATTGTATCGGACGATACATGTTGTTTCGTCTGGGTTTTTTTTTATTAAAATAATCAGACGGTACAAGACGGTACAACATGTACCGTCTCAAAACAATAAAAAATAAAAAATAAAAAACCCCGGAAAAATGACGGACGAAACATGTTGTTCCGTCTCAAGCAAAAAATGCTTGGATGGGACAACATGTCCCGTCCTAGAAAAAGGGGGAGATATTTAATCCCTAATTAGCCTATATAATCAATCCCTAATTAGCCTAACTAGTTACCAATTTATTAATTTAATAATCTAATTCTACTTTTTACTAACTAACTAATTCTGATGCAGTATTAAGATTAAAAAAAATAAAATAAAGTGAGACGAGACATGTTGTCTCGTCCGCTTAAAAAAGAAAAATTTTTGAGAAAATTATAGCAAAGCACCATTGCAACGAAATACTCAAATTGCTATTTTGATATGCCATTTTGCCAATTTTTTTAGCAAACGATTGTGGATGCTCTTAAAAATCTTTAATTGTATACATTTTCTTGAATTCAAATCTCATCTAATACATAAATATGATCTTTAAATTCTCAAAATATCTTTTGAAATAATATGAAATAATTCCCAAGTGCTCTATTAATTTTCTATAATATTTCCATGAAGTTCCCAATTTTTAAAACATAAAAAAATTTCCAAAATATTGAAAAGAGCAAAAGGGGACATCCGGATTAGAAACCCAAGACCAATCCGAAACCCCATCAGTCACCCAACCAATGAGCCAAATTGCATTTTTGATAGAAAACATAATGAGTTGTTTTTATAGCCAAAACCGCTCTTGATTTTATTTCAAAAAAAAAAATGAACGGAGCCAACCCAGACTCGAACCCGCGACCAAAGAACCCCCAGGCAACACGTGGCAGCGCCGAACGCACGCACTAGCCATTAACCCAAACATCAATTCTGATACTATATGGGTTTAAATTCTTCTAACCCAATTCTTTGATTCCATTCGTTTTTAGTTTGTTCATTCTATTTCGATTTCTATTATTTTTCATCATAATCAAAACCACAAAAATACATTTCTAGACTTCCAGAAACTCTTTTTCACTGATTTTACCCATACTAACATAAAATAATTCACGAATTAACTCAAATAGTCACTTTTAGAAATCTAGTACTTCATATGTTTCAATTAGAAAAATTTGACTACTATCACGAATGAATTTTCTTTTAGCAATTCTCACCTCCCCATTGATTTTATAATTCCCCCCTAATATTTACACAATTTCTTATGCACAAGTTAACAACTTTATGCATACATATACACCATTCATATAATCTAATCATGGCTTATTATTTGAGCCTAACAACATCACAACATGCTTTAAATAAATTCAGTTGACAACCTATCAATTATATGATGAAAGTTTCAACTAGCATACAATAATTATCATTACTACTAACAATTCTAACAACACAATATGCATCACAAAAGTAATTGAAAAACTCATACCAATTATCAATTTCAAGCATAAATTTTCTACACATGCATACTACCATAATTTAGAAAGTAAAAAAGACACCCACCTTATTTTGATGCAAATTATAATTAGAACTCCTAGAAAAATTACTCCAAGCTCCAACACAAATCGTCCTCTTCCTTAAGCAAGAAAAACCGAAATCTCTTCCCTCTAGCACAAAACCGAGAGCCTCCTCTTCTCTCTTTAATTTTCTTTTGATCTTTTGTGTTTGTTCATGCTTAAGGAGGGGGGCATTTATAGGAGTATTGTGTGGATGAGATAACTCCCACTACTCAAATAACTATCCACTCTCCCACATACAATCTTCCACTCTCCATCTTCTCTCAATGTGGCCGACCAACTCTTTGGGTGCACAACACGTGCACGTGCTCCCAATGTGCACACACTTCTCATTCTTTTTATTAATTGTTACTAATTTTAGTTGTAGGTGTATGTTACAAGACAAGTGTAAAAATTTGTATTTGAATGTATCATTATTCATGGGCTTCAATTTAATTCATTTTTAGTGGGCTTTAAAAGAGGATCTAGGCCTCATGGATTAAAAAAAAATAAAAAAAATAACACAAAAGTGACAAATAAAATGAGAATAAAATTGTGCACAACCCTTAGAAAATTTTAGAAGTAAAATGTGCATAAAATTTTACGTGCAATCCACGTGCAAAAATATTTTAAAATTAAATTATTTTTTTTGGGGATGTTATAAGGAGAACTGATGCCTGATGCCTATGTATCAGCAAATCGAAGAAACATAAGATATCAGAGATCTCCATCAACCTTTCAAAAAAAATTATGGTGTTGATGAGGTGATTCTTCTAGTCATCAACCAGCCAAGCTTCCGCATCAATCAAAACTCAAGTTGCGGTAAGAGATTTTACCCATGTACCAGTGTAACCTTATTTTTAATTAAGACATTTCTAAACGAAATTCATATACTATAGCTAAAATCGTCCACATTTTATTCCCAGGCAAGCTGGTAAAGATTCAACTATCTATCCTCACGGGGCGGGCCGATCATGGAATCTCAAAGGGATAGCAGATACAACAGAGTTCAAAAGAGTAACTCTCCAGCCTAATGAGAGGAGGCGGCTCTTCCAACCATCTAACCTCTGTTCAATTTTCTCGAACATTCGGTAACCAGTCGGCTTTTCATAGGGCATCGGGGAATTCATTAAATCAATACCAATCTCTTCAATTGAATTTGAACAATCTTCAGAAAGATTTGGAAGAAGCTTCATATATTTCTGACATTTCGCTTCCTTTGAGAACAAATCAATCACTAGTGCAAGGGTTGATGCGTCAAGAAGAAAATTTTGCTTCCTCGTTTTATGTAGGAACTTTAGTGTTTTCTTCACTGCACCTTTCTCAAGCAACCCACGAATAACTGAATTATAGGTAACAGAATTTGGCGAGCACCGGCCATCTCTCTGCATTGATAAAAACAACACATCGACCACATCTAACAACGCTTCTTTAATAAGGCCTTTATACATTATGGTATATGTGATAACATTTGGTACATAACCTTTCTCAACCATAGAAAGAAACAGATCTGTAGCTGCTTTAGTTCTTCCAACTTTGAATAGTCCATCTATTAAGATATTGACACTGTCAACGTCGAGCTCATTTTATTGCAATAATATATCTTGGAAAAGATTCATTGCATCATCAATGCACTTGTTCTTACAAAGTCCATCTAACATTATTATACGATTTGTTATAATATTAGGGGTTAGCCTAGAACCAGCCATCTTTTTATATATTTCTTTTGTTGCATCAACTCTTCCAGCTATATACAACCCATGTAACAGAGAATTATAAGTTATAGTTGTAAGCTTAACTCCTTTATCGGTCATCTCATCGAAGAGGCTCACAGCCGTATCACTGTTCCCATGATTACCACAGGAGTCGATGAGTATGTTATTATATATATAAGAAAGTGTCAGGTTTATGACCATTAGACATCTTGAGATTGAAAACTTTCAATGCCGCCTCCATGTTCCGTACAAAACGTACCCATCCATTAACGTATTATATGTAATATTATTTGGCTCTATACCTCTTCGATGTTGGACATGTAGGTATATTCTCACTATATGAATAATATTATGTGTAATATTATTCTACGGGTAATACGTGTGTTACACGTACTAATTGTATAAATATCGAAACGCGGGTTGAGAACCTAGTACCCAAACCAGTATTTATCCTATAAATACTGGCTTGTGATAGTAGTCTAGGTATTCCAATCTTGATACTTAGGATAAATATCTCAAATACCTTAGTCTAGGATATTAACCCTAATTTTCATTGTTATAATCTCTCATACTCTCTAAAATCTTGAGATAATTAGTATTTTAATTTTTGCGATTATAGAGAGAACTTTGTAGGGATCTTTCGCCGGGACCGTCGCCGTTGTCGGCACCCACCACTGTCGCCGCTGTGGTCGACGTCGACGCAGGCCACCGCCCCCCCCCCCCCCCCCCCCCCCTTCTCCCTTTTCCCGAGCTCCAACAGAGAGAAGGAAAGGATCAGTCAGATCCGATTTGATAATTGGACTGTTTCGGTGTTTCGTGGGGGGGGGGGGGGGGGGAAGAGAGCATATCCTCTCCTTTCACTTTTTCCAATTTTCTGTGGGGATCTGTTGTTCCATGTTTGGTTTTGGGATCATATGGGATCCAATTTTTCCATTAGGTAATTTTCGTGTTTGGTGTTCGAGCTTTGAACTTGATCCAGATCAATTTGTTCAAAGACACATGTTGCTTGCTGTTTGTTGGTGACCTGATGTGTATGATACTTGGATTTGGTGTGGGGATTAGATCCGGTATTTGGTGTTGGAGTGTTGGGTGCTTGCTTGAGTTTAATTGTGGTGGATTCAAACTATTTTCGAAATCCGACCCGAACTCTCATAGCACTTGATCTTTATCAAGATACAGTTCACTCTAAACTTTATGGTTTGTGTTTATTCTTTAATATTATTTTCTGTTCTGATTGTTTATTACACAGTTTTTTACAAAAAAACCCTTCCTTTTACTGAAATTGCGCTAGTAGTAATTATTCAGAATAAACCTTCTAGATTTTGAAATTTACTGTTTATTCCTATAAGATGGAAAAACTTAATCGTGTGTAAAAGATTTCGAAACTAGAAATATTTGATAATTCTGTTTAACAGTTGAAAAGTGTAAGCACAATAAGATATGTGGATGTAGTTGTTGGAAATAGTGTGGGTAGTGAGAATGTTGTTTAGACTAGATCCAAATATGTTTGGACTGGATCACATCTAAGTTAAAGATAAGTTCTTCACCAAATTTAAATTGTTATTTAATTATTTGTTTGAATTTTGTTGCTTAGTGCTAAAGTTCAAAACTGTATTAAGCATTATTTAATTAAATACAAATTTGAATAACTGCTTTAGCTATGTGCTTAGGATCAAATATTTATTTTGATAAATTATAGGCTTTGACTATAAAATTGAATCTCCAATTAAATTGTTGTGACTTAGATAGTGCTAATAATTTGTTTAATTGGCTAATCTTTAATAATTTAATGAATGTAGGAACTTCAATGTTACTTACAAATTGTATGTATTGGAGACGATGGATTTGCATCACGGTATGATAAGCCTGTACTACGCAGACTTCTCCATCGAATTTGGAAAACACTTTTAATTTGAAGTGTCAGTATGATCTACCATAATCTTTCTTAGTATTTTCATGTGATGAATGTGTTAATGTTGTGTGCGTTTGATCACATGATTGAGAGTTTTATATCATAATTATTCTCATTTTGAAACTAGCATATTTTAAATTGTTTAGTATGCCTTGTCATACTATGTGTATAGATATATTGGGTGACACATCGTTTGCAGTTTGATGAGATTGTATGTTTGCTTCTCTAATAAAGATTGATGTATAAGATGTTTAACAAATGTCTGTAACTTAGGAGAGAGCATCTCTTAATGTAGGATATGACTTTATTAGTTACATTTTGTTCTTTCTCATTCGTTGTACTAGGTGTGCAAAATCGAATTATAAAATATTGGTCATTATCTCGTTTAGCGTCACGAAGATGATGATGAACGAATAATATAACTCAATGTGTTTGAGCAAGTGGACATTGTTAGAATCACTAGAGAAAACAAACAATTTTATTAAATGTGGTAGAGTAATTTTGTATTTACTTTTATAATGTGCATATATTGTCAATTGCATGTATAAGTTAAGTTTAACAAATGAGACAATCAATAATAATAGTTCTAATTATGTATAGTTCCTGAACATAGCATAATTGGCTATGATTTTAGAACTATATATTAAATTGTTCATTCTTATTAAAACTCATACCGGTGCTAAATGACACTCCATTAAATATGACAAATATGAAAGATGTACTCAGATTATGATCACTAGAAAATCATTTAGTATGGTCTCTAGGAGCACACAAATTCTTGAGTCAATACATTCTAATATTTGTGACTCAGTAGCTTTGTGACTAGATGAGACGATGATTGGTCAGAAGTATTTAATCACCTATGTGGATGATTATTAAAGTTTGTCATATATATGAAGAATGAAGCACTTGTTATTCTTAATGAATTAAAAAAATATAGTTAATTGCTAAAAATCAAGGGTTCAGATTTGATAGAGGTAGTGAATATATTTTACTGATTTTAAAGAAATTTGCATATGGCATAATCTCTACTGCATATTACTTACAACAGTCAAACGGTACTGATAAAAGTTAGAATCAAATACTTAGTGAAATGTTGAATTCTATAATATTGACTGTTGTTTGTCTTGTGTAAGTATGAGTGATATTGTATTGTTAATCATATCTCTAATGTGTTACTACACTCTAAATTAAATACAGCTTGTAGATCATGGCATGAAAACATCAATAATTTTGTTAAAGTGAAAATTTATGTTGTGATACATTTGTTAGAGTACATGACCTTAGAAGGCCTAAAATAGGACCTACAACAAATATTTGTGTGTTTTTAGAAAGTGCAGAATGTAATTCTGTGCATAGATGTTGGATCTATCTAATTTGTGTTAGAAGAATCTAGACTTGCAGAGTTCTTTGAGGATGTGTTCATCAAAGATAAATGTATGAAATGATCTAGTCCTACAGATACAGTGAATGATTCACAGTTGGAATCAAGAACCAGCCTCACTGACACTTAAAACAAATGAGCCAAGAAGAGTCTTTAGTAGACAATGAGATGAATTTGTGTCGTCCAATAATACTTTAAACTAGTTGATTTACCGAAAGGGACTAAAATTATAGTAAGCAAGGTTTCTAGAAGAAACTTAATTTTGCAATGTGGGAAAGATTTGTTGAAGTCTACTCACATGTATGTTATGTTGCTACAATAAGTATTCTTTTTGCTCTTACATCTATTGAAAATTTTGTTCTTCATGAAAGATGTTTAAATAGTTTTGTACTAAAAGTTTTGTACTTGATGTTTTGTATTGAAAAATTTTATACTAAAGAGTTTTGTACTGAAAAGTTTGCATTAATATGTTTAGTGAACAAGATTTACAAATTGGTAAAATTATTGTATATTTTAAAACATGTGTTAAAATTGAGGCACAAATAATTTGACAGATTTTGAAGAGCTTAGATTTGAATCAAGTAATTCAGATAATTGTCTTTAATTATGTGGTGAGTCAAATATAACTGCTCTCATTTATTTGTATATTGTTGACATGCTTGTTGATTGGAAGTAACCTCTCTATTACAAATGAAGTTAAAATTGTACTATCCAAAGAATTCAGCATGAAACACCTAGGTATTGTGAACATCATAAGTATAAGAGTGAGTTTCGGTTGGCAATGGATCACCCTTAGTCAAACTCATCAAATTAAAATGTGTTTTAAAAGTGGGGATATAGTGATTGAAAGTGTATTTTAAAACACATTATGATTAGGATAAAAAAGTTGACACCTAATGATGGTACAACAATGAGACAAGTAGATCATTCTAAAGGAAATGAAAGTCTCATATATACAAATATCTGCACTATAAGAAAACATAGCCTTTGAGGTAGGTATGATCTGCTGATTCACTGATAATCTCATACACATTTGAGTGCCCTTAAGAGGCTAATGAGATATAGTACTCAAGAGTTTGCTTTGTGCTACTCTAGTCAGCCTTCGAATGAATGGCTGATCTGAAGCATTATGACTCTCAGAATTTAGTGAAAGTCGATAACCAGTGGATATGTGTTTACACTAGGAGGAACATAAATGTTATGGAAATTAAAAGACAACAGGAAATGTGATATCATCTATGAAATCAGACCTCTATGTGTTATCCTTTGCAGGAAAAAAGGCTGAGTGGATTGAAGAATTTGTTACTAGTCATCCATTAAGAAGTTTAAGTAACTCTCTAATTCTGTTATGCAACTATCAAGCTACAATGCACTGTAGCTCATAACTCACTCTATAATAGTCAGAGGAGTATATTACGGCTGAAAAAAGCCTAGTTGAACTTTCTCATGAATAAAGTGCAATTGAGACAAAATATAGCTAATGCTTTTGCTAAGAGACTTGAAACTGATCTAATTATCAAAACTGTGGGGAAAATGGAGTTAAAATCTATTGAGTCAAAAGCATTAACATACAAGTTGTTTTGAGATTTAGAATCCAATTGGAGCAATAGAGAAGTTCAAACTTAATTAAGCATCAATTTTAGGTAGTTGGCATACTTTAGATAATTTGAAAAGTTCAATGTAAATTTTGTTAATATATAATTTCATTCCAATTTTGATGATGCTATATATTTTCATAATTTACTTAAGAATCATCTTATTATTCCAAAAGAAAGTGTGAAAACTTGTCGATGTGTTTCCGATGTTTAGAATATTGTTATATCATTCCAATTTTGATGATATATCTCTTTTATGGATTTTTGTTTCATTCCAATTTTGATGATTCAGAATTAACCATAATTGATTTGACTATTCTATCATTCCAATATGAAACATAGTATAGTTCATGTGTAGAAACTATAATAGTTCTTGTTCTTTATTTAGTTAAAGAAACTTGATTGTAATGCTTGCGTTACATTTTTGCTAAGCTAATTATGAATTGTGCTAAGTTCTTTTGTCGAACTAGGAACTTTGTAAAATTCGTTGGAATTCTTAGATATGTGTCTCATGATATTCTTGTTTATAATATTCTAGCAAAGATGAAGGAGTTGAATCTGTCAACATAGATTTCAAAATAATGATTTGCTCAAAATGGAGGAGTAAACTTAAAGTAGTGTGCAAGGATATAGTTTCAGTTTATTTCTTTCGAGAATAAATTAGTCACTTGCTAGGTAAAACTTCTGTTGAGTTTAAGACTCGTGTGTTCATTGAGCTTAAAACTCTTATTTTGTTCTTGAAGTTTATTTGCTTTGTTTGATTTTGAAACTATGACAGATTTCTTCAGTTGGTTTAGTCATAGTGAACTATTCTGTTGTGATATGGTTTGGGAACTATTTAATTATTTTGGTTTAGTCTTTTTTGAACTATTCGGATTTATAATTGATTTAGTCTTTATGAACTGTACATTGAGTGATGCATTTAATCTATTTAAAGACTGCTATCAGCCAGTCAGCTTCATGTTGAACTGATGAGATAATCTCGAACGTTTATATATTGAGAATGTAGGAGGAGATTGTTGGATATATAGGTATATTCTCACTGTATGAATAATATTATGTGTAATATTATTCTATGGGTAACACGTGTGTTACACGTACTAATTGTATGGATATCGGAACGCGGGTTGAGTGGGTTGAGAACCCAGTACCCAAACCAGTATTTATCCTATAAATACTGACTTGTGATAGTAGTTTAGGTATTCCAATCTTGATACATAGGGTAAATATCTCAAGAATCATAGTTTAGGATATTAACCCTAATTTCCATTGTTATAATCTCTCATAATCTCTAACATTCGAATCATGACATGAATAATTTATTTGCTTCAGTGGGCATTCTTTGTTTGCAGAGAGCATCATTCAATGTGTTAAACATCACTACATTGAGTTGAATTCCTCACTCCATCAGTCTAACAAAAATACTGAATGCATCCATTAGTCTCCCTAATTAGCAAAAACCATTCAGTAAAATTGTATAGGAAACATTATGTGGAGATATTATTTCAAAAAACATTATCTGGAGATATCCTTTGATATGCCATTAGTTCGATGAGGTTTTTGAGCACCCTCCATTCTTCCGCTCTTAAAATGACCATCCAATAAAGTATTGTATCTTACAGTGTCCGGTTGCATACCTTCCTTTTGCATTTGCTCGAATGTATGCATAGCCTTATCCGGCCTATGGCTTCTACAATAGAAATTGTAGTTATGAAGGTCGGGCCGTAAACCTTGATGCTTCATAGAACTGAGCACATTTACCAACCTCACTAAACTGACCGTCAAGACAATACCTGTGCAGCAATGCATTATAAGTGAGTGGGACAGGTTTCACATCTTTTCAACCATCAGATCAAGTAACTTGCGTGCTTCAGTTGTTTCTCCATGTTTTCAAAGAGAACGACGCATTAGCGTGTTGAACATGACAACATCTGGCATAAGTTCTCTATCAACCATATCCTTGAAGACTCTTTCTTTCCAACAGACTACTACAGAATACCCATGAATAAGGGTATTGTATGTGACAATATCTGGCGGAATGCCGAACGTTGAAACAGTTTTGGAGCCCTACACATGTCCTGCTCTCGGAGAAAACCCTTGATGAGAGTATTGTTTGCGATAGCATCAGGCATAACACACTCTGTCGTCTGCCTCGCTGTTCCTCTAGCATAGATCTTTGATGAGAGTGTTGAAAATTACAGTGTGGCCACTAGAAGAGCCACTTTTAAGCATGGTTCCGAAGATTGAAAACCCGAGATCCACACAACTTATACGGGAGCAGCAGTCAATGGCAGTCGCGTAGGCTATTGCATTGGGTTATATATCGCGGGTTCGATTCAACTTACTGTACAAGGAGATGGCTGTAGTGTAATTTGTGTTAGAAAATGGGTCTTTTATACACCATTTACGAACCAGTTTTTGAGCAATTTTTTGAATAAGATCCTCAATGAACTATTGAGAGATCTTGATTGATTTGTGTTCTCCTTCGTGAAGAGATCAAAATCATATATTTATTTGCTAAAAATAGTTAAGGGGTGAATGAGAAATTGTCTCGCAAAGTGAGTCGTTTTCATTTCTAAAAATGGGTTGAGAAAACATAATCCCACACCGGAAATATCAAAGGAATTTGAAGATGATATATAACAACCTATTTCTAAGCATTGTAAGATAGCTAGACAAAAGGCTCTCTTTCGCGCGCGTAGGGGGGTGCAGATCTTGGACCGGCGGCTTGTGTGCACCTGCACGTCCTGCGGACACGAATGTCGGACAAACATAACCCCGTGCAGAGCCACTTTTTGCTACAGTTTTGATTTTTTCCCTTTGTAAACGGCTATTATAAATGCAGAATTTGTTCTCTTCCGTTGTATAAGTTCATTTCGTCAAGGTGATAGAGTTCTGACTCTGCCAATTCGAGAGCGTTATGTGGTGTCTATGTGAACCCTCTTCGTCGTTGCATCCTTGGAAACAGGCGCCTCAACTAGCTCCAGCACCCGAACGAGGCGAAAACTGTTTTAAGGAGATTGTGTGCTACACAATCTTCGACATCAAATCGGTTTGATTTTATTATCTTCTTTTTCATTTCTTCTTTTGGTTGCTGTTTTGATTTTTTTCCTTTGCAAACAGCTGTTATAAATGCAGAACTTGTTCTGTTCCGTTGTATAAGTTCATTCGGTAAAGATGATAGAGTTCTGACGGTGCCAATTCGAGAGCGTTACGTGGTGTCTACGTGAACCATCTTTGTCGTTGCATCCTGGGAGACAGGCGCCTCAACTAGCTCCAGCACCCGGACGAGGCGAAAACTGTTTTAAGGAGATTGTGTACTACACAAGCCTCGACATCAAATCGGTTTGATTTCATTGTTTTCTTTTTCTTTTCATTTTATTGGTTTGATTTCTCACCTCCTTCTCTAATTTCTGTGCCTCTCAATCTTTGGATTTATGCCAAAATTTTTGTGTCACGCCCCGCTTTCAAAAAATACGGAATACAAGCACGTAACAAAAGCCCAGCGAATGATTTTCATCATCCATAAGCTGTTCAGGAATCTTTACAACACACCACAGGAATAATCAGAGTCGAAAGCCAGAAAAGTATCAAACAACATGCATAATTAAAACAAGATACCAACAGAAATTACTTGAAACCAAATATAATAATCTCAAATAATCAGGTTCTGAACAAGTCAAATATCCTGGGTCATATTGCCCAAATACAAAATAATTATCCAAGTCTCCAAGTACATTTTATTCAAGTTCAAGCAACAGATATTAATAATAAAGCAAAAAATCCAGCACTAATACATCATCTCGCCAATACCATCTGACAGTTGACCATCCTGATCTGCAATTAGTAAATTTACAGGAGAAGGAAAGAGAAAACAAGTACCCGTCAATTACAAGTTACGGGCCACTTATAATGTAGGATACAAGTATAGGGGTTAGAAAATCTAAGTAACAAGCATAACATGGTATAAGTGTGTCAACAGAATTATAATATCTAACATGAATCAGGAAAATAGAAACAAGTAGCATGGTATACTAACAGGACACGGGTCCTCTTCCAAGTACACGTTTCTATATTTTCCACTACTAGATCTTTTCCTTGACCCCGGCTATATCATTTATTATTATAATCAGGCATGCATGTATGTGTCGCAAAACAAAACAAGGATAACAGAGTATAAACGTGCATCAGGTTCAGGGCGCAAGATAAACAAGTACAGGTACAAGATATCACATAACAGGGTAAAACAACTAGTTTTCTAATTCAGAACAACACTACAGTATAGTACTAAAATAGTGATTCCCGCTACTAAAAACATCCAAATCTGGATCCGTCGAAGGATCTGGAAAATAGACTTCCACACAAATCCAGCAAATATAAATAAGTCATATAGTAATTCACAACATCATAACTCAAAAAAATTTTGAAAACAGAAAACATGTTCAGTCAGAAATCAAGAAAACGAATTCTTAGTCCAGAAAACTGCATCAAAACCTCTCAAATAAATTCAAGAAAAATCTGGGGTATTCCCCTATATTTCTAGCATCAAAATATAAAGTTTCATAATATTCCAGAAAAATTAGTTTAGTCATCAAAAATATGAAAATATCAAGAAACGACACTTTGGAAAATCTGGAATTCCCAACACTGCGGTACGAAAACTGAAGTATCTCACAACCAGTGAAACGAAATCTAAATCCGCCAAAAGAGAGATGAAAATAGACAAAATATATTAACTTTCATATTTCACAAACATTTTTCATACAATAAAAGGAATTATAGTGAAAATAAGGTTCTTTACAGATCAGCGAGCGAAATACAGCAAGTATAAATTTCATAAACGAGCATGAAACAACACATAAAACTCATCAATAAATTTCACCAAAATTCTGGGTAATCCCTAACTAGATAAAGAAACACTGACCAAAGTTTTAGTTCAAAATATTATATATAGCATAGATCCTTAAAATGATTTGTCATCAAAATTATTGAAAAACAGAATCTGGAAAAGATCGACACCTCTGTACTAAAATAGTCATAACTCAGTCATACGAAATCAAAATCAAGCAAGGTTAGAGGAGTTTGAAAATAGACGAAATTCTCTAAAACTCATGTTTTATACCAAAATCAAGATACTAACTTTAAAATAGTCCAAAACAGCAACTAAAACAGAACAACGACAAATTACAGATTTTCCCCTTGAAAACAAAATCGACATAGATTCAAGAAAATTGGTCCAAACACACCCAAACATGAAATCGAGTCTACCAAGTGTCTAAACATCATGAATTAGGGTATCTAACATATCCACACCAAGTATATCTCATGGGTCTCAACCAAAACACAAATTCTTGCACAAGTCTCACATACAAGATCAAAAAGAACGGGCAAATCCTAAGTTAATTCATGTCAAGATTGTGTCGTGAGTCATCTATAGTCAAGTTTTCACAATAGAGACAACCCATCAAGCAAAACCCAAACAAGAGTCGTCTCTAGACCCAACTATACTATAGGTAAACTTTTTTGACTTGTATTAAACAAATGAATTAGAGTACAAGTTACTTGCCTTAAATCGGGGATGAAGAACGACGAGAACCAAGAGTAAGGAGCAAAACCCACGAATGAAAATCCGCTAATCAACAAATGCAAGCAACTAGAGTGAAAACCTCCACATGAACAAGACTTACAAAAGCGAAAGATGATCAAAGTGGCTTGCGTCCACAAGAGAACACCACGAGAGAGTAGAGGGATTATATGGTGCAAGAGGGTTGTTATGGTGGCATAGGAGATGGTCGGGATGGTCACGGGGGGGGGGGGGGGGGATCGGGTTGGTGGTGTTTCCGGGGTTGCACACAGGCCGGAGACGAGGAGGGGGGCTGTCGGCCTGGGGTTGCTGGCCGGTTGGGGGCTCGGGTGTGCAGTCGGGAAGGAGAGAGAGAGCGGGGGCTAAGGTTTTAGATTTTAGGGTTAGGGTTTGTGTGGGGATGTAGGGTATACATATGAGGAGGTGAATAGGGTTAATGGGTATTTGGGTTGATGGGTTTATCAGGAGTATGAATAGGGTTGACCCAATAAGACAAATAACGATCAAATTGAATAGGAGTCAAACTAGGATTGGGTAATATGGCTTTGGTAATCAATTAGGGATCAAAATAATAGGATTAGAAATGGGGTAGAACACCAAATCACCAAGAGCACCACAAAAGAACAAATAAAGAGAACGGGACAACAATAAAGAGCGAAACAACAACCATGAACAAGAACAACCAAGAAATCGGAATTAACTCGCAAAAATCAAGATTGAGAACAGAAACTGAAAATATATTGAAACAACTTAATATACGGTTCTGAAAAAAATACAAGAGAGAGAATACACCAAAACAAAAAAATACACTCCAAAATGCACAAAACGAAAAATAGGGATTACAATCCTACCCACCTAACAAGAAGAATTTCGTCATCAAAATTCAAAAATAAGATATATAGGGTAACCCCAAAAACAACTAAAAGAACAAAACAAAACTACCCAAACAAATGTGGAAATTTCTACTGAATCTCCTCCTCCAACTCCCAAGTCGACTCACTAGGCGAGTGAGGATTCCAAGCAACATGAACTAACTGATGACCTTGTTCTTAAGTACTTTCTCCCGCCGATCCACAATAGCAACTGGCAGAATCTCACAAGTCAAATCTGGCCGAACGGTCAACTCAGAGTAGTCGATCACGTGGCTCTCATCTCGGATATATCTCCTGAGTTGTGAGACATGGAAAACATCGTGCACTCCTGATAAAGCTGGCGGCAAAGCAAGAAGATAGGCCACCTTGCCTACTGCTCCAAAATCTCAAACGGTCCAATAAACCTAGGGCTAAGCTTGCCCCCACCACCGAACTGAATGACACCGCACCACGGTGATACCTTAAGGAAAATATGGTCACCAACACCAAACTCCAAAGCTCTCCGATGGACATCGGCCCATCGCTTCTGCCTATCCTGAGCTGCCTGCAAGTGCTTCCTAATCTGAACCACAACATCCACTGTCTTGGTGATCAACTTCGGACCCAACAATTGCCTCTCACCAATATCATCCCAGCACACTGGCGATCTGCACTTCCATCCATAGAGTACCTCGAACGGAGCAGCTTTAATACTGGCTTGAAAGTTGTTATTGTATGAGAACTCTACGAGATGCAAATAGTCCTCCCAAGATCCACCAAACTGAAGCATACAGGACCTCAGCATGTCCTCAAGAATCTGAATAGTCCACTCTGACTGTCCATCAGTTTGGAGATGAAAAGCTGTACTGTACTTTAATTTGTTTCCCAAACTGTTCTGAAGACTCTCCCAGAACTGAGATCTGAATCTCGTATCCTTGTCGGATACAATAATAACTGGAACCCCATGAAGTCTAACAATCTTTTGCATATACTTCTCAGCCAGGCTCCCAGTAGACTGACCGACACGAAAAGGAATGAAGTGGACACTCTTCATCAAGCAGTCGACAATCACCCAAATAGCATTATGACCCTTAGGACTCCTCGGCAAAGTGGTCACAAAATCCATAGTGATATGTTCCCACTTCCACTCTGAAATAGGAAGCGGTTGAAGAAGTCCAGCGGTTCTCTGATGCTCTGCCTTAACCTGCTGACAAATCAAATACTAAGAAACAAACCGAGCAACAGCTCTCTTCATACCATGCCACCAGAAATGAAGCTTCAAATCTCGATACATCTTAGCACCGCCAGGATGGATAGAATACGAAAACTGATGAGCTTCTTCAAGCAACCTCTGACGAACTTCACCCTTAGGGACACACAACCGGGAACCAAAATGAAGCAAACCATCAGCATGAATAACCATGTCCGTCCTGGACCCAGACTCAACCTCAGTTCGAAAACCCTGCAACTGCGCATCACCAGTCTGTGCTTCCTTAATCTGATCAACAAGAGACGACTGTAGCTGGAGCGCCAAACAACTTCGACCAGAACTCAGCAACAAAACATCCAGCTCCAACCTCCGCATCTGCTCAATGAGATCACTCTGCTGAGTAAGAAACATAACTGCTAGTCTCCTGCTCAAAACATCTGGCACCAAATTTACTTTACTAGGATGGTATTGCAAACTGATGTCATAATCAGCCATAAGCTCCAACCAACGCCTTTGCCTCATGTTTAACTCCTTCTGGGTGAAGACGTACTTGAGACTTTTGTGGTCTGTAAAGATCTCCACTCGGTCCCCAAGTAAATAATGTCTCCACAGCTTCAAAGCATGAATCACTGCCGCTAAATCCAAGTCATGAGTAGGATAGTTCTTCTCATGCGGCCTCAACTGCCTCGATGTATACGTAATGACTCGGCCCTTCTGCATAAGAACTGCTCCAAGACCCTTACCAGAAGCATCACAGTGAACCACAAATCTACCTGAACCATCGGGAATAGTCAACACAGGCGCTGACGTCAATCTGTTCTTCAACTCAACAAAAGTCTCATTGCACTCATCAGACCAACAAAACTTCTGATCCTTCCCAGTCAACTTAGTCAACGGTCCTACTATCTTCGAAAAGTCTTGAACAACCTCTGATAATAGCCAGCCAAACCATGAAAACTCCTGACCTCTTAAACTAACTTGGGAATAGGCCAATCCTTCACAGCCTCAACCTTGGCCAGATCCACAGAAACACCATCACCAGAAATAATATGCCCCAAGAAAGAAACCCTGTCGAGCCAAAACTCGCACTTGCTGAGTTTTCCATAGAGCTGATTCTCTCTCAAAGTCTGTAGAACCACTCTAAGATGCTCAGCATGATCTTTCCGATTCCGAGAATACATCAAAATATCATCAATAAAGACCACCATAAATCTATCCAAGAACTGAGAGAAGACCCGGTTCATAAGACTCATGAATACAGCCGACGCGTTCGTGACCCCGAACGACATCACAAGATACTCATAGTGCCGGTATCTAGTCCTGAA